>OX578145.1:88223887-88656387 GCA_951213105.1 Amaurobius ferox
CTCTTTATTTTAATTAATTTAATTCACTTTTAATTCAATTTCGTTCTCATTTGTTAACTGGACTTATTTTCAAAGGTGGCGTAAAGAAAATACGAAAAAACTAAAATATCTCGAGAACGGCTAGTTCTAGTGTAATGGGGGGGTTGGTCATATTCTTTTCTTCGTTAGAAATTACGTATAAAACAAGCATTTAATGGATATATTTGAACATACGTAATTTTTTATTTTAGATTTTGACGATTTTTACGAGCAATTTTGCAAAAAAAGGCTGGTTATTTTTTACTTTCCCTGCAATACATGGTAATGTATAGGGAAAGTATTGGAATCATGTCGGAAATCGTAACACGAGTTTTCGACGGATCTAGACGTTTCGAGACCTCTAGAATACGGAAAAACTATTTTTAGCGTGACGTCTGTGTGTGTGTCTGTCTGTGTGTCTGTGCAATGTATGTATCTACTCTAACTCAAAAACTAATGAATCGAATTTCATAAAATTTGGTTGGTAAGACTCTTGGGTGTCACCCTGGTGCCGATTAGTTTTTGATACAATTCGGAAAAAAGAACACGCCTTTTTTTGCGAAATGGCTCTCAAAAATCCCATGTATTCACTCTAGTTGAAATACAAATTGACCACATTTCACAAAATTTGGTGGATACATCACATGTGGGATACTCTGGTGTTGATTAGATTTTGGTACGATTCGGAAAAGTACAACCTGCCCTTTTAAACAAAATTGCCTGCAAAAATCGCAAATATCTAAAAAAGACTACGTATTTTCAAATGTATCAATGAAATGCTTGTTTTATACGTAATTTTTGACGAGGAAAAGGATAAGAACAACTCTATTACTCTAGGACTAACCGTTCTTGAGATATTTGATATTTTTCGCATTTTTTTATGTCGCCTTTGGAAAAATGTCCAATTACCAAATAAAAGCAGAAATTGAATTGAAAATGCAAATTTAGTGTCATTTTGTGCAATTAAACTCAATTTAATGAGTTCTTAAAGAAATAAAGGAAAACTGAATTTGAGTCTGCTGGGAAAGTCATGTGCTGCCCACATCAGATTTTTTTGTATTTTAGAGGTCTCGAAAAGATCCGTCGAAAACTCGAGTTGCGATTTGCGGCATGATTCCAATACTTTCCCTATACATTACCATGGTAAAAATCTGATGTGGGCAGCATATGACTTTCTCTACAAACTTAAATTTACTTTTTTTCTTTATTTCATTAATAATTCATTAAATTGAGTTTAATTGTACAAAATAACACTAAATATGGATTTTTAATTCAATTTCTGTTTTTATTTGGTAATTGGACATTTTTCTAAAGATGACATAACAAAAATGCGAAAAATCCCAAATATCTCGAGAACGGTTAGTCCTAGAGTAATAGAGTTGTTCTTACTCTTTTCCTCGTCAAAAATTACATATAAAACAAGGATTTAATTGATCAATTTGAACATACGTAGTCTTTTTTTCAGATTTTTGCGGGCCATTTCATAAAAATAGGCAGGTTGTTCTTTTTCGAATCGTACCAAAATCTAATCAGCACCACAGTATACCACAAGTAACTATATCTACCAAATTTTGTGAAATTTGGTCAATTAGTATTTAAATTAGAGTGGATAAATGAGATTTTTGAGGACCATTTCGCAAAAAAAGTAGTCGTACCAAAGTCGTTTCCAAGTCGTACCAAAAACTAATCAGCACCAGGGTCACATCCAAGTGACTTACCTGCCGGATTTCATTAAATTCGCTCCATTAGTTTTTGAGTTAGAGTGGATACATACATTGCACAGACAGACACACAGACAGACACACACACACACACACACACATAGATGTTACGCTAAAAAGCTACGAACGTTATGTTACGTTATCTTACGCTATTCTAGAGATTCCAAAACTTGTAGATCCGTGGAAAACTCGAGTTGCGATTTTCGACATGATTCCAATACTTTTTCTATACATTGCCATGTATTGCAGGGAAGGTAAAAATCTGATGTGGGCAGCACATGACTTTCCCTGCAGACTTATATCCAAGTTCTCTTTATTTTAATTAAATTTATTTCACTTTTAATTCAATTTTCGTTCTCATTCTGTAACCGGACTTATTTTCAAAGGTGGCGTAGAGAAAATACGAATAAACTAAAATATCTCGAGAACGGCTGGTCCTAATGTAATGGGGTTGGTCTTATTCTTTTCTTCGCTACAAATTACGTATTAAACAAGCATTTAATGGATATATTTAAGCATACGTAGTTCTTCAGTTTAGATTTGGACGATTTTTGCGGGCCATTTTGCAAAAAAATGCAGGTTATTTTTTTTCGAATTATACCAAAATCTAATCAGCACCAGAGTGACCCACAAATGACTCATCTGCCGAATTTTGTGAAATTCGGTTCATTTTTTTCCGGTTAGAGTGGATACAAGCTTTTGCGGGCCATTTCGCAAAAAAAAGGCGGGTTCTTTTATCCCGAATAGTACCCAAAACTAATCAGCACCAGACTCGCTCACAAGTGACTTACCTACCAAATTTTGTGAAATTCGGTCCATTAGTTTTTTAGTTAGAATGGATACAATTTCTGCACAGACAGACAGACAGACACAAAGACACACACACAGACGTCACGCTAAAAATGGTTTTTTCGTATTCTAGAGGTCTCGAAACGTATAGATCCGTCGAAAACTCTAGTTGCGATTTTCGGCATGATTCCAATACTTTTTCTATACATTATCATGTATTTCACGGAAAGTTAAAAAAAAATCTTATGTGGGCAGCACATGACTTTTCCTGCAGACTTACATCTACGTTCTCTTTATTTTAATTAAATTTAATTCACTTTTAATTCAATTTTCGTTCTCATTTGTTAACTGGACTTATTTTCAAAGGTGGCGTAAAGAAAATACGAAAAAACTAAAATATCTCGAGAACGGCTAGTTCTAGTGTAATGGGGGGGTTGGTCATATTCTTTTCTTCGTTAGAAATTACGTATAAAACAAGCATTTAATGGATATATTTGAACATACGTAATTTTTTATTTTAGATTTTGACGATTTTTACGAGCAATTTTGCAAAAAAAGGCTGGTTATTTTTTACTTTCCCTGCAATACATGGTAATGTATAGGGAAAGTATTGGAATCATGTCGGAAATCGTAACACGAGTTTTCGACGGATCTAGACGTTTCGAGACCTCTAGAATACGGAAAAACTATTTTTAGCGTGACGTCTGTGTGTGTGTCTGTCTGTGTGTCTGTGCAATGTATGTATCTACTCTAACTCAAAAACTAATGAATCGAATTTCATAAAATTTGGTTGGTAAGACTCTTGGGTGTCACCCTGGTGCCGATTAGTTTTTGATACAATTCGGAAAAAAGAACACGCCTTTTTTTGCGAAATGGCTCTCAAAAATCCCATGTATTCACTCTAGTTGAAATACAAATTGACCACATTTCACAAAATTTGGTGGATACATCACATGTGGGATACTCTGGTGTTGATTAGATTTTGGTACGATTCGGAAAAGTACAACCTGCCCTTTTAAACAAAATTGCCTGCAAAAATCGCAAATATCTAAAAAAGACTACGTATTTTCAAATGTATCAATGAAATGCTTGTTTTATACGTAATTTTTGACGAGGAAAAGGATAAGAACAACTCTATTACTCTAGGACTAACCGTTCTTGAGATATTTGATATTTTTCGCATTTTTTTATGTCGCCTTTGGAAAAATGTCCAATTACCAAATAAAAGCAGAAATTGAATTGAAAATGCAAATTTAGTGTCATTTTGTGCAATTAAACTCAATTTAATGAGTTCTTAAAGAAATAAAGGAAAACTGAATTTGAGTCTGCTGGGAAAGTCATGTGCTGCCCACATCAGATTTTTTTGTATTTTAGAGGTCTCGAAAAGATCCGTCGAAAACTCGAGTTGCGATTTGCGGCATGATTCCAATACTTTCCCTATACATTACCATGGTAAAAATCTGATGTGGGCAGCATATGACTTTCTCTACAAACTTAAATTTACTTTTTTTCTTTATTTCATTAATAATTCATTAAATTGAGTTTAATTGTACAAAATAACACTAAATATGGATTTTTAATTCAATTTCTGTTTTTATTTGGTAATTGGACATTTTTCTAAAGATGACATAACAAAAATGCGAAAAATCCCAAATATCTCGAGAACGGTTAGTCCTAGAGTAATAGAGTTGTTCTTACTCTTTTCCTCGTCAAAAATTACATATAAAACAAGGATTTAATTGATCAATTTGAACATACGTAGTCTTTTTTTCAGATTTTTGCGGGCCATTTCATAAAAATAGGCAGGTTGTTCTTTTTCGAATCGTACCAAAATCTAATCAGCACCACAGTATACCACAAGTAACTATATCTACCAAATTTTGTGAAATTTGGTCAATTAGTATTTAAATTAGAGTGGATAAATGAGATTTTTGAGGACCATTTCGCAAAAAAAGTAGTCGTACCAAAGTCGTTTCCAAGTCGTACCAAAAACTAATCAGCACCAGGGTCACATCCAAGTGACTTACCTGCCGGATTTCATTAAATTCGCTCCATTAGTTTTTGAGTTAGAGTGGATACATACATTGCACAGACAGACACACAGACAGACACACACACACACACACACACATAGATGTTACGCTAAAAAGCTACGAACGTTATGTTACGTTATCTTACGCTATTCTAGAGATTCCAAAACTTGTAGATCCGTGGAAAACTCGAGTTGCGATTTTCGACATGATTCCAATACTTTTTCTATACATTGCCATGTATTGCAGGGAAGGTAAAAATCTGATGTGGGCAGCACATGACTTTCCCTGCAGACTTATATCCACGTTCTCTTTATTTTAATTAAATTTATTTCACTTTTAATTCAATTTTCGTTCTCATTCTGTAACCGGACTTATTTTCAAAGGTGGCGTAGAGAAAATACGAATAAACTAAAATATCTCGAGAACGGCTGGTCCTAATGTAATGGGGTTGGTCTTATTCTTTTCTTCGCTACAAATTACGTATTAAACAAGCATTTAATGGATATATTTAAGCATACGTAGTTCTTCAGTTTAGATTTGGACGATTTTTGCGGGCCATTTTGCAAAAAAATGCAGGTTATTTTTTTTCGAATTATACCAAAATCTAATCAGCACCAGAGTGACCCACAAATGACTCATCTGCCGAATTTTGTGAAATTCGGTCCATTTTTTTCCGGTTAGAGTGGATACAAGCTTTTGCGGGCCATTTCGCAAAAAAAAGGCGGGTTCTTTTATCCCGAATAGTACCCAAAACTAATCAGCACCAGACTCGCTCACAAGTGACTTACCTACCAAATTTTGTGAAATTCGGTCCATTAGTTTTTTAGTTAGAATGGATACAATTTCTGCACAGACAGACAGACAGACACAAAGACACACACACAGACGTCACGCTAAAAATGGTTTTTTCGTATTCTAGAGGTCTCGAAACGTATAGATCCGTCGAAAACTCTAGTTGCGATTTTCGGCATGATTCCAATACTTTTTCTATACATTATCATGTATTTCACGGAAAGTTAAAAAAAAATCTTATGTGGGCAGCACATGACTTTTCCTGCAGACTTACATCTACGTTCTCTTTATTTTAATTAAATTTAATTCACTTTTAATTCAATTTTCGTTCTCATTTGTTAACTGGACTTATTTTCAAAGGTGGCGTAAAGAAAATACGAAAAAACTAAAATATCTCGAGAACGGCTAGTTCTAGTGTAATGGGGGGGTTGGTCATATTCTTTTCTTCGTTAGAAATTACGTATAAAACAAGCATTTAATGGATATATTTGAACATACGTAATTTTTTATTTTAGATTTTGACGATTTTTACGAGCAATTTTGCAAAAAAAGGCTGGTTATTTTTTACTTTCCCTGCAATACATGGTAATGTATAGGGAAAGTATTGGAATCATGTCGGAAATCGTAACACGAGTTTTCGACGGATCTAGACGTTTCGAGACCTCTAGAATACGGAAAAACTATTTTTAGCGTGACGTCTGTGTGTGTGTCTGTCTGTGTGTCTGTGCAATGTATGTATCTACTCTAACTCAAAAACTAATGAATCGAATTTCATAAAATTTGGTTGGTAAGACTCTTGGGTGTCACCCTGGTGCCGATTAGTTTTTGATACAATTCGGAAAAAAGAACACGCCTTTTTTTGCGAAATGGCTCTCAAAAATCCCATGTATTCACTCTAGTTGAAATACAAATTGACCACATTTCACAAAATTTGGTGGATACATCACATGTGGGATACTCTGGTGTTGATTAGATTTTGGTACGATTCGGAAAAGTACAACCTGCCCTTTTAAACAAAATTGCCTGCAAAAATCGCAAATATCTAAAAAAGACTACGTATTTTCAAATGTATCAATGAAATGCTTGTTTTATACGTAATTTTTGACGAGGAAAAGGATAAGAACAACTCTATTACTCTAGGACTAACCGTTCTTGAGATATTTGATATTTTTCGCATTTTTTTATGTCGCCTTTGGAAAAATGTCCAATTACCAAATAAAAGCAGAAATTGAATTGAAAATGCAAATTTAGTGTCATTTTGTGCAATTAAACTCAATTTAATGAGTTCTTAAAGAAATAAAGGAAAACTGAATTTGAGTCTGCTGGGAAAGTCATGTGCTGCCCACATCAGATTTTTTTGTATTTTAGAGGTCTCGAAAAGATCCGTCGAAAACTCGAGTTGCGATTTGCGGCATGATTCCAATACATTCCCTATACATTACCATGGTAAAAATCTGATGTGGGCAGCATATGACTTTCTCTACAAACTTAAATTTACTTTTTTTCTTTATTTCATTAATAATTCATTAAATTGAGTTTAATTGTACAAAATAACACTAAATATGGATTTTTAATTCAATTTCTGTTTTTATTTGGTAATTGGACATTTTTCTAAAGATGACATAACAAAAATGCGAAAAATCCCAAATATCTCGAGAACGGTTAGTCCTAGAGTAATAGAGTTGTTCTTACTCTTTTCCTCGTCAAAAATTACATATAAAACAAGGATTTAATTGATCAATTTGAACATACGTAGTCTTTTTTTCAGATTTTTGCGGGCCATTTCATAAAAATAGGCAGGTTGTTCTTTTTCGAATCGTACCAAAATCTAATCAGCACCACAGTATACCACAAGTAACTATATCTACCAAATTTTGTGAAATTTGGTCAATTAGTATTTAAATTAGAGTGGATAAATGAGATTTTTGAGGACCATTTCGCAAAAAAAGTAGTCGTACCAAAGTCGTTTCCAAGTCGTACCAAAAACTAATCAGCACCAGGGTCACATCCAAGTGACTTACCTGCCGGATTTCATTAAATTCGCTCCATTAGTTTTTGAGTTAGAGTGGATACATACATTGCACAGACAGACACACAGACAGACACACACACACACACACACACATAGATGTTACGCTAAAAAGCTACGAACGTTATGTTACGTTATCTTACGCTATTCTAGAGATTCCAAAACTTGTAGATCCGTGGAAAACTCGAGTTGCGATTTTCGACATGATTCCAATACTTTTTCTATACATTGCCATGTATTGCAGGGAAGGTAAAAATCTGATGTGGGCAGCACATGACTTTCCCTGCAGACTTATATCCACGTTCTCTTTATTTTAATTAAATTTATTTCACTTTTAATTCAATTTTCGTTCTCATTCTGTAACCGGACTTATTTTCAAAGGTGGCGTAGAGAAAATACGAATAAACTAAAATATCTCGAGAACGGCTGGTCCTAATGTAATGGGGTTGGTCTTATTCTTTTCTTCGCTACAAATTACGTATTAAACAAGCATTTAATGGATATATTTAAGCATACGTAGTTCTTCAGTTTAGATTTGGACGATTTTTGCGGGCCATTTTGCAAAAAAATGCAGGTTATTTTTTTTCGAATTATACCAAAATCTAATCAGCACCAGAGTGACCCACAAATGACTCATCTGCCGAATTTTGTGAAATTCGGTCCATTTTTTTTCCGGTTAGAGTGGATACAAGCTTTTGCGGGCCATTTCGCAAAAAAAAGGCGGGTTCTTTTATCCCGAATAGTACCCAAAACTAATCAGCACCAGACTCGCTCACAAGTGACTTACCTACCAAATTTTGTGAAATTCGGTCCATTAGTTTTTTAGTTAGAATGGATACAATTTCTGCACAGACAGACAGACAGACACAAAGACACACACACAGACGTCACGCTAAAAATGGTTTTTTCGTATTCTAGAGGTCTCGAAACGTATAGATCCGTCGAAAACTCTAGTTGCGATTTTCGGCATGATTCCAATACTTTTTCTATACATTATCATGTATTTCACGGAAAGTTAAAAAAAAATCTTATGTGGGCAGCACATGACTTTTCCTGCAGACTTACATCTACGTTCTCTTTATTTTAATTAAATTTAATTCACTTTTAATTCAATTTTCGTTCTCATTTGTTAACTGGACTTATTTTCAAAGGTGGCGTAAAGAAAATACGAAAAAACTAAAATATCTCGAGAACGGCTAGTTCTAGTGTAATGGGGGGGTTGGTCATATTCTTTTCTTCGTTAGAAATTACGTATAAAACAAGCATTTAATGGATATATTTGAACATACGTAATTTTTTATTTTAGATTTTGACGATTTTTACGAGCAATTTTGCAAAAAAAGGCTGGTTATTTTTTACTTTCCCTGCAATACATGGTAATGTATAGGGAAAGTATTGGAATCATGTCGGAAATCGTAACACGAGTTTTCGACGGATCTAGACGTTTCGAGACCTCTAGAATACGGAAAAACTATTTTTAGCGTGACGTCTGTGTGTGTGTCTGTCTGTGTGTCTGTGCAATGTATGTATCTACTCTAACTCAAAAACTAATGAATCGAATTTCATAAAATTTGGTTGGTAAGACTCTTGGGTGTCACCCTGGTGCCGATTAGTTTTTGATACAATTCGGAAAAAAGAACACGCCTTTTTTTGCGAAATGGCTCTCAAAAATCCCATGTATTCACTCTAGTTGAAATACAAATTGACCACATTTCACAAAATTTGGTGGATACATCACATGTGGGATACTCTGGTGTTGATTAGATTTTGGTACGATTCGGAAAAGTACAACCTGCCCTTTTAAACAAAATTGCCTGCAAAAATCGCAAATATCTAAAAAAGACTACGTATTTTCAAATGTATCAATGAAATGCTTGTTTTATACGTAATTTTTGACGAGGAAAAGGATAAGAACAACTCTATTACTCTAGGACTAACCGTTCTTGAGATATTTGATATTTTTCGCATTTTTTTATGTCGCCTTTGGAAAAATGTCCAATTACCAAATAAAAGCAGAAATTGAATTGAAAATGCAAATTTAGTGTCATTTTGTGCAATTAAACTCAATTTAATGAGTTCTTAAAGAAATAAAGGAAAACTGAATTTGAGTCTGCTGGGAAAGTCATGTGCTGCCCACATCAGATTTTTTTGTATTTTAGAGGTCTCGAAAAGATCCGTCGAAAACTCGAGTTGCGATTTGCGGCATGATTCCAATACTTTCCCTATACATTACCATGGTAAAAATCTGATGTGGGCAGCATATGACTTTCTCTACAAACTTAAATTTACTTTTTTTCTTTATTTCATTAATAATTCATTAAATTGAGTTTAATTGTACAAAATAACACTAAATATGGATTTTTAATTCAATTTCTGTTTTTATTTGGTAATTGGACATTTTTCTAAAGATGACATAACAAAAATGCGAAAAATCCCAAATATCTCGAGAACGGTTAGTCCTAGAGTAATAGAGTTGTTCTTACTCTTTTCCTCGTCAAAAATTACATATAAAACAAGGATTTAATTGATCAATTTGAACATACGTAGTCTTTTTTTCAGATTTTTGCGGGCCATTTCATAAAAATAGGCAGGTTGTTCTTTTTCGAATCGTACCAAAATCTAATCAGCACCACAGTATACCACAAGTAACTATATCTACCAAATTTTGTGAAATTTGGTCAATTAGTATTTAAATTAGAGTGGATAAATGAGATTTTTGAGGACCATTTCGCAAAAAAAGTAGTCGTACCAAAGTCGTTTCCAAGTCGTACCAAAAACTAATCAGCACCAGGGTCACATCCAAGTGACTTACCTGCCGGATTTCATTAAATTCGTTCCATTAGTTTTTGAGTTAGAGTGGATACATACATTGCACAGACAGACACACAGACAGACACACACACACACACACACACATAGATGTTACGCTAAAAAGCTACGAACGTTATGTTACGTTATCTTACGCTATTCTAGAGATTCCAAAACTTGTAGATCCGTGGAAAACTCGAGTTGCGATTTTCGACATGATTCCAATACTTTTTCTATACATTGCCATGTATTGCAGGGAAGGTAAAAATCTGATGTGGGCAGCACATGACTTTCCCTGCAGACTTATATCCACGTTCTCTTTATTTTAATTAAATTTATTTCACTTTTAATTCAATTTTCGTTCTCATTCTGTAACCGGACTTATTTTCAAAGGTGGCGTAGAGAAAATACGAATAAACTAAAATATCTCGAGAACGGCTGGTCCTAATGTAATGGGGTTGGTCTTATTCTTTTCTTCGCTACAAATTACGTATTAAACAAGCATTTAATGGATATATTTAAGCATACGTAGTTCTTCAGTTTAGATTTGGACGATTTTTGCGGGCCATTTTGCAAAAAAATGCAGGTTATTTTTTTTCGAATTATACCAAAATCTAATCAGCACCAGAGTGACCCACAAATGACTCATCTGCCGAATTTTGTGAAATTCGGTCCATTTTTTTTCCGGTTAGAGTGGATACAAGCTTTTGCGGGCCATTTCGCAAAAAAAAGGCGGGTTCTTTTATCCCGAATAGTACCCAAAACTAATCAGCACCAGACTCGCTCACAAGTGACTTACCTACCAAATTTTGTGAAATTCGGTCCATTAGTTTTTTAGTTAGAATGGATACAATTTCTGCACAGACAGACAGACAGACACAAAGACACACACACAGACGTCACGCTAAAAATGGTTTTTTCGTATTCTAGAGGTCTCGAAACGTATAGATCCGTCGAAAACTCTAGTTGCGATTTTCGGCATGATTCCAATACTTTTTCTATACATTATCATGTATTTCACGGAAAGTTAAAAAAAAATCTTATGTGGGCAGCACATGACTTTTCCTGCAGACTTACATCTACGTTCTCTTTATTTTAATTAAATTTAATTCACTTTTAATTCAATTTTCGTTCTCATTTGTTAACTGGACTTATTTTCAAAGGTGGCGTAAAGAAAATACGAAAAAACTAAAATATCTCGAGAACGGCTAGTTCTAGTGTAATGGGGGGGTTGGTCATATTCTTTTCTTCGTTAGAAATTACGTATAAAACAAGCATTTAATGGATATATTTGAACATACGTAATTTTTTATTTTAGATTTTGACGATTTTTACGAGCAATTTTGCAAAAAAAGGCTGGTTATTTTTTACTTTCCCTGCAATACATGGTAATGTATAGGGAAAGTATTGGAATCATGTCGAAAATCGTAACACGAGTTTTCGACGGATCTAGACGTTTCGAGACCTCTAGAATACGGAAAAACTATTTTTAGCGTGACGTCTGTGTGTGTGTCTGTCTGTGTGTCTGTGCAATGTATGTATCTACTCTAACTCAAAAACTAATGAATCGAATTTCATAAAATTTGGTTGGTAAGACTCTTGGGTGTCACCCTGGTGCCGATTAGTTTTTGATACAATTCGGAAAAAAGAACACGCCTTTTTTTGCGAAATGGCTCTCAAAAATCCCATGTATTCACTCTAGTTGAAATACAAATTGACCACATTTCACAAAATTTGGTGGATACATCACATGTGGGATACTCTGGTGTTGATTAGATTTTGGTACGATTCGGAAAAGTACAACCTGCCCTTTTAAACAAAATTGCCTGCAAAAATCGCAAATATCTAAAAAAGACTACGTATTTTCAAATGTATCAATGAAATGCTTGTTTTATACGTAATTTTTGACGAGGAAAAGGATAAGAACAACTCTATTACTCTAGGACTAACCGTTCTTGAGATATTTGATATTTTTCGCATTTTTTTATGTCGCCTTTGGAAAAATGTCCAATTACCAAATAAAAGCAGAAATTGAATTGAAAATGCAAATTTAGTGTCATTTTGTGCAATTAAACTCAATTTAATGAGTTCTTAAAGAAATAAAGGAAAACTGAATTTGAGTCTGCTGGGAAAGTCATGTGCTGCCCACATCAGATTTTTTTGTATTTTAGAGGTCTCGAAAAGATCCGTCGAAAACTCGAGTTGCGATTTGCGGCATGATTCCAATACTTTCCCTATACATTACCATGGTAAAAATCTGATGTGGGCAGCATATGACTTTCTCTACAAACTTAAATTTACTTTTTTTCTTTATTTCATTAATAATTCATTAAATTGAGTTTAATTGTACAAAATAACACTAAATATGGATTTTTAATTCAATTTCTGTTTTTATTTGGTAATTGGACATTTTTCTAAAGATGACATAACAAAAATGCGAAAAATCCCAAATATCTCGAGAACGGTTAGTCCTAGAGTAATAGAGTTGTTCTTACTCTTTTCCTCGTCAAAAATTACATATAAAACAAGGATTTAATTGATCAATTTGAACATACGTAGTCTTTTTTTCAGATTTTTGCGGGCCATTTCATAAAAATAGGCAGGTTGTTCTTTTTCGAATCGTACCAAAATCTAATCAGCACCACAGTATACCACAAGTAACTATATCTACCAAATGTTGTGAAATTTGGTCAATTAGTATTTAAATTAGAGTGGATAAATGAGATTTTTGAGGACCATTTCGCAAAAAAAGTAGTCGTACCAAAGTCGTTTCCAAGTCGTACCAAAAACTAATCAGCACCAGGGTCACATCCAAGTGACTTACCTGCCGGATTTCATTAAATTCGCTCCATTAGTTTTTGAGTTAGAGTGGATACATACATTGCACAGACAGACACACAGACAGACACACACACACACACACACACATAGATGTTACGCTAAAAAGCTACGAACGTTATGTTACGTTATCTTACGCTATTCTAGAGATTCCAAAACTTGTAGATCCGTGGAAAACTCGAGTTGCGATTTTCGACATGATTCCAATACTTTTTCTATACATTGCCATGTATTGCAGGGAAGGTAAAAATCTGATGTGGGCAGCACATGACTTTCCCTGCAGACTTATATCCACGTTCTCTTTATTTTAATTAAATTTATTTCACTTTTAATTCAATTTTCGTTCTCATTCTGTAACCGGACTTATTTTCAAAGGTGGCGTAGAGAAAATACGAATAAACTAAAATATCTCGAGAACGGCTGGTCCTAATGTAATGGGGTTGGTCTTATTCTTTTCTTCGCTACAAATTACGTATTAAACAAGCATTTAATGGATATATTTAAGCATACGTAGTTCTTCAGTTTAGATTTGGACGATTTTTGCGGGCCATTTTGCAAAAAAATGCAGGTTATTTTTTTTCGAATTATACCAAAATCTAATCAGCACCAGAGTGACCCACAAATGACTCATCTGCCGAATTTTGTGAAATTCGGTCCATTTTTTTCCGGTTAGAGTGGATACAAGCTTTTGCGGGCCATTTCGCAAAAAAAAGGCGGGTTCTTTTATCCCGAATAGTACCCAAAACTAATCAGCACCAGACTCGCTCACAAGTGACTTACCTACCAAATTTTGTGAAATTCGGTCCATTAGTTTTTTAGTTAGAATGGATACAATTTCTGCACAGACAGACAGACAGACACAAAGACACACACACAGACGTCACGCTAAAAATGGTTTTTTCGTATTCTAGAGGTCTCGAAACGTATAGATCCGTCGAAAACTCTAGTTGCGATTTTCGGCATGATTCCAATACTTTTTCTATACATTATCATGTATTTCACGGAAAGTTAAAAAAAAATCTTATGTGGGCAGCACATGACTTTTCCTGCAGACTTACATCTACGTTCTCTTTATTTTAATTAAATTTAATTCACTTTTAATTCAATTTTCGTTCTCATTTGTTAACTGGACTTATTTTCAAAGGTGGCGTAAAGAAAATACGAAAAAACTAAAATATCTCGAGAACGGCTAGTTCTAGTGTAATGGGGGGGTTGGTCATATTCTTTTCTTCGTTAGAAATTACGTATAAAACAAGCATTTAATGGATATATTTGAACATACGTAATTTTTTATTTTAGATTTTGACGATTTTTACGAGCAATTTTGCAAAAAAAGGCTGGTTATTTTTTACTTTCCCTGCAATACATGGTAATGTATAGGGAAAGTATTGGAATCATGTCGGAAATCGTAACACGAGTTTTCGACGGATCTAGACGTTTCGAGACCTCTAGAATACGGAAAAACTATTTTTAGCGTGACGTCTGTGTGTGTGTCTGTCTGTGTGTCTGTGCAATGTATGTATCTACTCTAACTCAAAAACTAATGAATCGAATTTCATAAAATTTGGTTGGTAAGACTCTTGGGTGTCACCCTGGTGCCGATTAGTTTTTGATACAATTCGGAAAAAAGAACACGCCTTTTTTTGCGAAATGGCTCTCAAAAATCCCATGTATTCACTCTAGTTGAAATACAAATTGACCACATTTCACAAAATTTGGTGGATACATCACATGTGGGATACTCTGGTGTTGATTAGATTTTGGTACGATTCGGAAAAGTACAACCTGCCCTTTTAAACAAAATTGCCTGCAAAAATCGCAAATATCTAAAAAAGACTACGTATTTTCAAATGTATCAATGAAATGCTTGTTTTATACGTAATTTTTGACGAGGAAAAGGATAAGAACAACTCTATTACTCTAGGACTAACCGTTCTTGAGATATTTGATATTTTTCGCATTTTTTTATGTCGCCTTTGGAAAAATGTCCAATTACCAAATAAAAGCAGAAATTGAATTGAAAATGCAAATTTAGTGTCATTTTGTGCAATTAAACTCAATTTAATGAGTTCTTAAAGAAATAAAGGAAAACTGAATTTGAGTCTGCTGGGAAAGTCATGTGCTGCCCACATCAGATTTTTTTGTATTTTAGAGGTCTCGAAAAGATCCGTCGAAAACTCGAGTTGCGATTTGCGGCATGATTCCAATACTTTCCCTATACATTACCATGGTAAAAATCTGATGTGGGCAGCATATGACTTTCTCTACAAACTTAAATTTACTTTTTTTCTTTATTTCATTAATAATTCATTAAATTGAGTTTAATTGTACAAAATAACACTAAATATGGATTTTTAATTCAATTTCTGTTTTTATTTGGTAATTGGACATTTTTCTAAAGATGACATAACAAAAATGCGAAAAATCCCAAATATCTCGAGAACGGTTAGTCCTAGAGTAATAGAGTTGTTCTTACTCTTTTCCTCGTCAAAAATTACATATAAAACAAGGATTTAATTGATCAATTTGAACATACGTAGTCTTTTTTTCAGATTTTTGCGGGCCATTTCATAAAAATAGGCAGGTTGTTCTTTTTCGAATCGTACCAAAATCTAATCAGCACCACAGTATACCACAAGTAACTATATCTACCAAATTTTGTGAAATTTGGTCAATTAGTATTTAAATTAGAGTGGATAAATGAGATTTTTGAGGACCATTTCGCAAAAAAAGTAGTCGTACCAAAGTCGTTTCCAAGTCGTACCAAAAACTAATCAGCACCAGGGTCACATCCAAGTGACTTACCTGCCGGATTTCATTAAATTCGTTCCATTAGTTTTTGAGTTAGAGTGGATACATACATTGCACAGACAGACACACAGACAGACACACACACACACACACACACATAGATGTTACGCTAAAAAGCTACGAACGTTATGTTACGTTATCTTACGCTATTCTAGAGATTCCAAAACTTGTAGATCCGTGGAAAACTCGAGTTGCGATTTTCGACATGATTCCAATACTTTTTCTATACATTGCCATGTATTGCAGGGAAGGTAAAAATCTGATGTGGGCAGCACATGACTTTCCCTGCAGACTTATATCCACGTTCTCTTTATTTTAATTAAATTTATTTCACTTTTAATTCAATTTTCGTTCTCATTCTGTAACCGGACTTATTTTCAAAGGTGGCGTAGAGAAAATACGAATAAACTAAAATATCTCGAGAACGGCTGGTCCTAATGTAATGGGGTTGGTCTTATTCTTTTCTTCGCTACAAATTACGTATTAAACAAGCATTTAATGGATATATTTAAGCATACGTAGTTCTTCAGTTTAGATTTGGACGATTTTTGCGGGCCATTTTGCAAAAAAATGCAGGTTATTTTTTTTCGAATTATACCAAAATCTAATCAGCACCAGAGTGACCCACAAATGACTCATCTGCCGAATTTTGTGAAATTCGGTCCATTTTTTTTCCGGTTAGAGTGGATACAAGCTTTTGCGGGCCATTTCGCAAAAAAAAGGCGGGTTCTTTTATCCCGAATAGTACCCAAAACTAATCAGCACCAGACTCGCTCACAAGTGACTTACCTACCAAATTTTGTGAAATTCGGTCCATTAGTTTTTTAGTTAGAATGGATACAATTTCTGCACAGACAGACAGACAGACACAAAGACACACACACAGACGTCACGCTAAAAATGGTTTTTTCGTATTCTAGAGGTCTCGAAACGTATAGATCCGTCGAAAACTCTAGTTGCGATTTTCGGCATGATTCCAATACTTTTTCTATACATTATCATGTATTTCACGGAAAGTTAAAAAAAAATCTTATGTGGGCAGCACATGACTTTTCCTGCAGACTTACATCTACGTTCTCTTTATTTTAATTAAATTTAATTCACTTTTAATTCAATTTTCGTTCTCATTTGTTAACTGGACTTATTTTCAAAGGTGGCGTAAAGAAAATACGAAAAAACTAAAATATCTCGAGAACGGCTAGTTCTAGTGTAATGGGGGGGTTGGTCATATTCTTTTCTTCGTTAGAAATTACGTATAAAACAAGCATTTAATGGATATATTTGAACATACGTAATTTTTTATTTTAGATTTTGACGATTTTTACGAGCAATTTTGCAAAAAAAGGCTGGTTATTTTTTACTTTCCCTGCAATACATGGTAATGTATAGGGAAAGTATTGGAATCATGTCGGAAATCGTAACACGAGTTTTCGACGGATCTAGACGTTTCGAGACCTCTAGAATACGGAAAAACTATTTTTAGCGTGACGTCTGTGTGTGTGTCTGTCTGTGTGTCTGTGCAATGTATGTATCTACTCTAACTCAAAAACTAATGAATCGAATTTCATAAAATTTGGTTGGTAAGACTCTTGGGTGTCACCCTGGTGCCGATTAGTTTTTGATACAATTCGGAAAAAAGAACACGCCTTTTTTTGCGAAATGGCTCTCAAAAATCCCATGTATTCACTCTAGTTGAAATACAAATTGACCACATTTCACAAAATTTGGTGGATACATCACATGTGGGATACTCTGGTGTTGATTAGATTTTGGTACGATTCGGAAAAGTACAACCTGCCCTTTTAAACAAAATTGCCTGCAAAAATCGCAAATATCTAAAAAAGACTACGTATTTTCAAATGTATCAATGAAATGCTTGTTTTATACGTAATTTTTGACGAGGAAAAGGATAAGAACAACTCTATTACTCTAGGACTAACCGTTCTTGAGATATTTGATATTTTTCGCATTTTTTTATGTCGCCTTTGGAAAAATGTCCAATTACCAAATAAAAGCAGAAATTGAATTGAAAATGCAAATTTAGTGTCATTTTGTGCAATTAAACTCAATTTAATGAGTTCTTAAAGAAATAAAGGAAAACTGAATTTGAGTCTGCTGGGAAAGTCATGTGCTGCCCACATCAGATTTTTTTGTATTTTAGAGGTCTCGAAAAGATCCGTCGAAAACTCGAGTTGCGATTTGCGGCATGATTCCAATACTTTCCCTATACATTACCATGGTAAAAATCTGATGTGGGCAGCATATGACTTTCTCTACAAACTTAAATTTACTTTTTTTCTTTATTTCATTAATAATTCATTAAATTGAGTTTAATTGTACAAAATAACACTAAATATGGATTTTTAATTCAATTTCTGTTTTTATTTGGTAATTGGACATTTTTCTAAAGATGACATAACAAAAATGCGAAAAATCCCAAATATCTCGAGAACGGTTAGTCCTAGAGTAATAGAGTTGTTCTTACTCTTTTCCTCGTCAAAAATTACATATAAAACAAGGATTTAATTGATCAATTTGAACATACGTAGTCTTTTTTTCAGATTTTTGCGGGCCATTTCATAAAAATAGGCAGGTTGTTCTTTTTCGAATCGTACCAAAATCTAATCAGCACCACAGTATACCACAAGTAACTATATCTACCAAATTTTGTGAAATTTGGTCAATTAGTATTTAAATTAGAGTGGATAAATGAGATTTTTGAGGACCATTTCGCAAAAAAAGTAGTCGTACCAAAGTCGTTTCCAAGTCGTACCAAAAACTAATCAGCACCAGGGTCACATCCAAGTGACTTACCTGCCGGATTTCATTAAATTCGTTCCATTAGTTTTTGAGTTAGAGTGGATACATACATTGCACAGACAGACACACAGACAGACACACACACACACACACACACATAGATGTTACGCTAAAAAGCTACGAACGTTATGTTACGTTATCTTACGCTATTCTAGAGATTCCAAAACTTGTAGATCCGTGGAAAACTCGAGTTGCGATTTTCGACATGATTCCAATACTTTTTCTATACATTGCCATGTATTGCAGGGAAGGTAAAAATCTGATGTGGGCAGCACATGACTTTCCCTGCAGACTTATATCCACGTTCTCTTTATTTTAATTAAATTTATTTCACTTTTAATTCAATTTTCGTTCTCATTCTGTAACCGGACTTATTTTCAAAGGTGGCGTAGAGAAAATACGAATAAACTAAAATATCTCGAGAACGGCTGGTCCTAATGTAATGGGGTTGGTCTTATTCTTTTCTTCGCTACAAATTACGTATTAAACAAGCATTTAATGGATATATTTAAGCATACGTAGTTCTTCAGTTTAGATTTGGACGATTTTTGCGGGCCATTTTGCAAAAAAATGCAGGTTATTTTTTTTCGAATTATACCAAAATCTAATCAGCACCAGAGTGACCCACAAATGACTCATCTGCCGAATTTTGTGAAATTCGGTCCATTTTTTTTCCGGTTAGAGTGGATACAAGCTTTTGCGGGCCATTTCGCAAAAAAAAGGCGGGTTCTTTTATCCCGAATAGTACCCAAAACTAATCAGCACCAGACTCGCTCACAAGTGACTTACCTACCAAATTTTGTGAAATTCGGTCCATTAGTTTTTTAGTTAGAATGGATACAATTTCTGCACAGACAGACAGACAGACACAAAGACACACACACAGACGTCACGCTAAAAATGGTTTTTTCGTATTCTAGAGGTCTCGAAACGTATAGATCCGTCGAAAACTCTAGTTGCGATTTTCGGCATGATTCCAATACTTTTTCTATACATTATCATGTATTTCACGGAAAGTTAAAAAAAAATCTTATGTGGGCAGCACATGACTTTTCCTGCAGACTTACATCTACGTTCTCTTTATTTTAATTAAATTTAATTCACTTTTAATTCAATTTTCGTTCTCATTTGTTAACTGGACTTATTTTCAAAGGTGACGTAAAGAAAATACGAAAAAACTAAAATATCTCGAGAACGGCTAGTTCTAGTGTAATGGGGGGGTTGGTCATATTCTTTTCTTCGTTAGAAATTACGTATAAAACAAGCATTTAATGGATATATTTGAACATACGTAATTTTTTATTTTAGATTTTGACGATTTTTACGAGCAATTTTGCAAAAAAAGGCTGGTTATTTTTTACTTTCCCTGCAATACATGGTAATGTATAGGGAAAGTATTGGAATCATGTCGAAAATCGTAACACGAGTTTTCGACGGATCTAGACGTTTCGAGACCTCTAGAATACGGAAAAACTATTTTTAGCGTGACGTCTGTGTGTGTGTCTGTCTGTGTGTCTGTGCAATGTATGTATCTACTCTAACTCAAAAACTAATGAATCGAATTTCATAAAATTTGGTTGGTAAGACTCTTGGGTGTCACCCTGGTGCCGATTAGTTTTTGATACAATTCGGAAAAAAGAACACGCCTTTTTTTGCGAAATGGCTCTCAAAAATCCCATGTATTCACTCTAGTTGAAATACAAATTGACCACATTTCACAAAATTTGGTGGATACATCACATGTGGGATACTCTGGTGTTGATTAGATTTTGGTACGATTCGGAAAAGTACAACCTGCCCTTTTAAACAAAATTGCCTGCAAAAATCGCAAATATCTAAAAAAGACTACGTATTTTCAAATGTATCAATGAAATGCTTGTTTTATACGTAATTTTTGACGAGGAAAAGGATAAGAACAACTCTATTACTCTAGGACTAACCGTTCTTGAGATATTTGATATTTTTCGCATTTTTTTATGTCGCCTTTGGAAAAATGTCCAATTACCAAATAAAAGCAGAAATTGAATTGAAAATGCAAATTTAGTGTCATTTTGTGCAATTAAACTCAATTTAATGAGTTCTTAAAGAAATAAAGGAAAACTGAATTTGAGTCTGCTGGGAAAGTCATGTGCTGCCCACATCAGATTTTTTTGTATTTTAGAGGTCTCGAAAAGATCCGTCGAAAACTCGAGTTGCGATTTGCGGCATGATTCCAATACTTTCCCTATACATTACCATGGTAAAAATCTGATGTGGGCAGCATATGACTTTCTCTACAAACTTAAATTTACTTTTTTTCTTTATTTCATTAATAATTCATTAAATTGAGTTTAATTGTACAAAATAACACTAAATATGGATTTTTAATTCAATTTCTGTTTTTATTTGGTAATTGGACATTTTTCTAAAGATGACATAACAAAAATGCGAAAAATCCCAAATATCTCGAGAACGGTTAGTCCTAGAGTAATAGAGTTGTTCTTACTCTTTTCCTCGTCAAAAATTACATATAAAACAAGGATTTAATTGATCAATTTGAACATACGTAGTCTTTTTTTCAGATTTTTGCGGGCCATTTCATAAAAATAGGCAGGTTGTTCTTTTTCGAATCGTACCAAAATCTAATCAGCACCACAGTATACCACAAGTAACTATATCTACCAAATTTTGTGAAATTTGGTCAATTAGTATTTAAATTAGAGTGGATAAATGAGATTTTTGAGGACCATTTCGCAAAAAAAGTAGTCGTACCAAAGTCGTTTCCAAGTCGTACCAAAAACTAATCAGCACCAGGGTCACATCCAAGTGACTTACCTGCCGGATTTCATTAAATTCGCTCCATTAGTTTTTGAGTTAGAGTGGATACATACATTGCACAGACAGACACACAGACAGACACACACACACACACACACACATAGATGTTACGCTAAAAAGCTACGAACGTTATGTTACGTTATCTTACGCTATTCTAGAGATTCCAAAACTTGTAGATCCGTGGAAAACTCGAGTTGCGATTTTCGACATGATTCCAATACTTTTTCTATACATTGCCATGTATTGCAGGGAAGGTAAAAATCTGATGTGGGCAGCACATGACTTTCCCTGCAGACTTATATCCACGTTCTCTTTATTTTAATTAAATTTATTTCACTTTTAATTCAATTTTCGTTCTCATTCTGTAACCGGACTTATTTTCAAAGGTGGCGTAGAGAAAATACGAATAAACTAAAATATCTCGAGAACGGCTGGTCCTAATGTAATGGGGTTGGTCTTATTCTTTTCTTCGCTACAAATTACGTATTAAACAAGCATTTAATGGATATATTTAAGCATACGTAGTTCTTCAGTTTAGATTTGGACGATTTTTGCGGGCCATTTTGCAAAAAAATGCAGGTTATTTTTTTTCGAATTATACCAAAATCTAATCAGCACCAGAGTGACCCACAAATGACTCATCTGCCGAATTTTGTGAAATTCGGTCCATTTTTTTCCGGTTAGAGTGGATACAAGCTTTTGCGGGCCATTTCGCAAAAAAAAGGCGGGTTCTTTTATCCCGAATAGTACCCAAAACTAATCAGCACCAGACTCGCTCACAAGTGACTTACCTACCAAATTTTGTGAAATTCGGTCCATTAGTTTTTTAGTTAGAATGGATACAATTTCTGCGCAGACAGACAGACAGACACAAAGACACACACACAGACGTCACGCTAAAAATGGTTTTTTCGTATTCTAGAGGTCTCGAAACGTATAGATCCGTCGAAAACTCTAGTTGCGATTTTCGGCATGATTCCAATACTTTTTCTATACATTATCATGTATTTCACGGAAAGTTAAAAAAAAATCTTATGTGGGCAGCACATGACTTTTCCTGCAGACTTACATCTACGTTCTCTTTATTTTAATTAAATTTAATTCACTTTTAATTCAATTTTCGTTCTCATTTGTTAACTGGACTTATTTTCAAAGGTGGCGTAAAGAAAATACGAAAAAACTAAAATATCTCGAGAACGGCTAGTTCTAGTGTAATGGGGGGGTTGGTCATATTCTTTTCTTCGTTAGAAATTACGTATAAAACAAGCATTTAATGGATATATTTGAACATACGTAATTTTTTATTTTAGATTTTGACGATTTTTACGAGCAATTTTGCAAAAAAAGGCTGGTTATTTTTTACTTTCCCTGCAATACATGGTAATGTATAGGGAAAGTATTGGAATCATGTCGGAAATCGTAACACGAGTTTTCGACGGATCTAGACGTTTCGAGACCTCTAGAATACGGAAAAACTATTTTTAGCGTGACGTCTGTGTGTGTGTCTGTCTGTGTGTCTGTGCAATGTATGTATCTACTCTAACTCAAAAACTAATGAATCGAATTTCATAAAATTTGGTTGGTAAGACTCTTGGGTGTCACCCTGGTGCCGATTAGTTTTTGATACAATTCGGAAAAAAGAACACGCCTTTTTTTGCGAAATGGCTCTCAAAAATCCCATGTATTCACTCTAGTTGAAATACAAATTGACCACATTTCACAAAATTTGGTGGATACATCACATGTGGGATACTCTGGTGTTGATTAGATTTTGGTACGATTCGGAAAAGTACAACCTGCCCTTTTAAACAAAATTGCCTGCAAAAATCGCAAATATCTAAAAAAGACTACGTATTTTCAAATGTATCAATGAAATGCTTGTTTTATACGTAATTTTTGACGAGGAAAAGGATAAGAACAACTCTATTACTCTAGGACTAACCGTTCTTGAGATATTTGATATTTTTCGCATTTTTTTATGTCGCCTTTGGAAAAATGTCCAATTACCAAATAAAAGCAGAAATTGAATTGAAAATGCAAATTTAGTGTCATTTTGTGCAATTAAACTCAATTTAATGAGTTCTTAAAGAAATAAAGGAAAACTGAATTTGAGTCTGCTGGGAAAGTCATGTGCTGCCCACATCAGATTTTTTTGTATTTTAGAGGTCTCGAAAAGATCCGTCGAAAACTCGAGTTGCGATTTGCGGCATGATTCCAATACTTTCCCTATACATTACCATATATTGTAGGGAAAGTAATAAGAAATCAAAATATAAAACGAAAATTCCTGTAATAGAAAATCGTAAAGATCCTAACTCGAGTCATAAGGCAGCATCTGAATTCCAGCTTCTAGAAATCCTCTCGTTCATATCAAAAACTGAGTTTATATATATATATATATATATATATATATATATATTAGAAAAATATCTAAAAATAAGATATACAAAAAACATAATCATAACACTTCATAACATTAAGGCGCCATGCCGCTCTTTCATGTTTAGCAGGTATATAATAGTAAATACATCATCAAATTGAAAAAAAGGGGGGAGGTACAAAGGAAAGGGGGAAAAGAAAGGAGAGTTTTTACAGGAACGACAGAAAGTAAAAGCGCTTTAACCGGGAACGGGGGGTCACTATCCCCCCCGGCCTTTTTTCTCTCGTTCCTGTAAACACTCTCCTTTCTTTTCCCCCTTTCCTTTGTACCTCCCCCCCTTTTTTTCAATTTGATGATGTATTTACTATTATATATATATATATATATATATATATATATATATATATATCTTGGGTTTCATTTTCTTTACCCGCATTTTGACGGCTTTTTCTTACAAATATTTAAAAATTTATCAAATTTCGGCTAGTCAAAATATTGAAAATATATTTTAATTAAGATTGATTTTTAGAATAAAATGTCTGAAACCGTTGATAAGATGCAATATTTAGTGATCGGAGACGAAATATTATTGTACCCCCGCAATTCTCTGGTCAGAAGCAAGGACTGAGACACAGGATCGACCATCCGGCCGTCCAAATAGTTGCTCTTAGTCCTCTGGACGAGTCGGACGGTCTGGGTCTTCAACAGGATCGACCATAGTGGCGACGGAAGCAACAAGAATACAGTTTTTAATTTTATCTACTGAAGAGGGATTTAAACGAACTTTGGGGAACCAAATTGGTTTATTAGAGGGGGAGGGTTTGCAGAGATGCACATTTTTAGAAAAAGGACAATCGAAAATGTAATGGTCAAAGTCACCGAATTTATTGTAAATACAGTTAGAGGTGGATTTAATTTTGAAAAAGTATAGGTAATCAAGAAAGGGGCCATGACCAGTAAGAAAGTAAATGAGGTATTAATTAAAAATTTGTAAATTAGGATTCACGATAGGGAGGTAAGACAGGATTCTAGCCGGATCACCAGTCCTGGTGGAAATATAATCATTACGAAAATTTTTCCAAAGATTAAGTATATGAGATTTACAAAATTTTAAGAGGAACGAATAAGGAAAGGGAATAGTAAGAGGGGAACCAGAGATAGCAGTAATTTTGGCATGGTAATCAGCAATTTCATTTCCAGATATATTATTGTGAGCTCTTACCCAAGAAAAATTGAGAATGTTTTGGGCAAGGAGAGTTTTGGATATAATGGAATTAAGATAATTAGATTTATTTTTTATTGAGTTAAGAGTTTGAATGGAAGAGAGGCTATCGGAAAAATATTAACAGGGGTATTATTGGCGTCTGAAAGGGACCCTAGTACGACTAGTGTGCATTCAGTTGCCTCTGGAAGATTGAACGTCGATTTCAAATTGAGAGCATGACTACCACGCAGGATACTTACCTGAGTGAACATAGTAGTAGCAGGAGGCTAACCTGAGGTAAAAATAGCAGGAGGTGATCTGTCAGATTGTGAGTTGCCCGCCAATCTGACATGAGAGGGGGGCGGGAGAATGCAGAGTCCACTTTGACGATAAGAGTTTGCGATTTCGTCCCAGTAGCTCAAAGGTAGAGATTCGGCTGTCCAGTTCGGAGATCCAGGGTTCGATACCCGGTTGGAGCAGCAAGGTTCTTTACAGAAGTAGAAAAAGCAATTTCAATATTTGAGAATACTAATAAAAACGAGTTGAAGTTCTTAAAATTTGAATTGTTAGTTTAACAAATTAAAATACAAGAAAATAATGAAATCAAAATAACACATTTAAGTCAAACGCAGATTTGCACGGAATTTCCACAAATTTGCATTTTATTATTGTACGTATCATGGAGATAAAATATAATTCTGTAACTGTATGTTATGTATTTCATTTCGTTACGTTCTTCCATCAACCGAATAAAAATATAGGGCAGTGAAGCTTAATATCGGACTAATTTTGAACATTTTGTACAACAATGGGATTTTTAAACTCTATTTGTAGGATGCATAGTGAGCATGCGCAGTTTTAAAATAGTCGTTTTTCTCTGTTATAGAACGGTTTGATAATTGAAATTATGATTCTATAAATTTGCGTGCAATTTCACGTATATGTGAAAATTTTCATTTTCTTGCCTATTGTAGTTTTCTAGAAAAAGAGATAATAAAATTCAGGAAAATGTTGATTTCGCTCAATTAGAAATGTAGACGGACGTAGCTTCGCTCGTCTATAGTAAATACTAAAGCATCCACTCTAAAATCTGCTAAACTTCACGTCTCAGCTCAAATTCGAGTTGATGCCCATAAACAGAATCAAAAACGATATGAGCTTATAACTCTTGATTCTAAAAAAAAAATCGAGGTCATTTTGAAAATTCTCGTCCCATTGATGTTAATGAACATTATTTTTCTGCACTTCATAACTCACGTGAAAAAGCGAACTTTGATATGCAGTTGAAAAGCTTTTATAGATTTTGAACTCATTTTACCACAAATGTAATTCACCGTTCTGGAGAAATTCGGTTTCGCGAAATAGTGACCAAAAATGAATTTTCGAAGCGGCCTCCGTCAGATGGCGTTTGCTGGCATGTGACGTTAATGAGAGTGAAGTAAACATACATAGACATATATATGTATATATATATTAGAATTATATAATAACCAATTCAAGTAATTACGATATATATATATATATATATATATATATATATATATATATATATATATATATATATATATATATATATATATATATATATATATATATACAAATCATTGCCATAAAAATTTGCGCTCCAGAAGTAATTGTGGGATCGTAACGAAACTTGGCATGAAGGTACGTGTTAGGCAGATGTGCAAATGATTAGAAATACATTGTGATTGCGCATTGCGTAATGAACAGGAGGACATTGACCTTGTTCTCCCTGACGCAAGAAAAAAGTACGCAGATGCTTTTTGACTGTACTTAATCTGTTACAGAGGGACACTCTTTCATTAGGGATGCCGTTACGCCGCCATCGAAGACAATATGATCAACTGATACAGTTCAAGAGTGGAAGAATTATCGGGTTCATGGAAGTCGGATGGTCATTTCGGCCAGTAGCCCGACACCTAGGCCGTTCTGACTTTACTCTCAGGAGGTTTTGGGACCAGTGGACAAGAGAGAAGTCGCATACATGGCGACCAGGTTCAGGACGCCCTAGGCAGACCAATAACCGAGAAGACTGTCACATCATCCGACACGCACGCACAGCGCTAACCGCATCATTGTCTCCATTCGGACACAAGCAGCACCTTCACTTCAGGCTCCTGTGTCTGTCTGTACCATCGCGAGGCGCCTGTCTGAAGGACCTTTGGTATCGCAAGACCCATTACGTGTGTTGATAAAGGCACCCACCCACCGTCGCCTCCGTTTGGAGTAGTGTCGCGCTCGACGAGATTGGACTGCAATCGAATGGAACCAGGTCGTCTTCAGAGACGAATCGAGATTAAATTTGTGTATTGATGACAACCGTGTACGTGTGTTTAGGCCCCGTGGTGAACGCCTCAATCCTACCTTCGCTTTACAGCGGCACACCGCTCTCACAGCTGGTGTGAACCATGACAGCCCAGCGGTACGTTCGTGACATTCTTCAGCTACATGTGTTGCCACTTATGGCAGGCCTCCCAGGAGGCATTTTTAAACAGAATAATGCTCAGCCACACACAACAATGGTGTCATAGGAATGCCTCTGCCACATTATCACCCTTATCTGACCTGCCGGATCCCCAAATCTGTCACCGATCGAGCATGTCTGGGATGAATTGGGACAGCACGTTGGACAGCCTGCGAGTTTGGTCGAAATAGAGCTGTGCTTATAACAACTGTGGACTGGGATGACGCAAGACACCATACAGGACCTGCATATCTCACTGCCAGTCCGTATCGCATCGTGTATTCACGCTAGAGGTAGCCCAACAGGGTATTAGAGCTTCCATTAATTTGTAGCTTTTTCTATAAAAAATGATCCTTTTGCTTTGATTTTGTAATCACTTATATCAACTTTGTACTCACATATGTAGATTTTCGTCAGAATTCGCCCACGGCCGGGAGAGAAAATACCACCAGCACAGAAAAGGAACGACGAGCCCCCCGATCCCACCAGACAGAGAAAACCGCCAACGCCACCATGCAACGAGCGCACAACCCGGAACACCAAGGGGACAGCAGACCCATGCCCCGCCGAGCGAGGCCAACCTCCACCAGTCCCGGAGAGGAACGCCGACGGATAGGAATGAAACCCCCAGTCAGCAGACTAGAGCCCCGTCCGCAAAGAAACCAACCAGGCAAGACGCTCCACTAAGAACGGCGACGCACCAACACCCCCAGAAATTTTTTATTTTTTAACAAAAAGTTGCCAGGCTAAGGCGGTTACAGGACAGCCTACAAGTACATCCGCAATAATTAGCAGGGAATATTAAAACGCATATAATCACAACGCGGATTTAACAACAAAAATTATAGGTCAATATTATAATAAATAGAACATATGCCAAATAAGCACCTTAAATATATATCCAAAAAACCCGCCAGCTTGAAACAGCAAAGTAAAGGAAAAGCAAAATAAGGGAGAGTTCAGCCAAATAAGCCACATATACTATATACTATATATTATAGGAGTCCTAATATAAAATAATTCCAAGCAAACCGATAATAAAGCAATCACCCCTCAACTACAGTATTAAATTGTCCCCGTGATTCCTGCCATGGTGCTGGACAGAGACCCAAGGCTCAGCCTTAAACATAAAACAAAACTGAAACATCAATCGAGCCAGGGGTTACCAAATACTCAACTCATTCTAAATAATAAATAGAAATCACCTAATTACTTTAAACATCTAATACATCCAAATAAAATAAAATTCCAAAAACGATAACATCCTAATAAATACCCAACTAATTCAAGGGCAAGATTTTACAACCAAAAATGGGGGTGCACAACCTCGATAACCCCAAATAAAACTAAAATCCGATCCCAAACGACGGCGCCAATATCAAATGTAATATATATAAAAACCCTAAATATAAACCAATAATGCATCTAAAAACAAAAAACAATTACTAACCTTCTAAATGAATTAAAATCAACTACAATATAATAAAAAATAAGTTCTCATAATCTTCCTCTTGTAGATAACTCCGTTCACCTTTATTTCAACTTAAAGGTTTCTGACGGACAATAAACCCATAATAATAAAAAACAATACAACCATAAATAAAACCAAATTAACAAAACCTTGGATCCAAGAGGAACAACGAGTTAGCCTTTAAACAATATCACTAATATACACCACCGATATTCGTCCAATATTCCAACTTAAAGGTACCTGACGGACATCAAACCCGTAATAATAAACTACTACACAACTAAGATTAAAACCAAATTAGCACAACTCGGGACCCAAGAGGAACAGGTGAAAGAACAATAAACATTAAATATTAAAAAACAAATATATTCTCGAGTTAATAAATAACACCAAATGAAACCCCATACAAACAATAAGAACTCCATACCAAGACATTCATACCAAAACATAACCAAACTAATTTCAATATTAAAACCAAAATAACCTTCCCAAGAAAACATCACTATTCAACCCCCTCCGTAATCTATGTGCCTTTCGTACCTATCCAGTTCCAACTTAAAGGATTCACAGTTCTGATCTCTACAGGAATGGGCAAATGTCCAGACTCCCTGTGACTTTTCATTAAAATTCATACAATTGATGCACTTATATCTCTCTTTACAGATTGCCCCCAGATGGACCTTTGCACACCGAAGACAACGTTCTGGGCTACGGCAGCGACTCCTAGTGTGCCACAATTCACCACAATTAGTACACTGCAATACAGCGAAAAATTCCCTGCACCAGATTCGGTGCCAACCGAAGTAGGCAAATCTCTGAGAGTGGAACTCCCAAAATGAGTCCGGCTTGATCTCAAAGACCCAATGATTTCCGGTCTTTGCCCCAATTTGGATCTTAAAAATAAAGTCTTCACAACGACTCCCCAAAGAGGTCTTTCGAACAACGATATTTCTAACAAAACTCTCCAGGCTAACCTCATTGGGAATATTAAAGAAAATAAGTCTAGGTAAACGCTTGACAGTTCTTTCCACAACAAAGTTTTTTGCAAATGCAGGGGCCTTAAAAAGCCGCTCCTGGATCTTTCCGGCCGCTACCTCGGTCGGAACTTGCATCACAATTCTTCCGTCCGGTACAGAAAATAATCTCTCAATACTCATACCTAGATCTCTAGGGGGAATTGTACATTCAAAAAACTGCTTCCAGGTTTCTTCGACAGAAGAAGGAATCACAGACTTAACAATTATATACTTGGAACTAACAGGACGAACAGGAAAACTCTCAGTAGGGGATGTAGAACTAGCTGTCACCACAGGAACCGTGGGTACCACACTCATAAAAATGTCCTTGATTTCCTTCAAGAAGATCGTTAACTTATCCTCCTGTGCCACAAAGTCCCTTCGAAGCAAATCCTGTGCAGCCTGCAACTCCGTGTATTGGGCCTTTAATCGGGCATCCAACACATCAGAGACCCCTGAATGATCCAAGGCTTCAATTTTAATTCTCACATCTTTTATAATTTCACTGGACTCTAGTAATAAGCGACTTTTATTCTTCAACTCAGTCTTTAAGGCTCTAATCTCCTCAGACTTTGAATTAGACGCATCCCTGAATTCCCCAATTAAACGACTAGCATCAGTTAGTTTAGCATTAGTTTCCCAAAGAAAATGATCTTTCTCTTTAATCCTAGTTCCCATTTGAATTTTAATGTTATCCAATTCCACTAATTTATCGACAAAAACTCCAGAGGAAAGGTCAGTGTCGAGTACATCCCTAAAGTAACCCAAAGTGAGATTAGCAGAGACCAGAGCTCCTTTAGTTTCCTCTAGTTCAGAAGTGCTTAACATAAGCTTTGAATCAAGGTTCGTAAGCTTATCCTCCAGGATACTTTTAATTTCCTTACTATGACACTTAACCTCCTCAAACTCCGTGTTCAACTCTTCAATAAGTTTATCTTTCTCCTGTAAATCATACCTTTATTTTGTTACCTTATTATCTATCTCGACACTGTTCTCGACCTATCTAATCTCCTTTATCTATCTTTCCAGTTTCTGTTCTAGCCCTATTTGTTCCTCCAGTTTACTTAACATTGTATTTTTTTCCTTTAAAGTAACTCGCAATCTCTTCAGTTCATCACTATCCTCAGAAGAAGGCCCTGAACGTTGGCCCTCCTCATCAATATTCCTCATTTTGGCCCTGTAATCCCCATAATTGTAAATCTTTTTTCTTTAATCCTCCTTCAACTGTGCAATTTCTTTCTGCTGGCCAAAACTATTTTCCTCCTGGTCAGAAAGAGATCTATTAAGGTCAGAAATATTTTCCTTCATAACCTCAACTTGACTATTTTTATCCACCAAATCTTCCCTAAGGGTCTCAACCATTTCCTGAGAACCAGTCACTATCCCCAGTATATGTTTATGCAACCCCGTAAGCGTCAGGGTTTCCGTGACAGATTTTTCACCATAATATCATATATGGGGTCAAGGAACTAGGCGACCAGCAAGGCCTGAAGGACCTTGCAAAATGAGCGCCTCGTTTTTCATGGCAAAAACCAGGTAGAGTCAGTAACCCTAAAATTTCCCGAAATGGGTACCAGTACTGTACCCAATCTACTGTCGAATCCCTACAAGCAGTATCCTCAATACCCACAATCTTAAAAAGCAACGCGACCACTTCCGGTGAGTATATCAGAGCCATTGTCACTACCAAAATAACAAAATTTCAATATTAACAAAATGTCAATATCCAAAATATTATAATGTACCTGTAAATATCAAATATATACTGTGAATAACGATACAACATGCACTATTCAATTCATAAAACTTGGTTAATTTGAACTATATACAAATATATGTAAACAAACATATAACCCAAAATAATTAACCAATCGGAAACACAATTAAAGTGACGTCACCAACTCTAAACGAAGTACCAAATCTCCAAGGCACTCAAATAAAAGTCAAGACAGGTTTGTTTACGTACTGTTAAGTATAACGAAGCGGTCAACAGTCAACCAGTGAGCTGTAGATAACAATGTCATTGCTTTTATGTATGGAGAGAACATAAAACATTTTTTGCACTAAACCAAGATGCCCGTCTGTTTTGTTGTTGAAATGTGAATTGTATTTCCAATGTAAAAGCATTTGCAAATGTAAACTCCTTAGTTACCTATTTTGGGAAACGAGTTGAGGACAAGTTTGCATGGAAGACGAGTCAGGAGGAACAAGTGTGTCACACGGTAAAAGGAAAAATACAGACTTTGATAATGTGGCAGAAAAAACCGCAGATTTTCCTGAAATACGGAGCGGTGGAAAATAAATAAATGGAATCACAGAGAAAAAGCTTAAATAGCTTTTCAAAATGGAATTGACTCGGTAAAGATCATCATCACAAGCAAAAATAAAAAAAAATTCAAAAGTGAACTCAGTGGCGATAAAAATGGAATTGGACGAATATCTGGAAACGAAGAAAGTAGTCGGTGTCGAGACAACGAGGAATGGAAACTTGGGAATTATCGTCAACTCCTGTGATAGTGCTGTAAGCCTACTAAAGAAGACGCAAATATGTGGACGATTGGTGACAGGGCATATAGTAGATAATTCAATAAGCAACGAGGTAATCATCCGGAACTTAGAAACCAATATATCGGGGAAGCAGAATAACTACATATCTAAGGCATAGCATGGAGTAAAATCGTAAGATTCACTAAGCCTAAAAGCGATGAACAAATTCCAGTGATCCTATTGATGGAAATAGGGAAACCCGAAAGAGAACATCTTAAGATTTGATATAATCGATATAGAGCTATTCTCTACATAGATTGACCTATAATTTTTCAAAACTGCCTAAAATTTAATCATACCAAACGGAACTATACTGATAAACCCAAGTGTAGTGCATGTGGTGGAAAATATGAACTGACAGCCTGTGATGCGGAAATAAAAACCTGCTTTTGGTGTGGAAAAATATATTTGGCAACAAGTATACACTGTTCCTTTGTGAAGAAGGAAAACGAGTTTCACCAAACAATAAAAAGAGAAAAGAACCTAACAGAGTAGCTAAACAAGAAATAGAGAAAAAAGAAAAGTACGCAACAACTTGCAAAAAATCAATCCCCCTGGGGGGAATAAGAGTGGATAAAAAAGATACAGGCAATGAACATGTGGGGAAAATCCAGGTAGAACTCCAGAAACTCGAGAAAAGATAGAACTATTATATAGAAAAAGTAGAGAAACAAACCCAGACCAACTCAAAACTGGAAAAGAGAATCCAAATTACAGAATCCAAATTGAGACAACTTGAAGAGGGAAAAAGAATAATACAGAGGGAAAGAAAAAGAGCAAAACAGAGGGAAAGGGAAAGAGCAAAACAGAAGGAGAGAGAAATTGAGATTGAGCCAAAGGGGAGCAATATAGAATCGGAACCAGAGGAGAGCAATACCGACACAGAACCAGAGCGAAATAACAGAAAGAATAGAAACGGTACGGAGGAAAGTGACACGGACGAAGAAACAAACTAAAGAAATGAGGCTGACCGGAAATGGAAAGCCAAAACTAAAGACGTTACAACTATTAAACGAGGCATGGAACGAAGTCCTCGGAGGAGGAGGATTTAGGGAGCTAAGAGATAGGATCAGATACACTGAGCATCTCTCCCATTTTGGTTTTTAACTTTCCGCGTTTGTCTGTGTGTTTTTTCTGTGACTTGGAGTGTTTATCTTTTCTTTGGGAGAAAGTGAGTTTTTCCGTCACTTTGTGTGGAGCAATAGGGATAATGCCGGGTTTTTCGTAGCGTACATCCCAAAACCATTTCTCAGTCAGCGGTCAACAATACAAGTATATTACGTCATCAAACCAAAAAATACATATATTTAATAAGCCAAAGCCGTTACAGCGGTTAATCAATAAAATTTTTCTAGAATAGACCAAAACGTTTTAGAGATATGCCCAGCTTAATTTTAAGCCATGCAGAAAAGGCAATATCAAAAATGTTGTGTGTCCTTTAGTGTGTCATTTATTTCCCTTCATGCGCTCTGCAGTGGGGAGTTTTTTTTCTCCCATACCCTTTTACCCATTGATTGAGCGTTGAATAAGAAGGTGTTTTGCTGAAATAAGTATTAAGTAAATAAACATGTAACAGATAAATAAATAAACATGTATAATAACAGATAAGTAAATAAAAAACATACAATTCCAATTTTTAATAGTTCTTCTTGATGTGATGAATTTTAAAACATGGAATATAACAAAGAGCAACTCCACAGTTTGGTCACCATGTCCTGGTTTCTTTCCTAAGCTTCTTGCAAGTTTTATTGGATGCATAACATACAACGCATCGCCTAGTTGGCTCTTTTTTGCAAGGTGTGATATAACTAACGCTTTGCTGAAATAAGATTGAAAGCATTTGAGGTCGCCATTGCTTTGAATGTGAAATCCCAACAAAACTGAGCTTATTTTACGGGCATTTACAAAATACTGCCTCTGATAAAATTTAGTTTGTAAGACTACTACTGCCATCTAGTGTAAAAGAATGTAAACACAGTTAATATTTCATAAAAAAATCAGGTGACGTGTTATTTCTGTCAAACGCATAGGAGTCTTGGCTTTAAAAGTGCATCATGAGTCTACCTCGTCAAACCCGCTTAGCGGTAGTGCAATGGATGACGAGTTGAACTGGCCAACAACGCTTAAAGGGTTAAAAGACGTTGTCATGGATTATATCGTTCATTAAACTTTTATTTTTATAAACAAATCCACGATGATAATGTACTCGTATTACTACTTGAACAATTAAGATCGAAATTGAGCGATCGCCGGTTATCCGCCTTCTGAAAACAAAAGCCCCATTTTATAGTAACGATTACACGGGACATATTTCATGAATAAACCGGATTTTGGAAACTTCTTACCGGAAAGAATGCCCACAAGTTTTAATAGTATTTTAACCATTGATTGAGCGTTGAATAAGAAGGTAAATATAAAAACATGAAAATAAAACTTCTTTAGAAGAAAAAAATGTAAGAAGACATGTTTTGTCGAAGCTTTATTTGTACAAAAAAAACAAAGAAAAGTAAACACGTTACTTAGAAACGGATGTAAATATTATTATCCTGTAAAATGGAAATTGATATAGTTAGTATTTTTAACACTTTCCAACATAGTTGTAAAGTGTTTATGACTTGGCTTTGCTCATTCCATCTGTCCGTTTTCACTATAACTGCCGTAAAATTGATTGACTTTATTGAAATTAAATTTAGTATGTTGTTGAGACGATCTGTGGGACATATGGGAATGACAATGAATAATATAATACAGCTAGTTTCGGAGTAGATTTGACATTCATTCAACATTAAGTTCTCAAAAATTGACAAAAATGTTTAAAAAATGGAATGTTTTCATGAGTTCTGATGAGGGAAAATGCTTTAATAGTGCTAAATATATGCTTAAATCATCTTGCATATTGCCTCTGTTTGTTCATTCGTTCAATACAAGCAGGTAGTTTTTAAGCAATTTTTAGTATAATATAAAATAATTTATTTTAAAAGTGCTTAACTATGAGGATTTTTTAATTAACTTTTGTCGCATAATATGTTTATATATTTAATAACTTATTTTTATACATGTAATAAACTAGTAACTCATATTTTAGTTTTGTTACTTTTTAATTAGATGGTAGAATATTTTCCTCGAATTATCAGTAGGTGAAAAAAAGCAATATGATATTTCATGATTTTTTAAATTATAATCAGTTTTTATTTTTTTATAATATATTTTATAATTTACTTTTAATACCTGAAATAAATAGTAAATTATTTATGATTCTGAAAAGCTTTAGCAATTTTAAATTATTTTTCATCCTTTTTGTATGCCTATTCTTTCCTTTTGTGCCAGTCTTTAAAATTCGAATTTTGAAAATAAAAATATATTCTTATAGATGAAATTGAATTTGTTATAAATTTTCGAAAGCAAGTTTATTTAAGGAAAATGGTAAATTCTGTCTTCTAACTGAAATATACAGATATAAAAACATTTTATGTATAGAATTTTTTTATATTTCTAGATTTATACCCTTTTAGAATTGTTATATTATAAATGTATGACTGTAATATAAGAATAATTACTTACTGTAATATAAAAAATAAAATAAATAATAATAAATATATAATATAGATATAAATAACAAGAAATAAAAATATAGATATATATATATAGTAATAAATAAATAATATAAAAATGTAATATAAGATAAAATATGAATAAATTCTTACAGAGAATAATTTTAAAATTCTCTGGAAAATCCACATCTATATTTATGACTATTAGCTGTGGTTTTATTCCGCACAGTGTTCTAGAGAGTGAAATACCAGTAAAGTTTATAAGTTTAACGAAGTCATTAATTATATAAAATAAACTATTAAAATATTTCCGACAAATTTAAACCAAATATAAAAATATTTATTTTTTATTTTTTTGTAGTAAAACTCAGTGTAGATGTAGAAAAATATTATTATTTTTGGACTTAACTCAGGACTGTCCAAATAGCTGTCGTCAAAAACAATTACCTATAAATTTTCTACATCTCCACCCGTATATATATATATATATATATATATATATATATATATATATATATATAATATACGACAAGTGCTATACGTAATCACAAAGATGTAAAAGATGTTATATATATATATATATACCGTATATATATATATATATATATACGGGTCATTTTCTCTAAATGAGCTTTTTAATCTTTCTTGTTACAATATATATTTTATCTATTTTTCAACCTGTATTCTGCATTATATTTTAACATGGGTTGTTTAAACAATATATATATATATATATATTTGAAATGTAATAATAAGAATTATGTAAAAATAAAAAAATAAATAAAATAAAAATACAATTCAAGTAATATTAACATCACCATAGAAGCAAATTCACGGCCATAATGCCGATAAGAGAAAAGAACAGAACCTTATATATATATATATATATATATATATATATATATATATATATATATATATATATATATATATATATATATATATATATATATATATATATATATATACATATATATATATATATATATATATATATATATATATATATATACATATATATATATATATATATATATATATATATATATATATATATATATATATATATATATATATATATATATATGTATATATATATATATATATATGTATATATATATATATATATATATATATATATATATTAAATTCGCAAAGTTAGAAAATCAATAATTAAGATTATTAAACTTTTGATTTGCTTAAAATAAACACAAATAAATGAAATCCTTTGCAGCCGTAAATAAAACGAAGACATTCCTTTGCCTCAAAAATGAAATTTGAAGAAAAAAATTAATTCTTTACGAAGAGTTTTCATCCGATTGAATTGAAACTTTCAGAACACATTTATAACAATGAAATTATTTTAAATTCTAAAACAGGAATTTCTACCTTTTAAAGTCACGAATTTAGATAGTAGCAAATAAAAAAGCACTCAAAATAGCAATTGTCTGGACAAAAGGCTGAGATATGGTTCCCAGGTTTCCTGTTAGTGATTTGACTGTCTGTTATCGCCTGCCCGGAATAGAACTAATTTTGAAATCAGAATTTGACGGATTTTCAGCGTTAAATGCTCATTACTTTTGAAATTAATTCAGATTTAAAAATAATCTCTCCAATCCGCATTGACTACAGGCTATTCTCGCCTATGCCCTAAGCTTTAATTCTACATTAACAGATGAGGCATACAGAGAGACATACTGGCATAAGTAGATCTTCTGTTATTGGAGATATGCATTTTTAAATATTTATTCAGTTATGCGCAATGAAAAAAATTGTCTTATCTCAATAAAATTGTCATTGTCATTGAAATGGCAGTTTGTATTGCACGGTTTGTTATATACAGTTTCTGAGAAAAAATGAATCACACCTCGTTATTCGTGCACCGTTCACAGTAGGACAAATTTAAATATACAACTCGATAGGGACTAGCATCCTCCACAAATTCGTATGATTAAAATTCACATATTGGGCCTGCTTCATATCTGTTCAGCTTCGAAAATTTTAACAGCAACATGTAATTTTGACTATATATTCAAATATATTTTCTAATATAATTATATTTTCGAATATAAATCAAAATTTAATTTTGCAATCAAATTGGTGTAGCCGTTTCTGGATTGTGAGAAAGCTACTTTTTATGTTATTATGGTTAAATTAATTGCGCAGGCTTTTATTCACATCTTCTGGAATAATATATATATATGACTTACGATATATATATGAATAATATATAAATACTTTTATCACGCTGATTCTTTTATCATGCTACTATTAAGCAATCCAAACAAAATAAGCTTAATTTTATTTTTTTTTACATAATTCTTTGCATATGCAATATGAATTAAGAAATTAATATTCGAAAACAATAGTGAATAGCAACCTTGATATATTTTAATGCAAATCGATTTAGAATGACTTTTTATACGACTAATGCAAAATTCTAACGTTTTCCTCCAGGTAGGTTTTCCTTAAATTTTCATCATTACGATGATTTCAGGGGTATCCCGTAGTTGCAAAAATATTTTTATTTTTTTACAAATAAGAAAAATTTCTTTCTCATAATCTTCTCATAAATTATAAAATCTCATAAGATAATTTTTATTATCTTATGAGATAATACGAAGTATAAAGAAAATAATGCTTTCACGAAAAATTTTGATTTTAAGATTATATTTTGATCCTCATATATGTTTCAGGACCTCCTGAACACTATTTGAATATTTTTAGAGTGACGTTCATCTGTCTGTCTGTATTTGGTAGAATTTATCTCTCCCTTTCTCTCTCTGACTCTCTGACTCTCTCTCTCTCTCTCTCTCTGATACTCTCTGATACTCTCTCTAAATTATCTTATTGGAACATTTCTATTCAAACATTTATAAGGAAATATATGTTGACTATTTTGAGGATGTAGAGTTTGTTTATGATATGAAAAGTTTGGAAGTTTGTGCGCAAAATTATATAAAAACGGTGTTTTCTGCATGTGAATTTACAGATTCGTTATTGAACGATTTACTTTGCTGTATCACGAATGATGACAGAATTATGAGAGATTGTTCACTTTCTTTTCATCAGCTGTACACAAATACGTTAAACTTCTATCATTCATTTTTCTTTTTAATGTAGAGTTTGTTTATGATATCAAAAGTTTGGAAGTTTGTGCGCAAAATTATATAAAAACGGTGTTTTCTGCATGTGAATTTACAGATTCGTTAGTGAACGATTTATTTTGCTGTACCACGAACGATGACAGAATAATGAGAGATTGTTCGCTTTCTTTTCATCAACTGTACACAAATACGTTAAACTTCTATCATTCATTTTTCTTTTAATTTCAATGCAGAAAATGAAACATGTACAATTAATCTCACCAGCGAGAAATATCTGAAACTAGGACTTTTACGGTATGAAATTTGTAGAAGATTGAATTTTTTTAATTAAAAACCTTGACGAATTTTATGGAGCGCATCCTTTCAACGTTTGCTTTTCTTGCTGTGTTCGCTATTTAATTAACAGTTAGTACGATCTATCAAACTCCTTTTTTGACTTATAAATAATTGCTTTTTTTATGAAAATCTTCAATAAATAAATATTAAGTGCTGAGCACACGAATTTCCTAAATGGCTTTTGTAGAAATGAAATTAGAATCGTAATCAATAAAATAAAAAAAAAATGGTGTTGCTTCGTGAGCTTTATTTAATGCGAAGTCTTTTTATACACTTTCAAAGAGAAAAAAAAAATAAACATGATATTTTGATGCTTTTTACTTTACTTTAAAAGATATATTAGAACGTAGTTAAAAATTGGAAATGGTAGTTTACAATGGATTTAGGTATTTTGAGCACTCCAGAATACGAAGTACCTATAGTGGGATTTTTTTCAGTGTGTCATCATATTTGTGCAGTATATGTGTTTACTGCAGATGAAGGAGTCTCCGAGCAAATTTTGAGAAATTTGGTAAATAAGTCTTGGTAAATAACTAAGATTTGGTCTGGTTTAATCGAAAAAAAAAAGGAAAACTGGTCTCTTTCTCAAAATGATTTGTAAAACAGTAATAAAAATAAATTATTAACATGCTTTATATTAAAAAAATACTGGTTTTAGCGTGATTTTATGCAGAATAAATAATTTAATATATTGCAAAATAAAATATTTAGAAAATAAAATTCAGTAAGCAGGATTTAGTTATAAGGTATAGTAAGCAAAAATACAAATAAATAATTGCAAATAAGTTCATCAAATTCAGTGAATAATTATTTATAATTATTTAACATGGAGAAATAAAAAAATGTCCTTTACAAATCAATAGTACACTAGAAAATTTAAATACGTATAAATTATGAAGGCAAATATTTTTATCGACAAAACCTTATAGCTTTTTAAACTTTATTTGGGCAGCATTTTACATTGTGATTTAGTTTATTAAGGGTTAAACAGATTTTTGGAATTTTAGTTACCTGGTTTCATTTTAAATTGCGACAAATGTCTAAACGGAAATAGTTATTTTATTTTTCAAATTGCAACTTTTCGATGTCATTTAAAATAAGTGTCTGTTCTACATGTAACTTTTTGCAATAAAACTGAAATTGATGTATACATAAATGTAAAAAATTATCTTGAGTTTCTAGACAAAGGCAGTGTTACATCTCAAAATATTCTTTGTTTTGAAATTAACAAATCATTAAGTTTGTGTTTAAATAAAGGACTTTGTTTTACATCTAAATAAATGCAAATTATTTCATCAAATAATAATAATCAGTTAATAAATGTAACAGTTAATAAAGTAAATACTAAGTTATTAAGTTATTATTTAACAATTAATAAATTTAACAATTATATATATATATATATATATATATATATACATATATATATGGGTCATTTTCTCTTAATGAGCTTTTTCATCATTCTTGTTACAATATATCTTTACTTTTAACCTGTTTTCTGCATTATATTTTAACATAAGGATTTAAACTAAAAATTAAAACCAGTACCAGCGATCATTTTGGAGAAATAAACTAGAAATTGCAAATTTTTATTGGCAAGTAAATGCAGCATGCCAGGGGAATGACATTTAATATAGGCAACTGCTTTGTTAGTATGTATATATGAGAACATATGTATATATGAACATATGTATATATAACATATGTATATATGTTAGTATGTATATATGTGAAGAGTAAACTGCATACACATAACAAAACAGAATATTTATGTACTATGTTCCTTAACATGTGCTTCAACTTTATCTTTTATTGTTGTTTGTTGTTGTTTCTTATGACCTCCTGTTTTCGATGGAGTCGATACAGGATCAGTGACGCAGGAAGCAGGACAGAATGAAGAAAGACACAAGACAAGAGAACAAAGTTTATTACAAACAAGCATTACTGATGAAGATCGGAGGGGATGCAGCTTCTCATTTGGACGAGGACCCAGAAGGCGGAAGACTGACTTTATTCTCGATAAACATCCATGCCTTACTCGGGATTCGAACCCGAGCCCACCAGCCGAAGACACTATCCACTTCACCGCCTGGACGGCACTTTATCTTTTAGGAAATACTAGCAGTATGCCCGTTTGCCCGTTCTTCGTACAGCATATATAAAGAAACTTTAAATTCATACACATGTCCAGACTCCAGCGGGCGCGGTAGCCCATTGGTTAGCGCGCTGGAGTTGCACTCGGTAGGCCCGGGTTCGATTCCAGCCACTGCCAAAACTGCCGCCGTGTTCATGCGGAGTACGATCACGTTAAACATGTGGGTCCGAAAGTCCTTCCGAGAGGTTGGTGGTAGGGGAACCCTGTGGATGCCTCCCCCACTGGGTTCCGGTCTGAATTGGGTGGCACTTCCCGACCGTCCAAACAGTTACCTTACACCTTTCTGGTAGGTCGGACGGTCTGGGTTTCAACATCAACATGTCCAGACTCCTATAGTCTTCTAAATGACATTTTTAATCAAAACATTCTATTAAAATATTTAAATTAATGCTCTTAAAATTAAGTTTAAGAATCTCTGCTCCCGCTATTTAAAATTATCTTCACCGGCAAATCTGAAGAATTAAACATCCTGGTCTATTTCGTAAACAAATTTACAAAAAAGTAGGAAATTGAATCAATATATTCCAAAATAAAAGCACTAAAATTGTATGGGAAGATATATATATCTGCATTATTTATATTCACGTACATTAGAAGATGTACCCTTTTATTAGTTGAAGGTTACCTGTACTGCACAAAAATGCTTGCCAAGGAAAAGGTGACGTAATAAATTGAAAACATCAATAATACTCGTAACCTTTAAACTCTAAGGCCATGATTGATATAATCCAGTCAGAAATGCAATTTTGATAAAATTTATTTTATGTACATTTATTTCTTTACTATTTAAATCGGAAAACATTTAATAAAAATCGTCTGCCTCATACACACATTGGACTTAAATCGGTGCCAAGATATATAATATAATTTTCATTAACTAAATCGGCGGAAAATATATTGTCTGCGTAATGCTATCTAATTGAGTATTTTTTATTAATTTATCGACAACCCCTGGTCCCAGATACTCACTACATGGACTACATTTTAAGTGGGGTTATTTTACTAATATCCACAAAATTTCTTGAAATTCAATGCATTCAATTCAATTCAAATTCCCGTTAGGATGAGTCAAACACATATACATACAGACAGATTTTAAATTTTGTTTATATAGATATAAGATACTGGCGCCTACTATAAATAATATTAAAGCATTTAAGATAATATTTCTCTGCAGGCTTTCAAAGAGAATTTTTTTTCTATGCCCACAGTTTAATTTACAGCTTTTGTAATCTATCATATTCCATCTTTGACTTGTAAATAATTGCTTTTTTATGAAAACGCAAAAAAATGAATATTAAATTTTTAAGAACATGAATTTTTAAATTAGTTTTCACAGAAATGAAATTAGAATCGTAATCAATAAAACTAAACGAAAAAGAAGCGTCGCTGCGTTAAACTTTAATATTGAGGTTTTATTTTAAACATTGAAAAAGGGAAAACATTAATTTAGTATATTTTATTGCTTTTCCATTCTTTTCATCCAGGTAAAAATGAAGCACAATTTGAGTAATGTTTGTATTTTATTTTAATAAAAATTTTTGATTGTGCGTTTTCTCATATTAAAGAGAAAAAAAACCTCATAAAACAATGTCATTAAATCATAAGAAGTAAATAGCCAATATATATTGACTTTTACAAAAAAAAAGGAAATAACATAACACAGAATGCGCTAGCATATATCTACTTTTTCCACTGATAAGTTGAAAATAGTAAGATCTTTGCTCAAAGAGTTGATAAGTGGAAAATCAAATAATAAACACTCTTAAAATATTGGAAAGGAAATATTGTACTTTTTGTCCAACTTAGAATTATAGTAATTAGAATGGATGGACTTCAATTTTAATAAACTATTAAATTTAAGACAACGAATCATAGGTTTAAAAAGTCAATTAATAAAACCACTTTTCTTGACGTACATAAGTTTACAGAGCCAAAACGCTTTCAGGCACCACCATGTTCTTTATCAGTGAATGAAATATACAGTGCCAACAAATGCTTACATGTAGGCTAAATCGGCAGTTAAAATTTGCATATTATTCGTTTACGTTTTCTTCTTAAGCACTACAGCCGATTGCTAGCCAAGGCTGTCTCAGTCAGTTTCCACCATCTCGGCCTATCCGACGCCACTGTCCTACATCTATTGACGCCAACGTTCCTCCGCCATTTCTCCACATTGTCCAGCCACCTTGTACACGGCTTTCCTCTCCTCTCCCCGGCCGTCCAAACAGTTACCTTACACCTTTCTGGTAGGTCGGACGGTCTGGGTAACAACAACGGCCTTCCTCTCCTTCTCTTTCCTTCTGGCCCCTGGAAAGTTATTGTCTTGACTAAGTTATCCTCTCCATATTTATATATATCGCCGAGCCATCTAAGTTGAGCCACTTTAATCACTTATACTATGTTTGGTTCTCTAAATTTATATTATAATTCTTGATTATATCTTATTCTCCACACTCCATTTTCCTTTACCGCTCCAAATATTCTTCTCAAGATTTTTCGTTCAAAAATCACCAACTTATTTTCATCAGTTTTATTCATAGTCCAGCATTCACTTCCATATAAAACCATATAAAACTATTGGTCTTACTAATGCCATTTACGTTTCACAATAATTATATTATATTATTTTTTAAACAAGGTATTTAAGACTTAAATAATTATTAAATACAAATACAATAGGGAAGAAGGTACCAAAAGGTATGTCTTTGAAGCACAAATTACATCAAAAAGTAAAGTCACGGAACACTAAGGTTTTACGCGCCTGAAGTTGAGGACGAATCGCCAACCCTCTGAACAGGAACTGAACAGGAGTCTGAACAGGATTAAAATTACAAATAGAATCACGGTACAGATATATAAACAGGGATTCATAAAGTAAAATATTACGTGAGTTATTGCAACTAATTAAAAGGAAAGTTCTTTTTAAACAAGGGATGAAAAATAACATACTAAACAAGAGCCATAGATAGTTTACTATTTTTAACATCACGAGCATATTCAGCTACACGGATACCGACAGTACGTTTAGTACTACCAATATAGCATTTGAAGTTATTATAAGAAGATAAGAGGGGACAACGTTCTCCCCAGCATGGCATTTAAAGTTATTTTTATCCTTATATTTATCCGTACGAATGTGATTAAATGCCGTAGTAACAGTCGAATGAGTGGATATAAACTTAAATTCACGACAAAAACGAATAAGAGGACAAAAAATCGTTGTGTGATACGGAAGATTAGATTTATACGGCATAAGGTCAGCAACAGGATAAAGATTAAGTGAATTACCGAGGATAAAGATTAAGTGAATTTCGGTAAAGTCGATATAGAAGAGCAAAAGTTAAAGTAACGATTAAAATAAGCGTTAAAAGTGACTTTTTTTTAGAAGAAATTGGATGAGATGAGTTAGCAGGAAAACAAGAATTAGCAAAAGCGGGTTTACGAAAAATAAAGGTATGAAAACCAAGAGAGTTACGGGAAACAAGAAAATCCAGGAACAGTAAAGAAAAATTAGACTCATGCTCAACTGCAATATTAATAGTGGGGTAAAAATCATTAACCCTATCCAAAAGATCAAGGAGGTCGTGATCTTCTTGATCCTATTAATCTAACATTTATATCACTTTCATTTTTCAAAAAGAAAAAAATTAATGAAAACAAATCTAATTGAAAACAAATTTTGATAACTTTTTTTTCAACTGTGCCGTGTCGTAAACAGTTTGAAAATTTACATTTGAAGTATTTTCTAATATCTACGTAACCATTTAGCAGATTGTAAATAACAATCCGAAAATAAAAATGCTCAACGCATCATTTGGCCTTTATCACCAGTCGTAGCTCATGATTTTATGATTATAGCAATTTGACAGTACAGTGCAGGCAATTAACGACGGGTGAGCAAAGATTCTTTAAAGCAAGAATTATATAATTTTTCTGGTAGACGTCAGCATTTTAAATGCAGTAATGTCGCCTTGCGTTGCTGTAAAACAATTGACGACGTTGCTGAACTCGAAGTACATTTGCCAGAAAAAATCCAAAATCCTTGCTTTACAGAGTTTTGTGTTTACTAGTCATCTAATTACTTGTACATTATTGACAAACAGTCATGACCACTAAATCATATAGTATATAATAAAAATCAAGTTTTTGTAAAGATAGTGCGTCATACCTAATTTTTTTCTTTTTATGATTTTTTCCTTCAGTTCTTAAATGTTAAATAAAGGTAGCTAGAATTATCAGAAAATATTGTTCATCGCAGACCTGTGTTATTTAACAAAAACCGTGTCCATTGGTTAAGATAGTCACGCATTTTCAAATCAGATTTTTTTGTTTGAATATAATTTCATTTCATAATGTATATAGTGCAAGTTTGTTTTTAAGCTGAAATTTCTTATGCGTTTCAAATTGAATTCCAACTCTCTTAGCTCTCTTTTGCTTGCATAAAAAGAGAAATGCAATTAGTTTAATTAGAGAGACTCTGTTGAAAAAAATGGTATATTGAAAAGCAAAATAAAACTAATTAATCAAAATACAACATTTTTTCTATCAACAGACAGAGGGAATATTTTTCCTATTGCATTAACTACTTCGCTCCTTAAAATCCACTTTAATTTTAATTTCAAAATGGATAAAATATTGACTGTTTCTTTGATGAATGTTGTAGGGTGGTACAGAATGCTCTGATGCGTACTTTTTCAATTGAGCACATTTTTTTTATCATGTGCACTATTTAATTTACAGTTAGTATGAATTTATCATATTTTACTGTTGAGTTTAAAATAATTGTACATTTATGAAAAAATAAAAATTAATTTCAAACGTTATGAAGGTGGACTTTGAAAATTAGATTTTGTAGGAAATAAATTAAAATTGCTATAATAAAATGATGCAAAGAAAGAAACAATGTTGTTAATAATTCGTGTAATATATAATAATAATAATAATTTGCATTTTGTTTAATTATTTGTTCAATACATTTGTGCAAAATAGACCATTCGATTTGAACTAAATTTAACATTTAAAAGAAAAGAAAAGTGCATATAATGCCACCTTTTGTCAAAAATTGCTTTTGATCGGATGTTCTGTTCATTTCTTAATATTTTTAGTATATTAAATGTAATCCTTCATTAATTTGAATTTATTTAATAATATAATGTGTAATATAGAATACTTAGTTAATACCATCATGAAAAGTTGACCAAACGTATCTTAAAATATAAATGCTTTAATTAACTTTTTATTTTAATATTAACTAAGTAATTTCATTGTTGATAAATTGAAAAGCAGTTTTAGCAAAATTTGACATCATAAAAATTTAGTTGCTTCATATTTTTACAGAAATTTGTCTTCTTTCGTGATTCGATTTAAAACAATTTGGGAAGTAATCAGGTACAACCGTCTTGTTTTAAGGATTCCGTACTACTTCCTATTGAATGCAAAGTTATATTTGCTTTTACTTTTAGTTCTACTGGCACAATTTATATGACATCACTTGAAATTTTTAAATATATTTATTTCTCTACTTTCGCCTATTTTGTCCCATATTTTCTTTTTCAATCGAATTGAAACAACTTGTTATGTTTACCAGATTTCAGAGTGTAGCTCTGAAAATTTTCAAGTTTTTTTTATTAGTTTTCCAAACTAAGGAAAACGAAAACTTACACCACCACAGTGAATACGAAATACCACAGTGAATACAAAATTAAATAATTTTAAGATTCATTTTCGAAATTTGCAGGATATCGACAAGCATTGCTGATATCTTTTCTAAATTTATTCCAAATAATAAAACTGTATCGAACGCTCATGAGGCAGTAATAAATGCTTTACTGAGGGATCAAACCTCGGCACTACCAAGTTGATAATTTCGCATGATAATTAAATTAGTGACATTGGACAAGCACGAAGCATACTTCGCTCTATTATTTCCAGCTATACAGGGTTTTGGACATTATATATGCCTTGTAAAAAACATACTCTGCGTGTAGAAGGCCCAGACCACACGACCAACCCGAAGGTTTATGGTAGCATACTCTGCGTGTGGAAACCCCAGGCCGTCCGACTCGTCCAGAGGACTTGAGTAACAATTTGGACGATCATACTCTGCGTGTTGTTGTTGTTGAAACCCAGACCGTCCGACCTACCAGAAAGGTGTAAGGTAACTGCATGGACGGTCGGGAAGTGCCACCCAATTTAGACCGGAACCCAGTGGGGGAGGCATCCACAGGGACCGCACCCTCCTTTCCCTACCACCAACCTCTCGGAAGGACTTTCGGACCCACGTGTTTAACGTGATCGTACTCCGCATGAACACGGCGGCAGTTTTGGCAGCGGCTGGAATCGAACCCGGGCCAACCGAGTGCAACTCCAGCGCGCTAACCAATGGGCTACCGCGCCCTCATACTCTGCGTGTGTCACAACTGTTAGAACTCTGCGTGTGTCTTCATACTCTGCGTGTTGAGACCCAGACCGTCCGACCTACCAGAAAGGTGTAAGGTAACTTGTATGGACGGCCGGTCATACTCTGCGTGTGTCACAACTGTTAGAATTTCAGTAGATGAATAATTAACATGACTATAATAACTAGACATAATTTAAAAGGCAGTAATTGAAATTTTATTTTTCGTTCCTTAAATATAATATTTATTTTCATGTCGTACATTTTTCATTTTGCACTTTCTTATTATTTACTAACAATGGAATGAATCTTATTGCAATGTCTTCCGCATTAAATGTTAACCTATACACGAAGCAAATAAAATTTATACAAAAAGCAATAAAGACATGAAAACTTCATAAGATATAATTCAACAATTGTGTGACAACTGATTCTGAGCTAGGTAATAAAAGTGCAACATTTTTATTTTAGATCCTTAGAAATTAAAATTAATTATTTGCCACTTAAATACATCTTCCGTAATTTCTTTATAGTCAGCTAAATTACGAAGGTTGCGAATGGTGAAGAGAAAGTTTGATTTAAATCCCGCAAACATTGAAAAAGGAAAATACTTTTTGATGAAATTAGTGAAGATAAATCTATATGCATGATCCTATGCAGAAATTCAAAATCGATGTATTTAATGTTATTCTTGACAATATTATTCAAAATTCAATAATAAAGTTTAAAGATTTTAAATTAACTACTCACATGTTGAATGTTTTAAATCCGCATTTTTTTTTTTTTTTTTTTTCAAGATCGAAGGAAAAAGTTTCTTTTTGATGATGAAAAATAACGTCTTTCTGTTCTAAGTAAATTTTATGAATATGAATCTTAAGAGTGAGAATGAAGTTGCTGAAGAATTTAATCTTTTAAATCATTTATTGACGAATATATTTACTGAAAAAAAAAATGCAATTTCACTGGATGAAATATTTAAGTTCAAGCTAGTTAATAATTACAATTATATATATATATATATATATATATATATATATATATATATATATATATATATAATTTTAATTATATATATATATATATATATATATATATACATCCTCATTTATTTATATTGTATAAAATTTCAATGACAATACCGATAACTAGTGCATCTGTTGGAACATGTTTCAACAGAGTAAAACTTATAAAAATTGAAAATTCACTGGATGAAATATTTAAGTTCAAACTAGTTAATAATTAAAATTATATATATATATATATATATACATCCTCATTTATTTATATTGTATAAAATTTCAATGACAATACCGATAACTAGTGCATCTGTTAGAACATATTTCAACAGAGTAAAATTTATAAAAATTGAAAATTCACTGGATGAAATATTTAAGTTCAAGCTAGTTAATAATTAAAATTACATATATATATATATATATATAATTATATATATATATATGTATATAATTATATATATATATATATATATATATAATTATATATATATATGTATATAATTATATATATATATATATATATATATACATCCTCATTTATTTATATTGTATAAAATTTCAATGACAATACCGATAACTAGTGCATCTGTTGGAACATGTTTCAACAGAGTAAAACTTATAAAATTTACTTACGTAACACAATAGAAGATGAGCGTCTATCGTTCTTAGTATGGAACTTTGTATGGAATGAGATTTGACCCAAAATGTGTATTTTGTCAGTGTGCTTAACACGTTTTCAAAAATGGGATATAGTCGCATGAAATTGAACTAAAATTTTTTATGTTTCTCGATTTTTATAGTCTTTTTATGATACTTGTATTATTTTATATTATTTATTAATATTTTTTATTTATTATGGTTAGTGTAATTATTATTATCAAACTTGTTAGACATAAATGATGTATTGATAAAATAATGATTTATCGAACTTGTATTATCTCTTATAAAATGGATTTACTTCTTATATAATTTATTTATTTAAAACTTTTAAAGTTATATTGTCAACTGACGATAATGAATGACCGAAATAGTGTACTTTCAGACATTCATTACCGTCATTTGATGTATTTACTTTAAATTACATAAAATGAACTACCATAAATTATATAAAATAAAAATTATATAAAATGTATTTACCTTTGTTTAGAATTTATTTATTGAAAAGTTTTAATGTTATGTTGTCAAGTGACGATAATGAATGACTGAAATAGTGAACTTTCTGTTATTCATTACCGTCATTTGATAACATAAAATGTATTTACCTTTTTATAGAATTTATTTATTGAAAACTTTTAAAGTTATGTTGTCAAGTAACGATAATGTGTGACTGAAATAGTTTACTTTCAATCAGTCATTATCGTCATTTGATGTATTTACCATTTTATAGAATTTATTTATTGAGAACTTTTAAAGTTATGTTGTCAAGTTCATTCAATGAATAACTGAAATAATTTAAGTTCTGATTAGCGTTTTTTTTATCGAATTTTGCTGACCAAATTTTCTAAATACGCCACTAATTTATCCTATACACATATAAGCACTATTTAAATATTATATTTAGACATAAAAAAACTAAATAGATGAGGGAACAAACATATATTTAATGTTCCATGGAAAAATAATTTCAAAGTAGTCAAATGCATACCCGTCAGTAATGAAACTGCTGCACTTATTGTAAAGGCAAAATTGTATGTATAAACTCAAGTCATCCTCGCCAAGAAAGCAATTTAGAAGGGGAAGAATCATCATTAAATAAATAGAAACAAAAATCCAGCTTGAATATTCAATTTCAAACTTTTGCTTCTTCTCACTTTAAGTTCTTCATTGCACAGATTTTAATTTTTCAAGTCTCTCACAGACGCGACGCGAAATGAGATTTCTGTATTGCACATAAGCCGAAAACATTACAGAGAAAATAAAGGAGACAGATATATTTTAGGTGAACTTTTTGCGAGAAAAAGTGGTGCGAGGGATTATTAAAGTGCGGAGCAAGCATTGCAATTTAAAGTCAAAGTGAAAAATAGTTAATAGATCTAATCGTATATAAAGCGGCAGAGTAAGAGTTAAAATAAAATGGTTTAAATAAAAGTATATAAAAGCATTGTTTAAGTTGAATTTAATTAAAAATTCGAATTTTAAATTAGAGGCATAGTATTTATCAATGAGAAAGAAAAACCTATATAATGTGTGCAGCACGTGATTTTCACTACAGATTAACGTAGATACTTTATATTTACAGTCATTAAAATTAGGGATGAATATTTGAATACAGAACAAATATTACATGACAAGGTGTTTAGAAAAGGTGAACAGTTTGAGATTTACTGAACCGTTGGTTATAGATACATAGTTCCACTTCAAGTAATGCTTTAAATAAGGAAAAAAGTTATATAAGAGTAGTTTAAATGATGTGCAATGTTTCTGTAAAAAATTAAATGTAACAAATTAAACAGCCCCTTTAGAGAAAAATCTGATGTGGGCAACACATGACTGTCCTTATATAATGCAATGAATTTACTACTTTTACAGTTAAAAAAATGTTATTCTTATATTAGATACATATATTCTTTCCAAGATATAGAATTTTCTTCAATTAGTCGTCATTTTTATCTATTTGACGAGATTTTCGTTAATTTGGCGACATTTAAAAAAGTCGTTCTCAACAGTTAATGTTTTCAACGTCAATGTTTCTCAACAGTTAATGTGTTTTTAATTAATGGGATTTTTTTTTCATAAATTTAATGTGAAATATCTCGAGAACGGTTCATGCTAGCGTTCTAAAGTTCATGTCAATCGTTTCCTAAGGAAAAATTACATAAGAAATATCTATTTGCATAACTTTATTAAATGTTTTGATTTTTTTATGATTTTTTCAAAATTTCACTCGAAAATTTAGGGGGGGGGGGGGTTCTGAACATTCGATTGTGTTTTAAAACAATAGGCTTAAAGTATATTGTGATTTTTGTACCTAATTTCATTCGAATCGCTCCATTCGTTCGTGAGATATCGTCTCCACAGACTCACTGACACACACACACACACACACACACACATATATATATATATATATATATATATATACCTTCACACACACACACACACACAGATATCACCTCAAAAATGTTCGATTCGTGATCAGGGCTGCTTGAAACGTGCTCTCCCGTCAAAAATTCGAATTTGAATTTTCAACCCCGTCACAATACTTTCCTTATACATTATGTATATATGGAGAGTAAAATGGCTAATTGCAAAAATGTTACCCATATTGGATTTAGCATAACAGACAAAAAGTTGGTTGTAATACGATAAAATCTGACATAGTTATCAGTTACTAAAATTTTCATTGGGAAACAAAAGGGTATCCACAAATCAATTTCGATTAAGTTCACAGTTTATATTTAAGCATCTAAGTTATTCTGCTACATAACTAGAGTTTAACCTATGGCCTTGTTCAGTAATGCCGATTTTTGTGAGATGATTTTGATTTACTGCAAATGCAACCGATCTCGTATATTCGAATGCAACCAATCTTTAGTAGATTTTAACACGAAAGATCAGTCATACACAAAGCATTGAATATGAAACACTTTCCAACTGCAATGCAATTTTACATAAACATCTCTAAAATGCGACAAATTCAGCGGTAATATTTTTAAAATTATCGCAATACTACAATAATTTATTATATTTGAAAACTTCATCGAAAAAAAATGAACTTTATTCAGATGACGTCATTGAAATATAAATTGCCTGGCTCTCCATGAAAAGTAGTAAATATTTCATTCATACACTGTTTTCCATTTCATTCATTCATCACAGTACTACAATAATTTATTTTACTTGAAAACATAAAACCATGGAGGTAAAAGTAATTTAACTCAAAGCTTCATCAAAAAGTCGCTTAAAGCTTCGCATCAAAAGTCGCGCAAAGCTTAAAGCTTCATCAAAAAAGTCGGCTATAAAATCGTCTGCGTCTCTATGTGAAATCAATGAATGTTTCATTCATATCAGTTATATTGCAGACTCCAGAGCTAAATAATTTTACATTAAAGAAACACAGCAATTCTTATACAACTCTTCTTACAGCTTAATGTGTTTACATTCTTCATAAGTGAAAATTATATTTCGTTGTAGAAATAATCAAAGTTTGATGATCATTTAAAGTTAAATATACTCTAATTGCGTTGTTTCAGAATACAGATGCATAGAAATTAAGCAAAAATAAAGAGGTTTTAGGACGGATACAGCACCAAATGTAAATTGAAAATAACATTAAAAATCACAATTTTGACACAAGATAGATGGCATTGATTGTTTGAACTCAAATATATTATAATTGCGCTATTTCAGAATATGGATGCACAGAAATTAAGTAAAATTAAAGCGATTTTATGACGGATACAACACTAAATATAAATTAAAAATAATTTTAAAAATCACGATTTTGACACAAGATGGATGCCATATTTTATTTTGAAGTGAGTCACGTGATCTCTTCATATGATATGGGTGTAATTATTATTTTAATTTTTAAAAACTACTGTATATTTTGCTAAAAAAATTTATATTTTTTATGGGATAATTTGAATATTTCCTAAAACTTTCGAAGCAATTTTTGATGTTTAAATTCGTTTAAAAAATTAGATCCCATAGGGTTCAATGTATATATATATATATATATATATATATATATATATATATATATATATATATATATATATATATATATATATATATATATATATATATATATATATATTTATTTATATATATATATATATATATATATATATATATATATATATATATAAATATATATGTTACCGTGAAAGACCGAAATTTGGAGAATGTCGACTTTCACCGGTGAATGTCAACATTCACATAGTCGCTTGGTGTATGTCCAAAATATTTGCCAAATATCCTTATTTCTCACTTACACCGGCAAATGTCGACATTCACCATGCACTAATGGTGAATGTTGAATATGTCGGAGGTTTGCATTTTCTTCTCCGTATTTTAGGCGCGGAAAAACGTCACAAGGGTGACGTAACTTTTTCGCCTCGCTTGCTGAGAGGAGTGACCAATCACGGTGAGGAGAGGGGTTCGTCACTCTGTTGTTGTTGTTGTTGTTACCCAGACCGTCCGACCTACCAGAAAGGTGTAAGGTAACTGTTTGGACGGCCGGGAAGTGCCACCCAATTTAGACCGGAACCCAGTGGGGGAGGCATCCACAGGGACCGTACCCTCCTTCCCCTACCACCAACCTCTCGGAAGGACTTACGGACCCACATGTTTAACGTGATCGTACTCCGCATGAACACGGGTTCGTCACTCTGTAGAGGAGTTTTAACTGCGGGACTAACCCCGGAGAATTTAAATGCCGTGGTAGTTTTAAAGGGCATCCCGGCATTTGTTTTTTTGGACATGTAGCTTTAGATTCTAGCGAGAGAAGAAGAAGGGATGCTCGATATTACTTGTCTTCTTAATAATGATAACAGTTGTACTTGGATAAATGTTAAGAATTAAGATTTTTGTTTTAAGATCAGTCAATAAAGAACTTTGCATTTATACCGTATATGTCAAAATAGGAGGAAGCTTAAGTAACATCACATGTAAATAAACTGTTGAATTTAAAACAAACAGTACATTCTAAATGAGAAAAGAAAATAATACCAATAAAATACTTACGTAATTATGTGACTGAAATCTTATTTATTGCAACAACTTAAACTTTTATAACACTTTGAATTGCACAAGAGTCCCTTGCTTTTACAACTGCATTTAGTTGTGAAACTCTTCTATTTGCAATGACAGCGTGTATAGCCTTTCCTTCCACTTCTCGAATTAGCTGCAGCTGCTTCTCTCAGCGACATTTCTTGAGAAGAAATCTCATCTATGGAAAGTAACTTTTCTTTACAAATTACGAAATGATTACGGGTATAAACTACTTGAGGGTACCATTTTTATTTGCTAGTTTATAAAAGTCAGAGTCTTCTATTCCAACAACAACTGCCAACACATTTCGGTCACCTGTACGACCACGGTCGACATCAGGGACTTGTATTCGTACGGTATCACCAACTTGAGCAGGAGGAATTTTTTTTTTGAGGTTCGTAACATTTTCGTTGCTTGAAGTAGGAGATTCTGTTTTGCGGCCGATCTTTTTATAGAAATAAACTCGTGTTGTTTAGTCAGGGCTTGATATGAAGACGTGGTAGGTTGCAGGTCCTCTTCAATATTTCTCTTTGGAATATGGTTTTCGGTATGACGATTGCTCAAATTTTCTTCAACAGTATTAACAGTTTCTTCAAGCTGTTCTTCGGTTTCAAAAGTATTAGCAATTTCTTCGAGTTGTTCTTCGGTTTCAATATTTGCAATTTGTTCGCCAGGCAAAAAAGACGATGCTATGCCTCTTTTTGGTTTAATGCCAAACATGGCTTCATAAGGACTTTGGCGTATTTCTTCGTGGTATGTTGTTTTCTTGGCAAACTGAACAAAGGGCAAACCATCTGACCATTTATTTGTATCGTTATCGCTCATCCATGCAGTTAACATATTCTGTATATCCTGATTAGCCCTTTCAACTGAGCATTGTGTTTGACTATGACGAGGCTTTCCATGAACTATCTTAACATCTTTCCACATAGCGCATAGTTCGGATATGACTTGATTACTGAATTCCCTACCATTATCTGAATGCAATATTGTTAGAGCACCAAATGTTAAAAATATTTTAAGAAGGTGATACGCTACTTCTTCAGCTGTCTTAGTTTTCAATGGTCGTAGCTGGACAAAGTTAAATGATCTTACTACACCATTATGAACTTATATTCACCATCCCTGTGTGACTACAGGTCTATCAGATCAACTTGACATCTTCAGTTTAACTCAGAACTGACCATTGGTTTCACAACCATACCTTTCTTAGGTGAACTATGTTTCATTTGACATTGTGTACATAAATTTAAATACAACATTACAACTTCCTATGTAATATTTTTGTATTTAACTTGCAAATCTTTAAGCATACGTGTTTTTCGTCCGTGGCCTATTCTGGTGTGAGTTTCAAATAGTATACTGAACAATTCATCATTGGTAACATAATACTGTATATTCGTTTCTCCTGGTTTTAATGATGCAATTAACTTCTCTTCATCATTAATTTTTAAAACGTCAAAGCGTCTTAATCATCTGCAATCCAAAGGTGTGCTGCACTTAGTTTTAGCAGAAATCACTTCAAAAAGTATTTCAGAGTACTTTTCTTGAGAAAAATAAAAACATTTGCCTTCTCGTTTACCCGCAATTAATGCATTTAACTTTAAAAAAAAAAAAAAGATCACGATTCACTGCAGTATATATTCAATATAAATTAGGGTATCGGATAAAAAAAATAAAATTTTCCGAAAACGTTGCGCGCACCATCAAACCTTGCATAAGACTGACAAACAGTAATGTTCCAGAGTATAACAAATACATGCCACATAACTTTAATCGCAGCAGAACAAAGGATTTACCTCTCTGCTGACCTCGGCTTCTCTTTTCGACCTCCACCAGAGCATATCTGTGCTTGTCGACATACACCGGTGATCGTCCGAATGCACAAAAATATAATCAAATATTTGGTCTTTCACCGACGTATTTGGTATGTGTTGACATTCACCGGTGAAAGTCGACATTCCCCAATTTCGGTCTTTCACAGTAACATATGTATATATATATATATACAATATAAAACTTGAAAAATTGCTACAAATTTTAGTGAATTGATTAAAAAGCTAAAAGCAAAAATATAATTTATATTGCAACTTGTAAAGCACTATGCTGCAATTTCACATGTGTATACCTATATAAATTCCCAAATAGGACAAGTAGCAATGCACTCGTAAAATTTCTAGATGAGTGACGGAAGTAACGGCCGGGGGGAGTTGCGACCCCCAACACTCCGGTTAAAACTTTTTTCCGCCATGGCAAACGCTCCCGGTAGCCGATACTCCCTACACTATTTTCTCCATGACTCTTATAAAACTGTAAAAATTACATACATACATATACACCTTCAATAACATGTGAAAATTTAAATGTTTACTATTCTACACTAAAACAAACCAAAAAGCACACTATAAAAATATAACAATCAATTTAAGATACTAATGTATGAAATCACTTCACACGTGGTTTTTTAATATCTTAATATCAATATATTCAAAAATAATGTTTGAAATCCAAGTCAGAGAGGTTATATTTAAAAATTTGAAAAATTGGCAACACTATCGCCATATAAATACTAATGTATGAAGTTACTTCACTCGTGGTTATTTAATACTTTAAAATCAATATATTCAAGACTAATGAAATCCAAGTCTGAGAGGTTATTTTAAAATTGGATACAAAACCTATTAACAACATTATTGCCATATAAATACTAATGTATGAAATTACTTCACTCGTGGTTATTTAATCCTTTAAAAACTATATATTCAAAACTAATGTTTGAAATACAAGTCAGAGTGGTTGTTTTTTTAATATGCATACAAGACCTATTAGCAGCATTATCGCCATATAAACACTGATGTATGAAATTACTTTACTCATGGTTATTTAATACTTTAAAAACAATAAATTCAAGACTAATGAAATCCAAGTCAGAGAAGTTATTTTTAAAAATTGGATACAAGACCTATTGGCAACATTATTGCCATATAAATGCTAATGTATGAAATTACTTCACACGTGATTATTTAATACTTTAAAATCAATATATTCAAGACTAATTACATCCCAGTCTGAGAGGTTATTTTTAAATATTGGATACAAGACCTATTGACAATATTATCGCCATATAAATATATAAACACATAAATACGCTATAGTCCAGACTCCTCGCAATACACCTTCCCATGGAACAACAGGTAACTTATTGATGTTATACCACTTTCACGTATAATATCCTTAACTGTAACACTAAAGTGAATATTAAATGATCGTCCGATATTTCAGAAAACCCTTATAATCACGAACATACAATCTGGATATCGCTTGAAATGTGTCTACAAAAATTAGCTCCAGCCATAGAATACCTATGTTTAGCCATATAGAGCTATCTGATTTATGATCCTCAATTTCGCATAAACCGCGTCACTGTCTGCGTATTACAATACCGCCACTAGGTGATATCTGAAAAGTCGTATGTTGTTATTATTCCAAAATATCTCTTTCTGGTCACGGCTGCAGTTAAACCATTATAATTGGAAACCAGTCTAATCAAAAAAGCGGATGGATAACACTCTTTGATAGCCTCTTTCAGAAAATGGCAATCACAAATGTATCTATCGTTATTAGTAAAATTCAACAACTTATGTCGTTTCATTTGATTTATAATCAGATTTCTGAATATGCTACGATGTAAACAAGTTGTCCATGACGTCAAATATTTGATATCGAATTTAAAGGTGTTACGTTTATCGTACATACGATAACACTGTATGTTTGGGTTCCAAAAAATCCAGACTATTATCCTCATTACATGCTGTTTCTATTAAATTTAAACATGGAGGATAAAAGTCAGACCTGGGGCATTGAAGCAAAACCACTGCCATATATATATATATAAAACATGTCCAATGTTTTTATAAAGGGATATGTTTATATTGGGACCCATTTTTTTATATAGGGACCCTCCAAAAAGCTTAAAGTGATACGAATATATATAGAAAGAATTGTGCATAACTTCATTACAACAAGTTTTGGACTCAAATTATGGTACGTAAAATGTGAGTTTGCCTACATACCTAGCGTACACCGTTACAATGCCAGGTCTTCTAAGTCTCTCTGAGAGGACCTGCTGACTGTGCTCGAGTTTTAACTCGGGCTTCGAGTGTAGTACCTCAGTACTGCAACGATTGGACCAAAAGATATCTTCCACATAGAACGTATAATTCGGGGTGTGCTTCTAAGCACAGTCGATCGTTGTTAGCATGATGCTAGAGCCAGTCGCCATAATTCCATGCCCCAGGCTGTTGAAGACCCAGACCACACGACCAGCTCGAAGGCTTAGGGTAGCTAATTGTGTGGCCGGATGCCCCAGGCTGTGTATATGTTCATATGGTTAGATTACTAGAGACTGTATCCTATAAAGTGATTATTACTTGGTAAATAATTTCATTACTGTTATCCAACTTAATTTAGGAAACTAAAGTCTAAATACTAGGAAAGTAATTCGATGTTCCCAATACAAATAATTCCAAAGAAATTAAATGCACACCCAAGTGCAATAACAACTGTTGCACACGCTGTAAATGAAAAATCACATGTATGCTTAGGTCAACTTTTCCGAGAAGGCAATTTTAGACAGAAATCATCATTAAGTAAATAGACATGTCAAGCTTATATATTTCAATTCGTATTTTTGCTCCTTCTATTCTCTGCTATTTTTATGCACATAATTTAATATTTCAAGTCTCAGTCCCAGCCGTGGGCTCAAAATGAGATTTTATATAGCAAGAATATATAGATTTATATATAGATTTTTATAAGCTGAACACATTATAGAAAAACAGGAGACAGCCTGCTTTAAGTAAATTAATTTCAGAAATATGCAGTATCGGGACGTATGGCAATATAAAGTAAGTGGTAAAAATAAACTTGTTGAGCTAGGATGCGTTTAATTAAATATCCAAAAAGTAATTTAGATTCAAAGTAAAGAATCCCATAACCCCGTACAAGAATATATCCAGCGTTTGACTGGCTGCATAGCTATTCTAGGATAAACCATATTCCAGATATATCAGTTTTTAAGACTTTTGACGATTTTATTTTTTCATTTTACAAAATGTTGCAGTAAATGTTGAAGGATAACATTTTTCTATTTTCCCACTGAGTTTGAGTTTGTAAAAGATAAAAAATTAAATATTTTTACTTTTGGTTTATATGTGTCGATAATATACTAATAGTATTTTCAATATAAAAATTGATTTCGTTTTTTTCGCACACCATGTTACGCTTTCTTCAAAATTTACTCCAGAACGCTGTACTGAATAAAGCTACAGTTAATTGTAATGAGCAGAACCAATTGCGATGTAGGAAAATTTACTGCGTAGAGTGGATTAAAATTTCGCGAATGCTGTTTTAGAGCTTATGATCGCTCAGATATAGGCATTTTAGTTAGTGATGGTCACTATCGAATATATATATTATATATATATATATATATATCGAACCACCCGGGAACAACGTTTATTAGATGAACATAATAGCGTTGAATTAAATCTGCCGGTAATATATCATGCCTTAAAACTATGACTCTACTTTGAAATTAGTAATTTGAAGTATACCTTAGAATATGTAATTTAAATAAATTTGCTCTTTATGTATAGAAAATATAACATACATTCAAGTCCGACATTTGCTCTTATCATTAAATGTTGTGATATATCACAACATTTAATGATCACAACATTTAATGATGGCCGGCCCATACCATGATATTGCACGTCGGATATCGGTCCCTTTCTTGTATGATAAGCAGTACAACTCTCACGCCAGATATATACATACATACACACCCACACACACACACACACACATATATATATATATATATATATATATATATATATATATATATATACTGCTAGAGAATTGCTAAGGACGAATCCCAAATTGCAATGCAGCAAAACATTGCGGGGGTGAAGGCCCAAAAGGATAAAATATTGTGGCCATACTGTTCGGACATATAAATAAAAATCATTTATTGTTCTGGAAAATACACAAGGTCTTGAAACATCTGAAAGGAGAAAAGTGTTCATTTGATGGTGTGCACTAAAGGTTTAGATCTGGAGAACGTGCTGGCCATACGAGGTAATGAATATCCTCGCTGACAAGACAAGCCTGAACAGCGAGTCTACGATGACATGGTGCGTTGTCGTCCATGAAAACAAATTTATCACCGACAGCACCACAGAAACGGCCAACGTGAGGCAAAAGAACTTTAACAATGTATCGTTTGCCGGTCATAGTCCCAGTTGCGACCACATGTAGGGGCGTGCGGCCATTGATCATGATGCCGGCCCATACCATGATATTGCACGTCGGATATCGGTCCCTTTCCTGGATATTTTCTGGACAATAAGCAGTACAACTCTCACGCCAGATCAGTTGGCGTCTACAATCCGATGACAGACTGAACCTACTCTCATCTGAGAATAGTACGCAAGCCCAGTCCTGTTCGGTCTAATTGCGATGCTCATGACACGATTGCGAACTGGTGGTATGGTGCAGTCTGGACAATGGGACACACACACAACAGGTCTGGGGCGTATACTCCTCCTTTTACCAAACGTCTGGCTATAGTTTTTCGGGAGATCCGCTGTCCTGTGGTAGCAACAAACTGATTTGCCACCTGTGGTGCGTCGGTCCCTTTTAGCCGATAAGATAATGTACCTGTCTCCTGCTAGCATCGAACTTTTAATATGACCACCCCCGTGACGCTTGTTACACATTCCAGTTGTTTTAAATGCTTGCCACAGCCGTGAAACAACGTTGCGGGCGATATCGAACACCCTGGCAACATTTGTTATTTTTCGCCCTTCTTCGAACTTTCCAATAATACGGCCAAGCTTAAAATCATCTGAGTGATATCGGGAAGACATATCGAAAATTTGAAATTCGTCAATTAAATCTTTCCTGTAAAATTTTCATTTGGAACAACAACTGTCCACACGCGTCATATTCTTTAAATCTCTTATCAGCGCTATCATATGAGGAACAGGCGTGGAAATAAAAAATTTGCATACGCACACCTCTTCTTACTGTATCCCGCACTTATTCTAATTTTCCACGTTTTACTTCCTTTCATTTTGTGGTTGCTATGGGTGATATAGTGTTATCCACCCTTAGCAATTATCCAGCAGTATATATATATATATATATATATATATATATATATATATATATATATATATATATATATATATATATATATATATATATATATATATATATATATATATATATATATATATATGCATATATATATATATGTATATATATATATATATTTATATATATATATATGCGGCAGCAAAGACATCTATCAAAGATGCCACACGAGCCAATACCCGAATTATAAGAACAGAGGAGGAGCTAGCTTTTGCTCAGTGATTATAATGTCGGTCTACGAAGCATCAGGTCCCTGGTTCGGGACCACGGCGACGCACAATCGCCACAATGATGACTGGACGTTTGAAATACGCAACCTTTCTTTCCAACGACTTCGCCTCTCAGCACGAGATGGCAGCACCACACGGAGTCAGAAGCCTTGACACTCCCTTCCTGGTTGACCACAACTGTCCGTCACGCCGAGGCAACACGCCTCCCGGCTCTGACCGTCACGCTGAGGCGACACGCCTCTCGGCAACTTCCTCATCAGCGAGGGGAGTGTGCGGCAGCAAAGACATCTATCAAAGATGCCACACGAGCCAATACCCGAATTATAAGAACAGAGGAGGAGCTAGCTTTTGCTCAGTGATTATAATGTCGGTCTACGAAGCATCAGGTCCCTGGTTCGGGACCACGGCGACGCACAATCGCCACAATGATGACTGGACGTTTGAAATACGCAACCTTTCTTTCCAACGACTTCGCCTCTCAGCACGAGATGGCAGCACCACACGGAGTCAGAAGCCTTGACACTCCCTTCCTGGTTGACCACAACTGTCCGTCACGCCGAGGCAACACGCCTCCCGGCTCTGACCGTCACGCTGAGGCGACACGCCTCTCGGCAACTTCCTCATCAGCGAGGGGAGTGTGCGGCAGCAAAGACATCTATCAAAGATGCCACACGAGCCAATACCCGAATTATAAGAACAGAGGAGGAGCTAGCTTTTGCTCAGTGATTATAATGTCGGTCTACGAAGCATCAGGTCCCTGGTTCGGGACCACGGCGACGCCAAATTGCTACAGTATTGTGGCGATTTTGCGTCGCCGTGGTCCCGAACCAGGGACCTGTTGCTTCGTAGACCGACATTATAATCACTGAGCAAAAGCTAGCTCCTCCTCTATTCTTATAATTCGGTTACTGGTTCGTGTGGCATCTTTTTGATAGATGTCTTTGCTGCCGCACACTCCCCTCGCTGATGCGGAAAGCGCCGAGAGGCGTGTCGCCCCGGCGTGACGGTCAGGGCCGGGAGGCGTGTTGCCTCGGCGTGACGGACAGTTGTGGTCAACCAGGAAGGGAGTGTCAAGGCTTCTGACTCCTTGTGGTGCTGACATCTCGTGCTGAGAGGCGAAGTCGTTGGAAAGGAAGGTTGCGAGGTTGCGTGTTTCAAGCGTCCAGGGCAACCACTGTAGCAATTTGGCGTCGCCGTGGTCCCGAACCAGGGACCTGATGCTTCGTAGACCGACATTATAATCACTGAGCTAGCGTCGCCGGGTCACGAACCAGGGACCTGATGCTTCGTAGACCGACACTATAATCACTGAGCAAAAGCTAGCTCCCGGTCTGTTCTTATAATTCGGGTATTGGCTCGTGTGGCATCTTTGATAGATGTCTTTGCTGCCGCATATATATATATATATATATATATATATATATATATATATCCGGATATATATATATATATATATCCGGTTGGCTCTCTGAACGTAATTGAGTCATCTTTTTACGGTAAACTGTAACCGTTGGTTATTTAGATCACGGACATATAAAGTTGATGACCTGGTACTATATATATTGGGGATTTGCGGTTACACGTGGACAAGCACTAAGCCTAATAATGAATTGCTCATTTCGATAAAACTCTATATCAAGTCCAGGTATTCCATTAAATTGAACAAAAAAAGGCATGTTTCTGATATCAGTGATAGATTATATCTATAAACTTTAATAACCTGGACAACATGCATAAAGATTGAAAAATAATGGGAAACAAGAATGCCTGAAAAGACACTGCACACATCTGATCCATTGGAGCCTTGAATAAAGAGACCAATGCTGCCAATCTCAAAAAATAAAAATTGAGAACTGCTGTTGCCAATCGTTGGAAACTTTACTATGTAATAAATAAGCTGGATATATATATATACATATATATATATGCATATATATATATATATATATATATGTATGTATGTATGTATGTAATTAAAAGATGATTGCTTTAAAACGTCAAACATGGTGTAATTTCAGATAAGTATTAATTTCATTTGTTGTTTCATGCGATAGAACTCAAATTAATATACTATGATGAATTTAGGTCTGTAAGTTTGGAAGCGAATTGAAGTCTGTAGGTAAAGTTATTTGTTGTCCATATCAGATTCATTTAAATTCTAAAGTAAACTTCCCGAATATTACTTCGGCTTCCATCAAAGAGGGTCTCAAACATAATCATGGTCCTCATCCAGAAGCCATTATTTTTAAAGCAATTCCTCAAATATTTACACTTGCGATATTATATCTGCTGTTAAATGTTCACAGCTTGAACTCTAAATTGCATGTGAAAACATAATCCCACATTTCAAAGTTGCCGCTCGCTCTTAAGCAATTTAAGAGCACACATTAAATTAATGGAACATAAAACCAGCTCTGATATTCAGTGTTATATTTTTATTTCTCCGTTTCGCTCCAGTCATTCACAGTCGAGATTTAAAATTTTTTTAGGATCTTAGAGGAAGACGTGACGAGAAGTGGGATTCTAAGATCTTAGAAGAAGAGAATAAAATTAGTTGCAAAATGAAATATCTGGCAACAGTTGGGTTTAAGGTGACATATTTTTAACACTTTCCAACATAGTTGTAAAGCGTTCATGACTTTGTTCACTCTGTCTATCTGTCTGTCTGTCCGTTCGCGCGATAACTGCCGTAAAAGTGACTTTATCCAACTATTTAGTATGATGTTGAGACGATCTGAGACACATATGAGAATGAAAATGAATATCACCTAATTAATTTCTGATTGAACCCGGGTTGAAGAAATGGAATACATTGAACCCTATGGGACATAATTCTTCAAACATTTTTAAGCGGAGTTAGAAGCCACAAATTGCTTCGAAAAGTTTAGATAAATATTTAAATTGTTACTTTAAATCTGTAAAAAAACAAATTCAGCGAATTATGTTGTTATTGAGATCCAGATCGTCCGACCTACCAGAAAGGTGTAAGGTAACTGTCTGGACGGCCGGGAAGTGCCACCCAATTTAGACAGGAACCCAGTAGGGGAGGCATCCACAGGGACCGAACCCTCCTTCCCCTACCACCAACCACTCAGAAGGACTTACGGATCCACATGTTTAACGTGATCGTACTCCGCCTGAACACGACAGCAGTATTGACAGCGGAGGGAATCGAATCCGGGCCTACCGAGTGTAATTCCCGCGCGCTAACCACTGGGCTACCGCGCCCCTCAGCAAAATATGTTGAAGCCCCAGACTGTCCGACTCGTCCTGAGGACTTGAGTATCTATTTGGACGGCCGGTCAGCAAAATATGTGTAGTTTTTCAAAAGAAAATTGAAATATTAATTTCACCCATATTATATGAAGAGATCATGTGACTCATTTTAAAATAAAATATGGCATCCATTTTTTTCCCTGGGTAAAAATCGTGATGTTTGAAAATCAATTAAAGTCATCTTTAGAGTTGTATCCGTCATAAAACCACTTTAAGTTTGCATATTATCTGTGTATCTAAATTCTGTGCCAACCAATTACAATACTTTTCATTTTAAATGATCACTAAGTTTTCTGAAACGAAGCCTAATTTCCATAGCATGCAGAATGTAAACAAATCAAGCGATTGTAAGATAAGTTGTATAAGAATTGCTGAAATTTTTTCAGACAAAATTATTTAGCTCTTGAGTATGGAATATGTGATATGAATGAAATACTGATTAATTTTACATAGAGAAGCAGATGATTTATAGCATTGCCTTTTTTGATGAAGTTTTAAGTTTCCATGTAATATAATAAATTATTGCCGTTACTGTGATAATTTAAATAATATCAGTGCTGAATATATTGCATTTTAGAGAAATTTAAGTAAAATTGCATTGCAGTTGGAAAGTGTTTCATAATCAATGCTTTATGCATGATTGACCTTTCTCGTTTAATCTTATTCTGAAAGTGATTAAGAGGTCGAACATTCTGCGATATTTCCACAACAGAAAAAGCACTGAATGGTATTGATGTTGTTCGGAGGAGGTTTGCTGAGCAAAAATACACCATGTCATCGCCGAGAATAATTCAATTAGCCTCTATAAAAGTTAAAATTATGAAGAAATAAATTTCATATAAACAACTTAGAATGAAATATTTTATGAATTCTACACCATCAGAAAGAATTAAGACTCATTTAAGTACATTACTCCTTGTATGTGTTGCAATACATGTGATATGTAATTGCGGTATTGCTACTAAGAAACTAATTAGAATCGAATCTAAAGAATACTGATCTTTGCATTTTGCAAACGGTTGTGTTTAATAGACAACTAAATATAGAATATAAGAACGCATATATTTAGAGAATAATAAAATGAACATTTTAACACTGAAAGTTCATTACATTAACACTTCTCACTTATAACGGGTAGTGCTCCAATCGCTAAGAACTTTGTTCAACTACATGAAAGCAATTTGCATTGATTCAGAATCCATCAATCAAAAAAATAGACAATGCAAAATATATTACCTATCTTTCACAATAACTTCAGGACCCTCTATAACGATATGATAATCCAGATAAATATCGTTTGTATATCAAAAGCGCAATTATATTTGCGCTAAGTATTGAAAGAAAAGATTTTTGGAACGAAATAGTCCATTTTATTTGATATTTTGCATACAAAATAAAATAATATCCAATTTGGGATACGTAAATGCGTAGTTTCCCAAAAAATTGAAGCGATCTCGAAACAATCTGCAATTTCTTTTTAAATGATAATACTTCAAACAACCATTTAAGATAATTTCATTCTCAAGTTTCATATTTGTAGCTTTGGCGAGATAGAGCGTCATTGAAAACAGCCTCAATCACAACAGACTTTTCTAAGGTAACATTTTAACAAAATTTTACATTCGTTTTGTTATGTGGCATAACATTATGAATGCAATATTTTCTACAGAAATTTCGCTGAAAATCTGCAGAATTCTTATTACACCTTTTTTTTACATTTCTGCAGAAATCTGCAGAATTTGTGTTCATATTCTTATTTTTACTGCAAGTTTCTTTGCAGATAATTTTTGTTGTACAAAATGCAGCCGTGTATTTGATATTCCTTACAAACGACAATATCGAACGTTTTTATTAAGCAGTTTAGTAGCATCCATTTCACAAGTATAAGGAAAGATAATCGTATCAGTTGCTGAATTAAAAGAGCATGGTGTGGTCAGCTGGAGATTGGATGTTACATATCTTGGTGTGACAAGAATTGCATATTTTACGCTTGGATTATATCCAGTAGATAGCAGGTCTGATTGACATCGAAACTGGAATTTTTCCATGTCTTTGCAACTTATGGCTGCGATTTCAAATCACGAAGAATTATATCGAATATGATGCTATCCTCTATAACAAAATATGATTAATAGGGACATCGTACATATCAAAAGATTCACTTCGATCTGAAATCTAAAATAAGAGACTGCATGACTATTTTTATATATGGAAGAAAGAAATGTAATGGGAATTTTTAAATATAATGGTTAGCGAATATAATCATCTCAGTAACTCATTGCATAGAGTGTTTGCTTTTAAGCTGAGGATAGTTAGTTGCATGAGGTACGATTTCTTTACAATTTTTACCCGAATATCTATAGAAGTAATTTGCATATTGAACACCATTACATAGTTTGGAATTTCATCACAGAATACATTTCATCATTATGATTATTTCACATGGCTTAAAATCACCTCAAATGGCTTCAGATCACATATTGCATAGTTTAAGTTCGATTTTTATATTTTAAAGCCAAAATTCATATGCAATTAAATAAGTTGTATCAATTTTTACCAATCAGCTTCCATATAAATTTGCAAAAAGCAATTTTTTACCATTATTTTGTCTAACAGTGCAATAAAACATAAAACATTAATTTTATTTTTTAATCATTATTAAACTTTTTGTTAATTAAACATTAGAATGTGCAATAATTGTTGTTTGTTACCAAGATAATATATAACTAGTCAGTTCCACCAACAATTAGCACGGGGCGATATGGCTATCATGTGATATGGCAAAATGTAACATATGCCTTTAAAGAGTTCGAAATTTCAAAAGCTGTTAAAATTAATGGGTAAAAATTGAATATCCTTTACAGTTCTGTTAATATCGAAATTGCGATATATAAAACAATATTTGATTTCCGATCACTGTATGTGTATCTTTTTAAACGTCTTTGCATATTTTAATCTCAAAAACAATCATTGATAAAGACATATTTTTAATAGTTTGATCATTCAAAAGAATGACCAACAGACGATTTCGGTATTTGAAGCGTAACTCTGTTATCATGATTGCAAATGAATGGAGAAACTGCATATAAATTGAATTACAAAATATAAAAAATTGTCTGCAATAGTTGTAAATTAAAATATCTCGAGTTCAGAGCTAATTATGAATGTTTAGGATACACTTTACTGCGCAGGACGGCATAAAAACCAATTTTGTGCATTTAGCCGTTCTCGGAAGAATGTTGAAACAAAAAATCCAAAGATTTATAAAATTTTCAAACAAAATTCTAAGATTTAGATTTCTATCATTACTTATAGGTTCAGTTCCAAAGTTTCTGGCTTCTATCTTCAGCAGTTTGGACTGTGTAACTTATCACTTAGCAAGACATTGAATCAGCTTTATTATGCAAATAGTTTTAACCACTCAGCTAACCTTTTTAAAAAAGTCATAAATGTATTTATACTAACAGTATTAGTAAAAAATCTGATGTGGGCAGCACATGACTTTCCTTGCAGACTTATATCCACGTTCTCTTTATTTTAATTAAATTTAATTCACTTTTAATTCAATTTTCGTTCTCATTTGGTAACTGGACTCATTTTCGAAGGTGGCTTAGAGAAAATACGAGAAAAATAAAATAACTCGAGAACGGCTAGTCCTAGTGTAATGAGGTTGGTGTTATTCTTTTCTTTGTTAAAAATTACGTATAAAACAGGCATTTAATAGATATATTTGAGCATACGTAGTTTTTTATTTTAGATTTTGATGAATTTGGCTGAGCCATTTTGCAAAAAAAGGCAGGTTATTTTTTCCGAATCGTATCAAAATCTAATCAGCACCAGGGTATCCCACAAGCGACTTATATACCGAATTTTGTGAAATTCTGTTCATTAGTTTTTTAGCTAGAGTGGATACAGCAATTTTTGCGGGCCATTTCGAAAAAAAGGCGGGTTCTTTTATCCCGCATCGTACTAAAAACTAATCAGCACCAGGGTCACACCCAAGTGACTTACCTACCAAATTTTATGAAATCCGGTAAATTAGCTTTTGATTAGAGTGGATACATACATTGCACAGACAGACAGACACACAGAGGTCAAGATAAAAATAGATTTTTCGTATTCTAGATGTCTCGAAACATGTAGATCCGTCTAAAACTCTAGTTGCGATTTTCGACATGATTCCAATACTTTCCCTATACATTGCCATGTATTGCAGGGAAAGTAAAAATCCGATGTGGGCAGCACATGACTTTCCCTGCAGATCTCTTCCACGTTCTCTTTATTTTAATTAAATTTAATTCACTTTTAATTCAATTTTCGTTCTCATTTGATAACTGAACTTTTTTTTAAAGGTGTAGCGGAGGAAATACGAAAAAAACTAATATATCTCGAGGACGTCTAGTCCTAGTGTAATGGGGTTGGTCTTATTCTTTTCTTCGTTAAAATTACGTATTAAACAAGCATTTAATGGATATATTTGAGCATACGTAGCTTTTTAGTTTAGATTTTGACAATTTTTGCGGGCCATTTTGCAAAAAAAGGCAGGTTATTTTTTTCCGAGTCGTACCAAAATGTAATCAGCACCAAGGTGACCCATAAGTGACTCATCTACCGAATTTTGTAAAATTCGGTACATTAGCTTTTCAGCTAGAGTGGATATAAACTTTTGCGGTCCATTTTGCAAAAAAAGGCGGGTTGTTTTATTCCGAATCATACTAAAAGCTAATCAGCACCAGACTCGCCCATAAATGACTTACCTACCAAATTTTGTGAAATTCGGTCGATTAGTTTTTTAGTGTAGAGCGGATACAAAATCTGCACAGACAGACTGTCCGACACACAGACACAGACAGACACAGACAGACACAAAGACACACACACAGACGTCACGCTAAAAATGGTTTTTTCGTATTCTAAAGGTCTCGAAACGCATAGATCCGTCGAAAACTCTAGTTGCGATTTTTGACATGATTCCAATACTTTTTCTATACATTGCCATGTATTGCAGGGTAAGTAAAAATCTGATGTGGGCAGCACATGACTTTCTCTGCAGACTTATATCCACGTTCTCTTTATTTTAATTAAATTTATTTCACTTTTAATTCAATTTTCGTTCTCATTCGGTAACCGGACTTATTTTAAAAGGTGGCGTAGAGAAAATACGAATAAACTAAAATATCTCGAGAACGGCTGGTCCTAATGTAATGGGGTTGGTCTTATTCTTTTCTTCGCTAAAAATTACGTATTAAACAAGCATTTAATGGATATATTTGAGCATACGTAGTTCTTTAGTTTAGATTTGGACGATTTTTGCGGGCCATTTTGCAAAAACATGCAGGTTATTTTTTCCGAAGCATACCAAAATCTAATCAGCACCAGAGTGATCCACAAATGACTCATCTGCCGAATTTTGTGAAATTCGGTCCATTTTTTTTCAGTTAGAGTGGATACAAGCTTTTGCGGGCTATTTCGCAAAAAAGGCGGGTTCTTTTATCCCGAATAGTACCCAAAACTGATCAGCACCAGACTCGCTCACAAGTGACTTACCTACCAAATTTTGTGAAATTCGGTCCATTAGTTTTTTAGTTAGAATGGATACAAAATCTGCACAGACAGACAGACACACACACAGGCTGGTAAAAATGGTTTTTTCGTATTCTAGAGGTCTTGTAACGTGTAGATCAGTCGAAAACTCGAGTTGTGATTTTCGGTATGATTCCAATACTTTCCCTATGCATTACCATGTATTGCAGGGAAAGTAAAAATAGTAAACACGCATTTCTCACTTTAAATTACTTATAGAAACGTAATCTAACATTTCAAAATAGTATCCCACTATTAAACAGTTCCAAGACAAAATTAAATAAAATGGAATACAGAATCAGTTAGGATATTCAGCTTTATTCTTTTATTTCTTCATTTCACTTCAAGTACTTGATTGCTGGAATCTTAATTTTTCAGAATGTCTTATTAGAAGACGTGACGAGAAATGAAGATTTCAGAATATCTGAAAAAGAGGAGGAAAATGATGGCAAAATATTAGAGCTGACGACAGATTGTTATAGACTTCTTTTGTTTAAAAAATGAAGTTAAATGCGAATATACGAGACGGAATTAAAGTTAAAGCTTGATATGACAACTTCAGTTTGAGGGATTATATATTTGGAGAATGTTGAATAAAGATAATCGTATTTAAATTTTTATTATATGATAATGTAAATTTGCATTTAATAACATCTGCATTTAAATATGCATTTTTGATGTGATCTAGCACACAAGACCCTTAGAATTAACCTTATAAAGTATTGAAGTATGTAATAAATCAGATTTATGAGATGAATATGATTACATTTATATGTAATAAACCCCATTTTAACTAAATAACTTTATCTGTATTTAATAAACAGTGCTTTATCAAATGAATAACATTTTACCTGTATATAACAAGCCATTATTTATTAGGGAAGTATGGTGTTATCTTTTTAAAGAAATTAGAAATTTAGCCTAAGTTAACCAATACAAAAGCCAACTAAATAAGTCAAACATGCTATAATTAATTTCTTAAAACGTAAGGTACTTATTGAGAATTCCATATATGGTTAGAGTGGGCGAAACTAAGGGTCACACTATTTTTCTGTGTACATTTCTTTAGCAATCATTTTAAAAATGAACCAAAATAAGTTTCTCTAAGTCATGTAGCAATATATACGTCCCTGCTGTTTCGCCTTCTAATGTGCCTTAAATAAGCGCCTGCTGCGTAGGCACGTAAACCATTTCGTGAAATTGTAGTCCGCTTTAACAACTGAAAATTAAATGCAGCTTCTCCCTTTAATACACCCTAAATACGTGCCTGAATGCACCTCTAATACGCCCACATATTGCCTAATGATAATTTAAATAAAATAAGTTTTAAATACGCTTCAAATACGTGGCCTCGCAGCTGACTTTAACAACTAAACATTGAAAATCGTTCGGAAAGTATTGTGACAGGATCGAAAATTCGAATTCGGGAGAGAACGTTTCAAGCATCCCTGAGCACGAATAAAACATTTTTGAGGTGATGTCTGTGTGTGTGTGTGTTGTTGTTGAGACCCAGACCGTCCGACCTACCAGAAAGGTGTAAGGTGTGTGTGTGTGTGTAAATGTGTGTGTGCGTGTGTGTGTGTGTGTCTAAGTGTGTATATGTGTGTATCTAAGTGTGTGTCAGTGAGCCTGTGGAGACGATATCTCACGAATGGATGGAGCAATTCGAACGAAATTTGGCACAGAAATTACAATACGTAAATACTGGAAGCCTATTGTTTTTAAATGCAATCGAATGTTCAGACCAAACCCCCACACCCTGAATTTTCGAGTGAAATTTTGAAAAAAATCGTCAAAAATCAAAAGCTATAATAAAAGTACGCAAATAGTCAGTTCTTATTTAATTTTTTATTAGGAAACTATTGATATAAACTTAAAAGCTAGCATGGACCGTTCTCGAGATATTGCATATTTTTCAAAAAAATATATAAAAAAATTCACATAAAATAAAAATAAAAATAGTAACTATTGTGAAATATGTGCACTTTTCATATATAATATCATGAGATAAATTTTGTGACATCATTCTCGTGGATATAACTCGTTCCATTCATGAGAAAAGTTACTTTGGTTAATACATTATTTAGACACCGGTAGTCATTTATCTGCTATAAGAATAACATTTCTTTCCATAACGCTTGGCGAGATTTTGGCGACGAATTTGACGGAATGTCGCCAACTTGGTGACTTTTTAATATGTTGCCAAATTGATAAAAATGACGCTGAATCAATGAAATGACAACTAATTGATGAAAATTCAATATCTTGGAAAGAATAAAAGAATCTACTCTAAGAATAACCTATTTTTCCGTCCGTAATGTTTGACAAAATTTCGGTGACGAATTTGTCAAAATATCTCTAACTAGCTGACTTTTTAAATATTGCCAAATTGACGAAATTATCATCCAATTGATAAAAATTCGGCGAATTGATAAAACCGATGCTAAATTAATGAATTGACAACTAATTAATGAAAGTTCAATATCTTGGAAAGAAAATAAGCGTAGACTTGTTCAAATAACCCATTTCTCTGTCGTCCGTAACTCTTGACGAGAAATTTAGTGGGATGTGGCCAACTTGGCGACTATTTTAAATGTTGATAAAGTGACAAAAATGTCACCAAATTGATAAAAATGACGCCAAATGGAATGTAATGTTTCGAAAATTCTGATTTCCGTCATGTGACGGGCATACATTCTAGTATATAAGAAATGCTCTATTCTCCGTTTGTCTGTAACACTTGATGATGCATCTGGCGAACTTGGTGAATAATCTAGCAAAGTATTGCCAATTTGGCGATATTTCGCCTCAGATTGACGAAAATATCGTCAAAATTACAAAAACGACGCCTAATGGATGAATTACTTATTAAAATATTTTAATATATGGACAATATCGCTTATTGAGGTTGCTATCAATATTGATAATTGTTTATTGGAGCGAAATATAAGTTAATTTGGTACATTGAAATAGTTTTGCATGTTTTCATCCGATAAATCTCCAAATGTATAATTCAACGTTAAAAACACAGTACCGTGAATATTATACATTATTGTTTGACTGTAAAAGTAATAAATGCATTGCATTATATAAGGAAGGTCATGTGCTGCTCACATCAGATTTTTAAATAAATAATTAAAAATCTTTTTTTTTTTAATTTTCGAATGTTTCAGGAAAACGCCAAGATAATTCCTCCAATTAAAAAACATGAAAGATCAATCATACATAAAGCATTGATTATGAAAGACTTTCCGACTTCAATGCAATTTTATTTAAACATCTCTAAAATGCGATAAATTCTTCGCCAATATTTTTAAAATTTTTACAATACTTCATTAATTTATTATATTTGAAAACTTAAAACTTCATCGAAAAAATGAACTTCATTCAAATGACAGCATTGAAATATATATTGTCTGGTTTAAACATCTCTAAAATACGATACATTCCTTGGTAATATTTGTTAAATTATCGCAATACTACAATGATTTATGACATTTGAAAACTTCATCGAAAACAACTGAAATTAATTCAAATGACGTCATCGAAATATAACACGCCTGGCTCTCTCTATAAAAGCAGCATTTCATTCATAAACTTTTTCCCATTCATTCCATTCATCACAATACTATAATAATTTATTTTATTTAAAAACTTAATACCATGTAGGTACAAGTAATTAAACTCTATGATTGAAACTTCATCGAAAAAATCGTCTGGGTCTCTGTAAAATCAATGAATATTTCATTCATATCAGCTATATTGCAGACTCCATGAGCTAAATAATTTTGCGTTAAAGAAATGCAGCAATTCTTATACAACTCATTCTACATCTTTTGGTATTTACATTCTCCATTGCACTCTTTTGCCTATTTAAAGCAACTTTATGTTTCATTATTTTTTCATGTGCTAATAAAGTACGCCTTTGGAAGCAAACAGAACTATTGATTGACATAACAACCTTCATGTTGTCTTTCTGGCTGATTTTGCAAAACATACAATTTACGTCCTAATTATGCATTACTCAAGGTAACTCGTGATATCACTTTGGTAAAAATTTGTCATATTTTGCAAAATTTTGTTCGCTTACTCCAACACTGCTTAATTTGATCTTCTTGCTGATTTCATGCTGTGTGAAGGAAAGTGTGGAAACAATGCATGTGGCTCACGTATTGTCTGATTGAAAGGATTTGAATTTCCGCAGTCGTAACTTTTTCATTCGTAGTTTTTTGCTTAAAAAATCTTTAGATTTTAACGGACGGCTACGCTAATACTACGCTCTTTCGTCACCAATCCTCTGGCTGTAAACTACTAACGGTGAACATCAATTTGATGTTCCGTGGACGATGCTCTTACCCTCCTGTAACTCCCTGCGTACATCAATTTGATGTATGTCTATCTTCTGGTAAAAAGCACGTTGCGCAGGAGGATAAAAAGTAACTTTTGCATGGTAAATTTGTAACGATGTATGTGATGATGCAGGATAAATTAAGAAATTGCTTATTTCCAAGCCAAATCCATTTAATTTTCTATTCTAAAAAAAATTTTTTTTCGTTTACAAAATCAGTGCGTAAAAATACGTATTTGCTTATTTTATAACGTGAAATACGCGTATACAGGCGTTATCTTGATCTCTATGCATTCCTTAATGCAAGCTAAGCAGAGATTGCTTTGATCAGATATTTTATTAAGCTAATCTTTAAAAATTTTTACTGGTTTATAAATAATTACGCTTTATGCCACGATTTCAAACTACGATATTTATGTATTCAAAGTTAAGCAGCAGCGCATTTATTCTGCGTTATTAAATGCCAAACAAAATGTCAATGAATTTATAACTCTGAGAAATAAGTCCACCATTTCTCCCCCCATATAATTTAAAACCATATCATCCAAATAAGCGGAGAAACTAAGATAAACATTTGACAATCTTTCTAAGCACAACCCTGCTGCTGATTGCATTAAATTTTAATTTTTGAGACGTTCTAAACAGTAGACGTGACGAGAAATAAAAGTTCCGAATTTTCCGAATATCAGAGCCTCGAAGACATGGAAGTGGAAACTGAAAATTTCCGTAAATGTCGGTTAGACGCATTCCGCCATTTTGTGTGGATTGCTCATCAATTCTTGTTTGTTATGTCCACCTATGCAATGTAACATAATAAAAAATTACCATGCCGGGTATCTAAACTTGTGGGTGTGGCGAACAATCCGGGTATAGAAGAAAAAATTCATATTGGTTTGCGTTTTGAGCTTGGCAGTTACTTTTACTGGTATCAGGTCAACAATTCAGCTGATCGATAACGAAGTTATATACCCTCTGTTCTGGGAAAAGCACTTAACTTGCGAAGTTCTTAGGCAATCTATAAAATCCTAAAAGCTTCCATAACTCGCAAAATGTCACTAAGTTGGCAATACTTTGCCATATTCCTTGTTAAGGCCACCAGATTTGTCGCCAAAGTCAAACGTCCCAGACCTTCAAAATACAATACTGGCAGTCGTAACAATATGATGTCATTTTCGTTGCATACTTCTGTTTCATTCCCGTCACATTTTTTTTCAGAATTTACTCTGTACTCCGTGCCCTAAAGTGTATCACATCAAAAATTTGATGTGAGCGACATGACTTCTCCCTACAGGATTAAATTTATTTATTCATTCTTTCATTAATTTAAAATTTATTTAAAATTACATCGTGAATATGCAGTATTAAACGGAGTAAATGTGCCCGTTTCCTTGTGATGATTGTACGTAAAACACCATTTGATCACTACAGTTATGCTGTAATAATCATTCTTTAAATTCATATTTCCCTCTTTGTGGCCCATTTCGAAACAAAAGGCCTGCGCCAAAACTTCATCTCGCACCAGGACTTAGGCTCTAAACTGCAAACTTTAACTAAAATCGTTAGTTTCTAATTAGGATTAGTTACATACACTAATAAACCATTATCAATTATCATCTAAGGTCTATCTGGGACCAATTTTGAGATATAGGTGTTCCGAGAAAAGTTTAAAAGTTAAATCGAAAATGATAAAGAATCGGAAATGAAAATCATACCCTTAAACTACCTTTGGAATTTGATGCTAAACCCAAATAAGTCATTATCCGATCTATTTCTATAGCAGATCCTGAAAAATCGATGTCTAAAAAAAAAGGTGGAAAAACAAATAGTATGACAAAATTTTTACTACCAATAACGTTAAAGATAATTCCCAGCTTCACTGAATAATCTAGCATGAAAATGGAGGATAAAACACACCGGCCTGGAAATATGAAGAATTAGAATTCGCCTATGTCTATTTTTAAAAGTTTACTTTTCTTCTTATAGCCAGAATTTCATCAAATAAAGTGAAACGAAGACAGGACTTTGTCGAGATGAGAATTTCTCTGAGAAATAGAAATTCGTAGAAACTCAAATTAATTCAGAATATTTTTATGAGAGCATAAAAATATACGCTACTTCGAGTGAAAACTCGCATATTTTAAGGCGGAGGATTTAATTGGCCGTTTCTTGTCATTGATAAACGTAAGTTATTTATTTTGAGTCAAGATGAAGCTATCAAGAAGAATTATTGGCTCTGGTTACAGAAATAATTTTACCCGCGTTGATTGTTTTTGTTCAGTGTTGTAACAACTAGATAAACTTCTTTCTATGCTGCAATATTAATATTTGCTATAATATGGCAATATTCACAGCTGCTATAAAATTAAATCTGATGTGGGCAGCAGATTTACGACGTCCAAGTCGACTTGATGTGTTGAAGTTTTGACTCCCTGATTACACTCTCTATACTAATATGCATGTAGGGAAATTAAAAATGTTTTTTCGCATCAGAAGCTTTCCCTTAAGCACGATGGAATCGCGTAGAACGAATTTAAATAATTATATCATATATTTTTCAATTGATTTATATTTACTGTTATAAATACAACATGAAAATTTTGAAACTGAATTTAAATAAAAACTTTTCTAGAAACTTTATTGGTAGATTGTTACTTATTAAACTATTACACATACAAAATTCGCATAAAATGACATTGATATTTAATCAATATAGCGTGAAATAAGTGAAATTTAATAGATTTATTGCTATCGACATGCAAAATTCACAAAAGGGGTACATAAAGTTTAAGTTGTATGGGTATTTTGATAGTAGGCAGCGAATAAATTCTGAAAATAAACTTACTCCTTTTACCATATTTAATTGTACATTTTTTTTTACTTTTTCAATGAATGAATTTGAAAATCGGACAACATTTCGACAATGGTCTACATCGTATATCTAATAATTGTCACTCATGTTATGAGTATAAAGTGCCGATATTAGAATTCTTTATTTAGAACATAGCATACATACTTTCAATTATTTTTCATATTTTCAGTAAACAAAATCAATTAACCAATCTCGATCACAATCAATATAGAATTATAGTGTTCATGTATTGCAATAATAGTACAAAATTTAGTCCCAGAAGCTCAATTCGAAATTAACATTTCGAATACTAAAGAATAGAAGTCTAAGTAACAATTAAAAATATCAAGTAACAATTAAGTAGTAAGCTAAACGTCCAACTGTATCAGCAATTTTACGCTTTCTACATCCTCCAATACTATATCTTGAAACAGCTAAAGCTTCGATCATCCAAGTACCTTCCTTTATTTTCCTAGTTTCAATAATCCGACAGTGAACAATAAGGCAAAACTCATGCATCTGCTCATTATTTTTTTATTTTATATTTAAAACACAGTCATTCTTTGTTTGCAAATTTATCACGCCAATAATTTAAAATTCATTCTCTCGAAAGGAGAGCAAGATAATATTGGTGGACATTTTAATGCACCAATATTGCACAATTATTGAATGTAATATTGAATTTCTTCAGTATTACCAACATTGAAACAATCAATCCAATATATCTTCAATATTGTTTCATTGTGAGCACATTAGAAAAATATTAGCTATATTAAATAAATAATATTCCAATTTAATACTATGCAAATTCACATTATCATGCCATATTGCATGCTAATGGGAGTTTGATATTGATCACTGCAGATGAAATATGCCATTATTTTATCTTGTACTGTATATTTTCTATTCAAAACGAACAAATACTAGAGAAAATCATGACATCTCAAATGTCAATTCCAAAATTAAGTTTCCAACCGAATCATCTGCAATTTTACGCATTTTACTTCCTTCTATAGCTTGAAAGGAAGACCGACCGAACCGGCAAAGGGATCACATAAGAGGTCATCCCCTACCCCTTCGTAAATTCCGAACATCCGACATTGAACAAAATGGCAAAACCCACTCTTCCACTCTTTGCGACCAATGCGATTAAAAATCCTTCAAAATAAAATCCATTTCTCTACCTTTCTTCATCGTCTTTTAGGAATAAAAGTTATCCTTTGTTCGACGATTCGTCACGTCAATAACTTACCATTCTCCCCCTTAAGCGGAGATTTTGTGAAATAAATCCTTGCTATTGAGGCCAGTCCTCTATTATCGGAACTTCCACCTGGTTGGGGCACAATGGAACTGGTACTTATAAGTTCTAGGGATCTTAGAAAGGGTGCAACTAATAGCCATATAGAGGGATATCTTGGACTAGTTTGTGAATGGGGCTTTCAAAATCCCGCGCTTTATGAATTAAAAGATTCTGCCGAATACGTTTGAGGAAGTGGTGAGAGTCTTGAGGTCGGCTGCAGAATGGAAGGACATGTGCTGGGTTGCAGAAGTGGAGGTTGTAAGTCCTTCAAGGAAAATAGAATTCTAAGAGCCTGAGCAAAGGATATTATTCAGATATTGTGCATAAGGGGTGCTTACCTGTTTATTTCCAGAGGTTATGTACTGAATTTTTGAAGAAATGCATCAGGTGATACATAAGTATCAATGTTTTGAACTAGATCTGAAATATTTTAATGTAATGGAGAGCATGCTAAATATTATGACTTTATCCACTTATGGGTACTAAAATTCAACAGGCTTTGATAAATGATATTACAGATTTTATCAACAGAAGATGTTTAATTATTTATTTATATGTGCTATTCATTAATATATTGTATAGATTTCCATTATTGGTTTTAAAATTAGAGCTAGTATTTACTTAATATGGAGACTTTTTGTTGTAAGTATTTAGCCAATATAGGGCAAATATTTTCAGCCAATATTGTCATATTTTCCCGTATATCGGAAATATTTGAAAAATATAAGGGTTATATTGAGGAATCGTCGCTTATATCGATGCATCTGCCAATATTATTGGATTGATTATATTGGTGCAGTATTAAATGCCACTATTGATTTTTTCACTAGGTATGAAAGGTAAAATAATTTTAAATAGATAATTGCTTTTATTACTCTGTCAATCTTATTTCGATAATAATATAGTGGACGATGACTCTGTGAAGTGAAATGTAGAAAAGAGTACACTTGATTTGTTTTCTTTATCCAACTTATTTTTCAAGGCAACTTTTAAGAAAGATCATGCTGATGTTGTTTATTGGTATTTATGTTATAATTTAAGGAATGTGGACTACATAAACTAATTAAACAGTATGATACGGAGTATAAACGTACTATTTTATCATAATCATAGCATCTAGTAAAAAGAAATAAGTTCATAAAGGTTTCAATACAATTTACTACACAGTATTAACAAAATAATAATAAATTATTATATTTCATAAAAATGTTTTAGAAAAGAGCTAGCTACTCGTATTAAAATCTATTCTGCCAAATGCATTTCCATTTTTACGAGATAAAATATCAAAAGAACCGAATTTAAAATGCCGCATCTGAAAAGAACTTTGCATTTCAAAGTTTTTATGCTTCAAATTATCCCTTTTTTTCGTTTTTTTCCCGAAATTTGATTATCCTCAAAGTTGGCAGTCAATTTAAAATTGGAACTTAAAAGGGGTATTTTCCGCTTTATCAGCTTTAGAGTTTTATTTTATTTTAGAGCGAAATATGATTATCTTTCCGATGTACATATCTGCTTTTAGAGTCTGGGAAATATCAGAAAGTTTGGATATTATAATAGCAGCAAAAATAAATTCTTTTAGTTCTTTTTTTTTCTCCGTACTTATGGCGTCCCTATGCGTTGATACTTATTTGCCGATATTTTATTGTATCGTAAAGTTTGAAGCTACTGTTAAGTATCTAGACGGAGATGAGGTTTGAAATGAATTTTTTTTAAATTCATGCATAGTGTGCCTTGTTTTTACAGCTATTTGTTTGAAATTTAATGGACATCCTCTCTGTATTATGCTAACATTTATGTAGATTGCCTGCAACTATTAGTGAATACTGATTAAGTGAATGTACAGATTATATATGGTATATCTTGTCAGTATTGGTTTGAAAAATATTTCTAGTAATTCCCCAATGTTTGGCCGTTGTTTGCTGTAAATATTTAACCAATATTTGGCGAATATTTTCAGCAAATATTGGTTCAATGTTTTCCTACTACTGTAAATATATGCTTTTGATTAAAATACTGTATTGCCAAAAGTCGCCATATATTAGCGGAACATTGATTCAATATTTGTAATGTCAAAATGTCCATTTAATGCAAAATTACAGAAATTCAGAAAAAAACAGAAAGTTTTGGAGATAATACTGCTTTTAGTCCTTTAAGGTGTAGCAACAATTTTGTCATATTATTTTTCTAAATAAAATGTTTTCCCTCAAACATCTATTTTTCAGAATCTACTATTGATAGTGATTTAATGATGACTAATATAGGTTTAGCACCAAGCTATGGAAAAGGTGGGTGCTTTTATAAAAATTTCCATTTCCGGTATAAAATTTTGCATTCTAACCTTTCTTTTGCATTAAAACCATCTATTTCTCAAGATAGAATAAATAGAGCTTGGGTGATAACTGGTATGAATGCAACATCATGTTCTGGAGGAGGTAGAGTGGTTTAGTTATGGATAAAGTTTAGATGATGATTGATATGGATTCAGCATCAAATTCTGGAGGATGTAGGGCGTTCACTAATGATTTTCATTTACGAACCTGTAGATATCACTTCAAAAATTCGTATGATTGTAAGAAGTATGTAATATAAAAAAAAATTAAAATGTTTGATAATTTCGTCATAAATGAAGAGTACACACTATTTGCCATAATTTGAAGGTTCCTTCTTAAACTTTTTGTTTATCATTCTTTCTTACGCTATATTTTTACACTTCTTCAGCATTTATCAGATACATGTTTTTATATGTTAAATTACTTTAACGTTTATTACAATAATATTAGTTTAGAAATCCGAAAACGAATTGCAGCTGAAAATCGTTGCTTTCGTAGATTAAAATTTTTTTCAAATCGCATCTGATTGAAAGATGATTAAAATCACAACAAAGTATTTATTGAGTAAATTCACAACAACGAATTGATTAAATCGCAACAACGTATTTTTGATCACTTTGTTATGATCAAATCACAAAGTTGTTTACAACAAAGTATTCAAGGTATGTATTATTAATGCATTACATCAAAGTACTTTGTTACAACAAAGAGTCATTAGATTTTACAAAATCACAGCAAAGAATATGAAAGACTTATTGTAATTCATGATTCAGAAACCTGGATTTTCACAGGATATAACGAAAAAACTCTTTGTATCATCAAGAGAAAATTTTGGGGTAGTATGTTTGATGAAATTCAGGAAAATGACATTCGGAGAAGATATAATTTCGAACTATATATATTATATAAATATTTTAAAATAATCAAATACATTAATACTAATGTATTTGATTGGAATGCGCTTAAAATGGATAATGGAAATGCTTAAAATGGATAATATGGCTAATGGAAATGCTTAAAATGGAAAATGAAAATGCTTAAAATGGATAATATGGCTAATGGAAATGCTTAAAATGGATAATATGGATAATAGAAATGCTTAAATTGGATAATATGGATAATGGAAATGCTTAAAATGGATAATATGAATAATGGAAATGCTTAAAATGGATAACAACAGAATAAGAAAGATAAATTTTATGAACTCACCGATCGGGAATATATCTCGAAGAAGACCGAAGTTATGATCGATTGTGTGAAAAAGGAGTTTGAGGTGTTAAACATTAAACATTGGAGAAGCATTATTTCAACTGGGACTGCTTGGATAGAACTTCTGAGGAAGGCCAAAACCAATTGTCCAATATGTTTTGCTTAAAATAAATTAAGAAAATTAATGCAATTTTGACTTTTAATTCAAAATTATAGTTTTTTGGAAATTTATTTGTTTGGTTTCACACTCAATTTCAAAAAAATCTCTACTATATTGGCAGGAAATCTACTTCACGTTGAAAAATGTTATGCAACACTACTAACTGAAATCCAATTATTTAAATATTTTCTATTAAATGAAATTAAAAAAATTGATGTGTTATTCAGATATTTAATTCAAAATAGAATTTGTTCAAGATTTGATTATGTTTGTTTTCAAATGGGATATCAAAGAACTCTCGACTAAATTAGTAACAAATGTACTCCATGTTCAAAAATATTACTCAACAGTGCCAACTGAAATCAAATTATCCAATTCTTTTCGCTTAAATGAAATTAAGAAAATTGATGTGTTTTAAAACTGGATATATACAAAATATTTATCATCGAATTACTGACAGTCAAGTAATAGATTTAATTTAAGATATTTGGAAATTCTAATATTGTCATTTCGTGTGTTGAAAATCTTTTCATTATAACAAAAATACTCGGAATTGAATTAGTAATTATTTAGTTGAGCTAAGGAAGAATAAATTAAGATTGTAATCCCGGATAAATTCCTGAAACAAATCAAGCTGTTCCTAGTTCTGAATTGTATCGGATTAAAGAAATAGAAACCGTAAAAAAAATAAATTAACCGAGCAAATCTGGATTTATGTTTGTTTGCATTTGCCTTTGTGTTTCGTAATGATTATTCTGAAAAGCGAAGAGAGTGTAATTTATTTTGGTAATTAACAAATCTAAATGTGAGGATATTTTACGGAAATAGTATCAAATAAGTTTTGTGCATTTATAGAACATTATGGATATAAAATTTAAAGGAATAAATATATTGTATTTTATGTTAATTGGCCATATGAAGGTGTGCATAAAGTTATGGTAATGGTTTCTTCCCTTTCATTTGATTTCAATTTTTGCACTTCAAAAATCCTCAACGAAAGTAGACCACATATCTCTCCTAATAATATTATCAATGAATATAAGGCTTCCTAATATGATGCAAATATTTTACACAACAAATGTGTATATGATGTGTATATATATGATTGCCTGTGAAAACATAAATACTCCACGAACAAGAAAAACACTATATTTTAAATCAATTATCTTATACACATATGTGTATAGCACAGCACAACAGAAAATATTTTTAATCTGGTGTTTTAGATATTAAACCTGTTCTTAGGTATTTGACACGCTGATTTCAAAAATGGAATCAGTTTAGCCGTATCAGCTGCAGTTTTAGGGATATAGTATAACCAACCTTAAGCCAGAGATGAATATTGGATAAGAATATAATGTCCTTTGAGAAATGATATGGTAATTGGAAAACAAAATGTAATTAATAAAATATATAGTTGACAGAAGTAAAATTATCCTGCCGTCACTATACATCAAGAAATAATTGATGAAGCATTTTGTGAAGACTTTTAACATAGTTTGCGCCTTTTACATTGTTCTCTTTACTCATCAAGTAGATTTCCTGGACTGAGCATGGAAAAACTAAAAGCAGATTTTTTTTTATGATTCGTAGGTAAGACAGCTGTTAAAAGAATCATATTTCATGGACTAGGAATTCTTCCAATGAATGTGTGCCCCATTTTAAGGACGGATGTTATGAACTCAGGTCACCTTTTAGTGTGCCCGGATATAGATAAATAATCACAGCAGCAAGGTGATTGATTCTTGGAACCTGTATTGGAAAGCTGAAACTTATATGAACTGTCAATGATGTGCAACCCCTTCTTAGACTTCTTCTCATTGGGCTCTGTGTTTGTTTGATTTGTACTATTCTGCTTTTGTGTTTAGTTAGTCTTCTCTGTTTTAGATTTCTACCTTATCTTAGTGAGATGCCAGTTATGTAATGGCCATATTTAACAACATATCTTATAGATTCAATGGACAAGATTGAGTCTTGTACCTGGTCATTATTTGTTCTAGTTGTCACAAACTGTCTTAGCTAACATAATCGAACAACTACGCTGAATGAGTAGTGGACATGCCGCGAAATTTTAATAAGCCTGGCTGTAGTATGAGCATGAATATCGATTAACTACACAGCCACTTAATCAATTTTCAGAAAATCTTTGTGATCAAAGCGAAGATTAAGAAGGACTATCTCACCAGGACATAAAATCTACGGAACAGACATACCAGAGGAAGTGGGATACCAACATGATTACAGATTGCTTCTGGTATGCTGGAGTCTTCATCGGGACTGTTCTAGATTATCTTAGTCTAACTGGAAAGCTGTATAAAAGAAGCTGCATATACGTCGGTTGAATAATTAATCATTTTATATTCTTTTAGGTATTGGAATAAATTTATTAAGTAATATGTAGTTGTTGTAATAATATGTAATATTATGTAACAAATCATGCGATTAAGTATCCATAATTTCGACGGACCATCCGTTGAATCAACATATAATGTAGCTATGACGTAACAACTATAGCTGATAGGAATGAAATGGTTCTACTTCTTTAGATCAGAGTCGTATATATATACAAGAAAAGTTAAACTTTTAAGGTAACAGAATGCGTGTTGAACAGTGTAATGAAAGGAAATGTCTGTCTCTCTGTGTGAGTGTTTTCTGTTGCGAAAAATCTTTGTACAGCCGCGGAATTCGGTAAAGGTTTAACTAAACTCTCTTTCCGAAAGACTTGAATGTATTTTTTAATTCGAATTAGTTGGCTAGTTATTTCATGTTGAAGCACAATTTTGAATTGTGAGCAATTTTCACACAAATCGATTCATCGATAATATCATCACAGCGTTTCCATTTCAACGTCATCGTAAAGACTGAAAAATGGTCTCCCAAAACCGAATTCTTAGAACAATTCTTTCACATTTATGTATTTACTAAAAAATGTATCTGCCGTTATTCGGGATTTAAAGCAGGGATTAATGAAATCTATTCATTAAGTTTGAAACAAGGCGTAGTCGCTCGCTGTGCGGCTACCCCTGAATGGATTCAATTAATCCCTGCTTTAAATCCCGGGTATGGCGTAGTCGCACAGCTAACGACTACGCCTTGTGATATACTTAATGAATGGATTCAATTAATCCCTGCTTTTTGCTCGCTGTGCGACTACGCCTTATCCGAGATTTAAAGCAGGGATTAATTAAATCCATTCAATATGTTTATCACAAGGCATAATTGCTCGTTGTGCGACTACGCCTTAACCAGGATTTAAAGCAGGGATTAATTGAATCCATTAAGTGTATTACAAGGCGTAGTCGTTGGCTGTGCGAATACGCCGTACCCGGGATTTAAAACAGGGATTAATTGAATTTATTCATTAAGTTTATTACAAGGAGTAGTTGTTCACTGTGCGACTACGCCTTATCCGGGATTTACAGCAGGGATTGATTGAATCCATTCATTAAGCTTATCACAAGGCGTTAGTCGCTCACTGTGCGACTATGCCTTTTCCGGGATTTAAAGAGGAATTAATTGAATCTATTCTTAAGTTTATTACAAGGCGTAGTCGCTCGCTATGCGACTAGGCATTAACGGGAATTTAAGCAGGGATTAATTGAATCCATTCATTAATTTTATTACAAGGCGTAGTCGCTCGCTATGCGACTAGGTATTAACCGGGATTTAAGCAGGGATTAATTGAATCCATTCATTAAGCTTATCATAAGGCGTAGTCGCTCGCTGTGCTACTACGCTTTAACCGGGATTTAAGCAGGGATTAATTGAATCCATTAAGTTTATCACAAGGAGTAGTCGCTTGCTGTGCGAACACACGGCCAATAGAAGCCCCTCCTCTCGCACTCAATCGGCTTTCGTCAGCATGGAAGAATCTGCCAAATTTTTAGAAACGGCCCTTGAAGGCGAGTTCGGTTATTTGGAGTTTGACCTTCTCAACCGGAGCTAAATTTCATGCGTCTACGCAGAATTGATTAAAAATGCAAGTTCCCATATAAGCTCGCAAGAGCTGTGACATATAGAATGTTTTCTTCCTGCCATTGTATATAACGGATATTCCCCTAACGAGCACGTAATAAGTGCAAAACTTGTGTACTTTGTTATCTGCAACGTGAGTGTATTGCAAATGATATACACATTTTGTAATTTTCTTTTGTTATGTTAACTGTTTGAAGTTATAAGAAGAATTCATTATATAAAATAAATCTGTACTGGGTTTGTAAAAAAAAAAAAATCTAATTTCGATTTTCTAGTTTTACAGTCAGCTGTCCAAACATTCTAATGGAAAATAAAATTTGCAAAGAAACAATTATATCTATATTGCGTTCAAACACAATTTAAACGTAAATTAGAATTTAGATTCCTAAAATACTTCAAAAAATATATTTTAACGCTGATGATTAAAACTCGAAAAACACATCAAGCAGTGAAAGTATTTTTTTTTTCATTTTAATACCTAAATCTTAATTATCTTTTCCTTGTCAAGGTTCTTATATTTTTTAAAATGTTAACTCGACGTTTTTGCTAGTAATTAAAATAATGATAATAAGTATTATTATTCCATCCATTCCTCATTCTTTGAAACTCATCGTCATTTTCCCATGGGTTTATTTTTCCGGAATTACTGATTATATATTCTGGATTTCTGACTACATTTCTAGGATTGTTTTCTACAATATAAATTGAAAAATTCGAATTTGAATTTATCGATGGACTTAGTTATTCAGGAGTACTAGAATAGGGCAAGGAATAAAGGAACCTTAACTCTACGGACCTTGTTAATAGGATTCCATTGCGTCTAGTACCACGATCTCTGTATGTGTATCTGTGTTACGCGTGCGTATGCGAACTCGTCTGTGGTATGTGTGTCTGTCTGCAATACTTATTAAAATGCTCGGTAATCTTCTTTCCTGAATTCAAATGTGAATTGTTGCTGATGGAGGGAATATTGACCAGGCTGCACGCTAGGTTTCTGTTCGCGTATTGTTCAAGTTATCGTCATCTATTGCTTAAGTTAACGTTTCTGAATAGGACAGCCATTCGTTGATAATCATGTTGTGTCAAAGAAATGTCCTAGGCAGCAATATTGCCGATTCCTACTAATTAAACAATGCTCTTTAACTTTGTAATTGGTCTTTTCGGTCTATGTCGCCTTATAACCAAGTTTGAAATCCTAAATGTTTATATTCTCCACTAGGAGCGCTGCTGTCTTCAATTTATTATAGATGGACCTAACGTGTACCCTCATAGACCTGTGCTTGAACTTGTGCATGGACATGTGCATGGACCTGTCCCTGGCAAGTTTATCGGCGTGCTTAAGACTTCCTTGTATATATTCATACAGCGTATATAGCATATACTGTATATAGCACTTAACAACGATTTAATAAAATCATTATTCAAGATTCTTAGAAATTTTTGAAATTACGCTTTCAACAGAGAAGGACTTTAACTTGCTACTTTTTGATCTTAGACAGTCACTCTACTACTGATTGAGTTTCCGGTCTGTGAAATAAGCTTACGTTCGTCATTTCGTACTTTTGAATCCAAGCCTTTTTACCTAAATTATATCCGTCTATTTTTGCTTTCCTTACAATACATGGAAATGCATAGAGAAAGAATTGGAATCGTGTCGAAAACCGAAACTCGACTTTTTCACGGATATGTGTAAGCTAGTATGTAAGTTTTAAGAAAATAATACATAAAATATATTTGTATGGAAATAAATCCTATTATTTATTTTCAAAATATTTGCCTTTAGCATCAATACATTTTTGCATTCGAATTCTTGCATTCAATTTTTAAAACAGTTATGCCATTCAGAAGCTGCTGTAGAAGTCACTTGTGATTTATAAGCTTCAACTGCTTATTCTGGGTTATTACATCGTTGGTCACTCATTTTATTTTTTATTGTTGGGAACACGAAAACATCATTAGGTGCTGAAAAAAGCGAATACGGATAATGACTCATCAAATAAATAATTTCATGTTTCAAATAATTGACAGTTTAAAATGCAGTGTGTGAGCTTGCATTGGCATGATGAAGAATGATTGCATTATTTTTTTCCGATTTGAGTAACTATTTCTGGCAAACAAATTGCCGCATACCAATCAGCATTTACTGTTCTACAATCCTCCAAAGCAACGGTTGCAACATGTACGGATTTACCAAAAAAAGAAGCGATCAATTTCTTTGAAATACTTCGAGCACGAACAACTTTTGTAGGATTTGATTCATTTTGAAACACCCAAAAAGTATATTGTTGTTTTGTTTCGGGTTCATGGGAATAAAACCCTTTTTCGTCACCTGTTACAATAATACATGTTTTGAGGCACCAGAGTGGAATCTTTTGAGATTTTCTCTACACAATTTGACACGAGCATCCTTTTCAGCTTGAGTTACATCGCGTGGAAACCATCGCGCACATACCTTTTTAACTTTTAAATTATCATGTAAAATTTATTGCACTAGGGTCCTTGAAATGTTCAAAGATGCCTCAATTTCATCTCAATTTCGTGTGACATGATGATCTCAAGTGATCATTTGTTGCACAGCATCAATGTCTTCTGGCGTCATACAGCAGTTCTTGTCCGACCTTAATAAAATTCATCACTGAGACTCCAACGTCCAAGATGGAATTCTTTACCAGTTGTAAATTGTTTCTTTGGTGCTTCATCAACAAAAGTCGAATTTATTTGATTGACTCAAAGTTGCTGTTTCAACCCCCCTCCCCGGGGCTGGCCACCCTGAGATGGTGGTTACGGATGTTGGCTCTGTAGCCTTGCTCTTCCGACTCTGGTGGGCATATTAATCGGGTTACCTGGTAGACGATGAACTGTCCGTCGAACCAGCGAGTCTATCAAGCCCCGACACTTCCAGATGTCCGAGACCACTGGACTGCGTCTATTCATGGCCTGATCCAAGGTCCGGACGGTGGCTGGGGTCGGGCATGGCGGGTGTTCTTCGGGTCTCTGCCCGGTGAATGATCCCGTCGAGAACGTGGCCCTTGGCTGCGGCTTTGACCGGAAGCGAAATTAACATCATGCATCCTCCCCTCGTTGTCGGCATAAACCACAAGGTTGTCGCTGGAGGTTGCTTGAATCTGAACCTGTTGCTGAAGGGCAAAATGTTCTGCATATTTACCAGGTCTGATAAAAATTCTTGCACCAGAAAAATTCTAAAATCCTTGCTGTTAGGAGTTTTGTGCTCCCGGTTCGTCTGGTCATCTGTCAGTGATGAAAACCTTCCAATAATTCCAACAATTGAATAATTAGTAATATAGTCATTATTTTAAATGCGTAATATATATTTATATACCGGGGGGTTAGAATCAAAGTATCCCTCTTCAGAGCACTGCAGAGAAAATAGCAGTGGTCATAAGAACACCAAATCATGCGCATTTCTGAACATAGGGTAACTAATGAGGCACTAAAAATTGACCGGTATGGGACCAGATGGAGCTGCGAACAGTTTCTAGTAAAAACATAATTCAATGAAACATCACAACGCAACATCACAGCAGATCAGTTACTTGCAGCAGTCGTACACTGTGTCACGCAGTACCAGTTGGCGCTTCTCTAACATGGTAGACACATTAAACACTGCCAATGACTTGTCTTTCTACAACTTCTTCCCTTCTGCGTCCATGTGCAACATGCTCCAGATGCATTAATTAAATTGACATTTGTGTGTTTATGACTATTGTCAGCATCTATCGCACGCTTATACCACTTACAATTCACAATTAATAATTCGTAATAATTCGGAATCATCATGACTGTGTAAGCCGTTCTACTGAATTATGTTTTTAGTGGAGACTATTCGCAGCGCCATCTCTTCCCTATCGGTAATTTTTGGAACTAATTCATTTTGCGTCATTCGTTTCCTCATGTTTTAAAATGCATACCACGCAGATTTAGTGTCATATGACCACCAGTCTTTTCTCTACAGTGTTCTGAACAGGGATACAAGTATATAACTACAATATTTTGTCGAAACAATTAAACAATTCAGTATCTTGTTCGTGTTCTGAATCATGTTATCAACCCTTTATGGACCAACTCCATGGACATGAGGGGACAGCATTTTATCACTCATCGCTATGAAAGACTCGCCGGCTATTCCCTCGGCACTGGAGAATTCTTTTGGAGCTGATGACATAGCGCGGGATCAGTAATCGAAAGGTTCCGAGTTCGAACCTATCCCCCACCATTGGGGATCTGCGCCCCCCCCCCCTCCACAGACATGTAATAACAGGAAACCTAAACTTAATCAAGGAACCAACTCTCAAACAGTTACTACGCTGTAGATCCAAATACAGACTTTCGCTTTTATATGGATAAAGAAGATACTTCAAGCTATTGCAATAGATCTTGATAAATGTATTTATAAACTTTCAGGTAAATACAACTGTCTTATTGACGCCTTTATGGCTGGCAAGTATAAGTCACTTGGCATGTCAAACAATTGCTTAATAACTTACCTATACATAATTATACACATAATTACAGAGACATCTTAAAAGAGATCAAATTAAGACGATAAACTTGCAATCACATATGTTGGCTGCTAGTAACTATGCGTTTATTTGCAAAAAAATATTATTTGGAAGAACTCAAAAAACAACTTACTACATCTGTATCTTTAACCCCAATATACAAAAATCTGATGTGGGCAGCACATGACTTTTCTTATATAATGCAATGCATTTACTTGCAATCACATATGTTGGCTGCTAGTAACTATGCGTTTATTTGCAAAAAAATATTATTTGGAAGAACTCAAAAAACAACTTACTACATCTGTATCTTTAACCCCAATATACAAAAATCTGATGTGGGCAGCACATGACTTTTCTTATATAATGCAATGCATTTACTACTTTTACAGCAAAAAAAAATAGCTTATTCTTATAGTAGGTACTTACATTCTTTTCAAGATATTCATTGATTTAGCATCATTTTTAACCATTTGGCGAGATTTTCGTTAATTTGGCAACATTTCAAAAAGCCGCCAAGTTGGCGACATTCCGCCAAATTCGTCGCCAAAATCTCGCCAAGCGTTATGGAAGGAGAAATAAGTTATTCTTATAGTAGAAAAATGACTATTGGCGTTCAAATACAAAAATATTACTTAAAGTATCCTCATAAATGGAACGAGCTAGATCCACGAAAATGATGTCACCCAAAGTATCGCATGATATTACATATGAAAAGTGAACATGTTTCTCAACAGTTAATATATATTTTTTAATTTATGGCATTTTTTGATAAATTTATTTGAAAAATGTGCAATATCTCGAGAACGGTTCATGATAGCGTTCTAAAGTTTATGTCAATCGTTTTCTAAGGAAAAATTACATAAGAAATGTCTATTTGCGTAACTTTATTAAAGGTTTTGATTTTTTGATGATTTTTTAAAAATTTTACTCGAAAATTTGGGGGGGGGGGGGTTTGAACATTCGATTGTGATTTAAAACTACAGGCATCCAGTATTCACGGATTGTGATTTTTGTATCAAATTTCATTCTAATCACTCCATTCGTTCGCGAGATATCGGCTCCACAGTCTCACTAATACACACACACATATACACACACACACACACATATACACACACACACACATACTTTCACACACACACACAGACATCATCTCAAAAATGTTTGATTCGTGATCAGGGATGCTTGAAACGTGCTCTCCCGTCGAAAATTCGAATTCGAATTTTCGACCCCGTCACAATACTTTCTTTATACATTATGTATATAAGGAAAGTAATAGTATATCTATTATCAGTAAATAAATCATTCCGTAGTATAAGCTACTTAAACTAAAACACAATCTAAATTTTCCTTACTTGATACTTATACCAAGATTCCATAAATAAAATATTATATTTAGAACTGTTACTATAGTGTTTAATTCGTATACAAATGCAGAGAACAAAAAACTTCTATCAATTCCAACTCAAATATATGAACATTTCACTGAACAGAGCACACATATTATCAAAATAGTTTACAACTGGTTGACAACTCAAAACAACTACCTATCATTCAATTCATGATATAAAAATCCTTGATTTTAAAGACCTCTTTAATAATATTGACATGCATGATTTATATAAAGTCGTAATTTTTATATGAACAATTTGCTTAATCTAAAAATATCACAGCACCAAAATTTAAAACTTTATCAAAATTCATTCCATTAAACAAATATTTATTTCAGGGAAATAGCATTTATAAATTAAAAATGGGAGTTCTACAGAGAGGAAACTTATCCACCATTCTGTCCAACATATATCTACACTATTATAAAATTAAATACACTACTCCCATAGTCATATCATGTACAGATTCATTGATGATCTCATTACTATAAAGATTACTAAAGATGCACCAATGTTAAACTTTCAATTTTTATCCCACCCATCTACAAATTGAAAATGTTTATTCATCACACGGAATGACGTTAGTTTACTGATTCAAAATGAAGATAACCTCAAATTTAAAATGTATAGCAACTATAATATTTTATATAATTCATATAATTTCAAAGTCAAACTTCAACAATTTTCATATGATTTTTCAAAATCAGTGTTTAAAAATGTCATTAATAATCAGTCAATACGAATCAAACAGTTAAGTTCACCATGTTACTTTGAAGAAAATATTTAAAAATTAATAACCACCACCATCAAAAATAACTACCCCTCAAATCGTATTTTTTCCTTTATGAAAACCCATTTCAAACGTAAATTCAACACCATGCTCAAATTACAGCAACTAATTGAAAGGTCCGTCTCAACACCTTTTGAATAATCAATTTAAATATTCATCACAGTTACCACCACGCATAAATGCCTCATCTAAAAGTATAACTTTATGTTTCGAATGGAATTATAATTTAATTCAGTGCTTACACTTGTTTTGAAGTACTATTTCCAAAACTCAATTATTTGATTATTAAATTAATTAATTAATTTTTTGGAACATAGACGATTAAGTATTTTCTATTCACCATGTTTCATTTCACCATGTTACAATCTTAGGCTATAACTTTAACTGTAACCAATTTTCAGTTGGTTCCCAAACTCTTCGCATATCCCATTCGACAGTTTCAAATGACAATGGTAACACTTTTTATGTTATTTTATTCTTATTCAAATTGGAATTATTTAGATGTTATTGTGTATTATTATACAATGGCATTGAACTGGCTTATGTATTGTAATATTTATTTTTTTATTGATTATTGTTAATTCATATTAAAAAATCTCCATTCTTCTACGTCGGACCATGTGCATAATTTCTGTAATAAAATTTACAGTTATGTACACAGAAACGTAGAATATAAGTATTACCGAACCAGGTACGGCCCTTGAGAACGTGAAAGGTTTTGGAAGTACTTTTCACTTTTATTATATTTTATTTTTCTTGTGTGATATTCCCGCAGTTTTTGGGTTCCAGTAAAGGCTTAGCTCCATTTGTTAATTTATCAGTTTGAATCTATTCAGCTCATTCACTATTCATGCATTTACAGCATGTATGTTTAATTTCAGGGAACAAGGGGTTTAGTACCTGTATTGCATATATGATTTTTTAAAAATTACATATTAATTTCATTATTGGGTGTAGTTACAGGCTTAACTTATATCATGACTTTCTCAACATGATATCCATATTTCAAATGTATCACCTTATATGGAACAGGGAACTAGAGGTATTTAGTATCTGTTTAGTAACGGTTTTATTTATAAAGGATTTATTCTCAAGCAAAACGTTGGGTCTATTTTATTTTTATTTTTATTTTTACATGTGCTCTTTCTACAACTTTCAATATATATATATATATATTTGCTTCAACCGATTATAAAATTTACAGATATGTTGATGATCTGATATGTTTAGTATTTAGTGATAATTATGTCATAGATATAGATTTTTATCCGGATAATTTGGAATTGATACCTAATGAAACTACTATTAGTAATAATATTAATTATCTGGATTTAAATCTAATTATAGAACCTACTAATGGGATAGTTACGAATTTATATGATAAGAAAGACATTTTTAAATTCAATATTAATAGATTATTGCCATTTAATTCCTGCTACTCGATTCAATTGTTTAGAAATATTATACTTAATCAACTTTTCAGAATTTATAGATTATCAGATAAAAAATATCATATTTTGCACATTAATAACCTAAAAATTACCAATAAATTATATGAATATCCAGCATATTTAGCAAATGGTATAGCTAATAAGTTTCGATTAGCTTAAAATTCTTAAAAATCTCCCCTTTGTACCTTATTTTAGACATACATCTACATTCTGTTGTATATACATTACAATGTATTTTCTTCCTTTTATTTTGCAGCTTTTACTGTAGAATATCACATTTTATAGCCTTTACGCAGTATTGTTATTTATTACTTTCAATTGGCAACAGTAGATTTCTTTTTTAGACTTTAGCGAATGGCAACATTGGTCTTGTCATTTATTGTTCGTCATGGTTGTACATTTGAGGTTGTACATTTCAGGTATTTATGCTTCCTAACTATTTTTCCAATCTTTATGGTTGTCGTCCAAATAACATAAGTATATAGATAAAATCTATCTCATGTTTCAGAAACGAGCATTTTTGTGTTCATTTCGATTAAATATTTGGATTTGAAAAATAACTTTTTCGAAATGAACAATTCTTAAGCCAAGAGCTTTTCCACTTTTCCACTTGCAAGCTTTAATTCTTGTTATTTATTGTATTCCTATTTCGATTTCACACCATTGATATTTGTTGATTATCTTTAGCTTGATGACCAGTATTATGCATTTTAATTTCCTTATTATGGTTGAATTTCATTTTTATTTCTTTGTTTTTTGTAGGCACATTTTAAGTTAGTGTTTTATGAGTTACTACTTCTATTCTCTCATTGTATTTTAATTTTAATACTTATATATATATATATATATGTATATATAATATATATATATGTAATATATATATATATATATATATATATATATATATAAATATATATATATATATATGTATATATAATATATATATATATATATATATATATATATATATATATATATATATAGTTTGAAAGTCCAATGAAAGAAAAGCGTGAAGCCGTAGCTTGAAAAACCTAACTTTCTAACAAGCTTACAAAATAAAAGTATAAATATATATGCCAAACTGTCCCGTGTTCACTCGGACTACGGGCATGTTAAATATGTGGGTCCATAAGTCCGTCCATAAGTCCTTCCGAGAGGTTGGTGGGAGGGAAAGGAGCGTAAGGTCCCTGTGAGTGCCACCTACACTGAGTTCTTATATGATGTATCTTATAAAAATTTATATAATTATAATTTCGAGATTAATTACATAGCTTCACGGAGTTCAAGCCTACACAAAAATGTGTTCAGAAACATCATCTTAAATTACTTAATAAGAAGTCAAACATTCAATTCCAATTCAATAGATATTGATAATAATACCATGATCTATTTTGCAGAAGCAATAAAACAAGGGTATCCTCTAAGATTTTATGCAAAGTAGCAAGTCGTTTTTTTAACATAACCGTAACTGAAAGTAGATACAAATATTAAAAAAAAACAGCAATATAAGTAAAACTAAGTGAAAACACCTAGTTCAGTGTATTGAGTTCCCAAAAGGTACGTGTTTATATTTTACTAGTCTTTAAGCAGTTTAATGTAGTGTATAATTGTAGTAAATATGGCTTATATTGAGTGAGTCTTATTTTTCTTATTGTGAGGTCTTGTGTTTTTTGATGTCTTGTATTTTTTGTTAGTTTTACAATTTTATATCATTAATGGGTAATGTACGGGCTCCTGAGAGTGTTGCCGCGGCGTAAAGCATTGCTTAACCGGGGAGTGGAGGGTCCCAACCAGCCCAACCAATTTTTAGTACTTCTATTTGTATTGCATTTTATCTTTCTATTTGGATAGCTATATATATATATATATATATATATATATATATATATATATATATATATATATATATATATATATATATATATATATATATATATATATATATTACTGTGAGGGTTGCTTATATATGTATATATATATATATATATATATATATCCCGAAAGTTTATTGGTAATTTTTTAACGACAGCTATTTGGACAGTCCTGAGTTAAGTTCAAAAAGGATAACAATTTTCCAATTTTCTATTTCCTCACTGAGTTTGAGATTGTAAAAAAATTAAAAATTAAATATTTTTATGTTCTGTTTATATGTGTCGATAATATTTTAATAGTACTTTCTATATAAGAAACGATTTCATATAGTCCTTAGTTTGTACTGGAATCTAGACGTTCAAGCACGCTGTGCCGAATAATGCCACAGTTAATAGCAATAAGCATAACCAATTGCGATGTAGGAAACTTTACTGTGAGAGTTTAAAATTTCGCGAATGCTAATTTAGAGCAATTGATCGCGCATATAGACATTTTAATTAGTGATGGACACTATCGAATAATTTCAATTATCGAATATATATGTATATATATACTATATATATGCATATATATATATATGACTTTACATTGAAATTATTAATTTAAAATATACCATAAAACACATATTTGAATAAATGTACTCTGTATGTATAGGAATAAGAAATATAGCCTACATGCAAGTTCGACATTTGCTTTTATCATTTACCTTAATTAATAATAGCTCATTAAATGTATCCACACAAATGTCTGCTACAAAATTTATTTATTAAACATTATTTGCTATAATCTGCATTAAAATTAAATATTAATATTTAACAAAAACGATATTATTGAGTAATTAAAATTAAAAAAATGCGTCAAATTAATTACTTGCAAGTTTTATAAATCATACGCTATTTGTTTTTAAAAGGCGACTTTTCAACATGTTAAAATATTTTTTCAAAATGATAAATTATTTTATTACACCAAAATATATTTTATTCTATAAGAAGAGAAGCGGTTGAATTGCAAGTATATCTTCTATCGTCAATCGAACTACCATCTGCCCAAACTATCTAATGAATACTACCGTACATAATAAAAATCAACCGAATAGATAAATGAATATTTTACAGTACATAATTCGAATGAGAATTATCGCTCGAAATTATAAGAATTATCGCTTAAAATCATTCTAATGAGAATTATCGCTCAAACTTTTTTGAATGCAATCTATGGCTAAATGCGAATGAAAGCTATCTCGGTGGCCGATATAATTTGGCAATCGGCTAAAATCATTGACTTGTATTACTTAATTTAGTATACTACTATCAAACAAAATGTATACGAATGCAAAACCGCTAATGGCGGTGGCTCATAGATTTGGCAATCGTTCAAAATCTTTCGAATAGTTAATTTACTAATCCAGTCGGCAGTGCTACTATCAAACGAAAGACGTTCGAATAGTTTTGAACTATCAAGCTTAGGGAAAGCGATTATATTGGTCAAAAAGTATTCGAATAGTTCTTTATTACTATTGAGACTATCGAATGAGCTGAAACTATCAAGTTATTCGGTTGTTTCATTGGAATGAATACCAGCACTAGCCTACAATGTGCTGACGAGATCCAATGACCACAAAACCATGGTTTACAAGTGATGATGGATGTCCAGCTAAGCATTTTTGTGCTGCTTGGTCACGGCTTGCTATAGGGAAGAAGTTGCTTCTCTATTAATTAATTAATATGCCGTTAATTTTCCTTTATAAATTCCGTTAATTTGCCGTTCATATTCCATTTCGATTCAAGCCGTTTATTTTATATTCCGTTAATTTGCCGTTCATATTCCATTTCGATTCAAGCCTCTCGGAATACTGCTTCCAATTTCTTAACTTATGCTAGTAAATTCTATTTAGATTTACTCCAAGAACTTTTTTATTTTCATTTGACACAAATTCTATTTAGATTTACTCCCAGAACTTTTTTATTTTCATTTGACACAAATTCTATTTAGATTTACTCCCAGAACTTTTTTATTTTCATTTGACACAAATTCTATTTAGATTTACTCCCAGAACTTTTTTATTTTCATTTGACATACGTGACAACAAGAGAAAAAATAATTATTCCAAAATTTAATCACGAAATCTGGTTTGATCTGGATTTTGTTACTTTTGGAATAAACGTTGTATTTTCCCGCCATCCGACTACGACTATATGACGCAATTTGCGAATTGCATATGACATTCCTTTATGTACCTGCGTCTTGGACCAATGAGCTTCCGTGATTGCGCACTGTTTATTTGGAATCATTTGTGAGTGGAATTACGGAGTGTTATGGACCCTTTTAGATCCTTTTTTTTCTTGTTCTTTTGTTACTTTTAGGTAATTGGATCATGTCCAATTAAATGTTAAGGTGTAAAGTGTGGATATCGAGTGAGGCCGTCTAGCTGCGAAGCTTATTTTTATCTGTTAGAAATTTCATTAATATTGTTGCGAATTATCCTCTGGAATCGTGGATGTATTTTCAGGATGCAAGGATGAGTTCGAATTTTCGGATAACTTACGCTCTATAAAGAGTACCCCAGTAAGTGTAAACAGGAACAATATACAGCTAGTAACTCTGTAGCTATCTTAAAAACTGTAAGTTACAATAAACAGTAATTAAATGCTCAACTAATTCATAAAACATAAGTTTATATTTCATGTCACTGTTGTGAGACCAGAAATAGATCTCACATGAGACAGGTTTATATGTGTAATTTATTGTGGCCAAGACAACAAACAATACTGTAAGTCTGGATGACGGCGGGTTTTATATCCCGTGAATCTAGAGGTCACAAAATTATCAATTTAGGAGCTCTATGACAGAGGGGGCCGAGGTGGTCCTTACGAAGATGTGAACCACGCCATTGGATAAAGATTATCCAATGGAAAAGAAAGTACTTGTTACGTCACACTCAATGCTTCAAATGAAAGGAGCAAGGGGGGAAATGACGCCTCCGAGAAAGAGAGAACCACAACCTGTGACCCGAGAATCATATAGACATACTAACATGACTTGGAACAGATTACTTGTACAATATGACTTAAAAAGATAACTGGGGTCATGACTTAAGAAGGACACTGATCAACAACTAGAGAAGTGATGATATAATACGACTTAAGATGGAGACATGACAGTATGACTTGTGCAGATAATAAGAGAATGCAATAAGTGCGAGTGTGCGCGCCATGAGTAAAAGTTATCGTCGATATCACAAGTCGGTGAAAGAATACTGCGAGTTATTTCGGTGATATGATCGGCAAATTACGTGGCGGTGACAAAACCCAAGACAGACTTGAAGGTATTTGCCCATTGAAAAATCAGGTCGTATATATATATATATATATATATATATATATATATATATATATATATATATATATATTATGCGAGTTTAATGGTATCACAATGTTCCCTCCGACTTAATTATATGATAAAGTGTTCTAATTGAATAGTTAAAGATTTATGTTGTTAATAATTACTTTCCTTATATACATAATGTATAAGGAAAGTATTGTGACGGGGTCGAAAATTCGAATTCGAGTTTTCGACGGGAGAGCACGTTTCAAGCATCCCTGATCACGAATCAAACATTTTTGAAGTGATGTCTGTGTGTGTGTATGTGTGTGTGTGTGTGTGTGTGTGTATGTGTGTGTGTGTGTGTGTGTGTGTGTGTGTGTGTGTGTGTCAGTGAGTCTGTGGAGACGATAACTGACGAACAAATGGACCGATTCGAACCAAATTTGGTACAAAAATCACAATCCGTAAAAACTGGAAGCCTATTGCTTTTATATGCAATCGAATGTTAAGAACCCCCCTAAATTTTCGAATGAAATTTTGAAAAAATCGAAACCACTAATAAAGTTACGCAAATAGACATTTCTTATGTAATTTTTCATTAGAAAACGATTGACATAAATTTTAGAACGCTAAGATGAACCGTTTTCGAGATATTGTTCATTTTTTAAAAGAAAATTATCAAACAGTCATATAAAAAAAAAATTCCTATTGAGAAACATGTTCACTTTTCATATGTAATACCATGCGTTAAATTGGGTTACATCATTCTCGTGGAACTAGCTCATTCCATTCATGAAAAAATATACTTTTAGTAATACTTTTGTGTTTGAATGCCAATAGTCATTTATCTGCTGTAAGAATAACTTATTTCTTAGTGCATAACGCTTGGCGAGATTTTTGCGACGAATTTGGCGGAATGTCGCCAACTTGGTGACTTTTTGAAATGTTGCCAAATTAACGAAAATCTCGCCAAATGGATAAAAAAAAATAACGACTAATTGTCGAAAATTTAATATCTTGGAAAGAATATTAGTATCTACTATAAGAAACCTACTTTTTTTTACTGTAAAAGTAGTAAATTAATTACATTATATAAGGAAAGTCATGTGTTGCCCACATCAGATTTTTTTTATTGTTAATGTTAAATTGGTGTAATCCTTTTGGTAACATAATAATTAATATTCCTTTACAGGACTCACGCAAAGTAAATAAGTGATGGGTTTATAGCGGCACAATAAAGCAATGTACGATTTAGTTAATAAATCCACTATGATGAATTTACGGCCATGTTATGAGATAAATATAGATATGTTAATGATAAATAAATGGAGGGTTGTTGCAAACACAACGCATAACGTAATGATAAGTAATGTTAAACGTAAGTTAAGTTTTTATCTTTCTATTTGTGTGCCACAACTGTGTTATTTACTATTCACTTGTCACTTGTTTCATTCTAACACTATTTAAATGAACGATGACCAGCTTCTTTCTTCTGTGAAAAGTTCTGAAATTTTTAACACTTTACAACAAAGTTGAAAAGTGTTTATGACTTTGTTCATTCTGTCTGTCTGTCTGTCCGTTAGCACGATAACTGCCGTAAAAATGACTTAATCAAAATGAAATTTTAGTATGTTGTTCAGACAGTCTGTAGGACCTATGGGAATATAAATGAATAATATCACCCTTTTAGTTTTGGATTGAACCCGGGTTAAAAAAAATGAAATACATTGAGCCCTATGGGACCTAATTTTTCAAACATTTTTTAAGCGGATTTAAAATTCACAAATTGCTTCGAAAATTTTAGGTAATAGTCAAATTGTTCCATAAAATATATAAAAAAAAATTCAGCGAAATATATTTAGTAGTTTTTTAAATAAAAATTAAAATAATAATTACACATCTTATATGAAACGATCACGTGACCATGATATGAAACGATCACATGACCCACTTCAAAATGATATATGGCATCCATCTTGTTTCAAAATCGTGATTTTTTTAAGTTCTTTTTAATTCATATTGAGTGTTGTATCCGTCCTAAAACTACTTTATTTTTGCTTAAATTCTGTGCATCTACATACTAAAACAACACAATGACAATATATTTGAGTTTAAATTCTCATTCAAATTTGATTATTTCTACAACTAAGCCTATTTTTCACCTATGTAAAATGTAAACAGCAAAATATGTAGAATGAGTTGTATTAGAATTACTGTATTTCTTTAACACAAAATAATTCAGTCCATGGAGTCTGCATGGCTGATATGAATGAAATATTAATTGATTTTATAAACAGAAGGACGATTTTTTTCGATGAAGTTTTAAGCATAAAGTTTATGAATTGTGGCTCCATGGTCTTAATTTTTAAATAAAATAAATTATTATAGTATTGTGATGAATGAAATGGAGAAAGTTATGAATGAAATCCTGCTTTTATAGAGAGATCCAGGCGTGTTATTTTTTATATGACGTTATTTGAATTTATTTCAGTTGTTTTCGATGAAGTTTCCAAATATAATAAATTATCGTAGTATTATGATAGTTTTAAAAATATTACCGTGGAATGTATTGCATTTTAGAGATATTTAAACCAGGCAATTTATATTTCAATGCCGTCATTTGAATGAAGTTCATTTTTTTCAATGAAGGTTTAAGTTTTCAAATATAATAAATCAATGTAGTATTGTGATAAGTTTTAAAATATTACCGAGGAATGTATTGCATTTTCGACTTTTTTAAATAAAATTGCATTGAAGTTGGAAAATGTTTCATAATCAATGCTTTAAGCATGATTGATCTTTCTTGTTTTTTTATAAAATTCGAGATGTTTCCAGTTTTCTCGACTAAGGTCGCCAATTTGTCGATATAACTTTAAACTTGTGACCAAGGTCACCTGAATCTTTCACCAAGATCAAATCACCCGAACTTTTAAGTAATAAAAATGGTTGGCAAATGTCGTCTTTCTTTAGGGATTGGCAATATGCCGTGAAGACAATGTTGGTATTCGTAACACTATATTGTTCGCAAAGCAGAGTAATATTTAATTAAAATATTATCAATTAATGATGGTTTCAGAATGATTTGTTCCGATTTTTCTGTGCTTTTGTCTTCATATTGAGCCCTCTTTGCAGATGATATACTGTTTTGTACAAATCACGTAATTTTGACCTAGTGTCTACATTTCACTACTCTATATTTTCCCATCATTTCAATATGATGAAACTTATGCTAGTTTCTCTATCTACTCTTAACTAAATGATGCAGTGCTTTTACAATTCCTCCGCTGTACATGTAATATGAGCTTTTAAGACCTTGTGCAAGAACCTACCAAATTTTTAATGTAGAGTTAAACCAGCCTTGTCTCGTTATTGCTTGATGGCAGTTTGAAAATTTTCTGAAACTATCCAATTCATTGTTTATTCAGCGATATTAAATTTGAAATTGAATTGGTTAAATCGAATTTTGCATTGGTTTATGACTTACGTTCTTTTAAAATATATAAATCCTGGTTTGAAATAAAAGTATTTCTTTTTAAACAATATTTTCGAAAAGTACTTTGAGAGTGACTTTCAGAAAACGATAAAGCAAAGCCCTGAAAATTTAAAGGGCGTTTACAAAATCATTCTCTTCAATTTTAAATTGGATAAAATCCCAGAATCAGAGTACTTCAATATTGGCTCTGTTTATCTTGGCAGAAATATTCCATTTACTCCTGATGTCTGAACAATGATATTTACTTGTTTTAAGTCAACTTTTACGTTAGTCATATAAAATTAGTCATATAAAATTGAATAAGAGTACCGTTTGTAGAAACTTTTGACCGGAACTGAAGTCATAAAAAATAATTCTAATGCAATTAAACTCAATATTTGATTGTTATAGATTAATTAGGAAATCAGATGCAAGCACTTCGCTACCTATATAGTGCAAATAATGCATTTCTGTCACAGCAAAACAATCGTTTACAATATCCACTGTGGATCGCCGTTTACAATATCCATGGCGCTGAATCATTAATTGAAAATTTGAACTTTTCTTAGATTATTTCGAAGTGTTTAAAATAATCGGTAATTCATGTAAATCTAACTAGGCAATATACTTTTGTTGGTATAAGACAAAATGCGGTCCTTTCATGAAACTTTAATAGAAAAAATATGTTGTTGGTGTTGTTGTTGTTGTTGCATACTTAACTGGTCTAGCCAATAAGCTAGACCAGGTCCGTGAGACCAAAATCACTCAAAATGTCCAAAACGAGGAGGGGGCTCTGTGTCAAATCGTCCTTGACAAGCCCCAGGCAGATCGGAAGATGATCAGGGGTGGATTGATTGATATTACATTTCCCACAAATGGGGAAGATCTTATTGTCTTGATCAAATTTAAGGCATTTCAAGTGACCACTTAGGATTCTGAACAGAGCAGTCTGCTGGACACGATTGCCCGCAAAAGCAATAGCTCCACCCGGCCGCTTGCCATAAAACAGTCATGTGCTGGAGAAGAACGCTAAGAAGTGGCGGTGGTAGATTTAACTCTTGACCAGATCTCCATAAAAGTTAAGATGTTAGAGGTCAAATTCATTGAAGTTCCCTCCTTAACCAGGGTATCAGCCATCTCATTGCCGCTAAGTCCAATATGCAATGGGATCCACTGCAAATGGATATTATGGCGGTATGAGAGTTACCGCAGTAAAGTAAGAATAGAGAAGAGAAAATCTGATGTGGGCAGCACATGACTCTCCTTATATATTCAAATTCATTTTCTCTTTATTTCTTTAATAATTCATAAAAATGAGTTTAACTTTACAAAATAACACACACAATTGTTCGAAATTACATTAAATTAGCACTTTTAATTCAATTTTAGTTTTCATTTGGTAGCTGGAAGTATTTTCAAAGAAAAAATGAGAAAAATTAAATTATCTCGAGAACGGCTAGTCGTGAAGCAATAGGGTTGGTCTTATTCTTTCCATCGTTAAAAATAAGCACTTAATTGATACATTTGATCATACGTCTCTTATTTTAGATTTGTGATATTTGCGGTTCATTTTCCAAATAAAGATAGGTTCTCTTTTTTTTTAATCGTATCAAACTCTTACCAGCACCAGGGTCCCTAACAAGTGACTTATCTATCAAATTAAGTGAAATTTGGTCAATTTGTCTTTTAGCTAGAGTGTATAGATACAATTTTTGCGAGGCATTTTGCAAAAAAATAGGGCAGTTTCTTTTATCTCAAATCAAATCAAAGTTTAATTACCACCAGGGTAACCAGCAAGTGACTTACCTATAGAAGTTTAAGCTTGGTTCAATAGTTTTTCAGTTAGAATGATTACATACATTGCACATACAGACACACACACACAGACGTCCCGCTTAAAAATGGTTTTTTCGTATTCTAGAGGTTCCAAAACGTGTAGATCCGAAAAAACTCGAGTTCTGATTTTCGATACAATTTCAGTACTTCCTCTATACATTACTATATGTATTGTAAGGGAAATAAAACACGAAAGATTTGTTATATAAAACGATGGATTGAGTTCCAATTATCCGATTCCTAAAATCTAAACACTCTACATATTCATTTTCATATTTTATTTGAAATACAATTTCTTGTTTCTTAAATGTCGAAAGGTGAATTAAAAGGCATTTCTTAAATGCATGTCGAAAGGTGAATTGAAAGGTGTTTCTTAAATTCATGTGAAATGTCTGTGATAACCATCTAGTTGTCAATTATTGTATGCAAAGTGTATATCTGACACGCGTGTTCAAATCAAAACGGTGTGCTGATGTACTGCATACATTGGATTTGCATGGTTCTGTTGATACATATCATATATATCACACAGTTTTTTTTTTATGAAATCCCCCATAAAGGCATCCTTTTCTTGTCAGCATAACTGGAGCTGACAGTAAAACGATACCATACAAATGCAGTAATGTAATCCCCTATGCAGACATTGGCGCCCCATACCTATATTTAGGTATTTTGTATATATGTATACCTAGAGAGATCTACATTATGTTTTTGTATTATGCTGTTATTACTTTCCTTATATACATAATATATAAGGAAAGTATTGTGACGGGGTCGAAAATTCGAATTCGAGTTTTCGACGGGAGAGCACGTTTCAAGCATCCCTGATCACGAATCAAACATTTTTGAAGTGATATCTGTGTGTGTGTGTGTGTGTGTGTGTGTGTGTGTGTGTGTGTGTGAAAGTATGTGTGTGTGTGTGTGTGTGTGTGTGAAAGTATGTGCGTGTGTGTGTGTGTGTGTGAAAGTATGTGTGTGTGTGTGTGTGTGTGAAAGTATGTGCGTGTGTGTGTGTGTGTGTGTGTGTGTCAGTGGGTCTGTGGAGACGATAACTGACGAACGAATGGACCGAATCGAACCAAATTTGGTACAAAAATCACAATCCGAAATACTGGAAGCCTATTGTTTTTATACGCAATCGAATGTCCAGAACACCCCTAAATTTTTGAATGAAATTTTGAAAAAAATCGTCAAAAAATCAAAACCACTAATAAAGTTACGCAAGTAGACATTTCTTATGTAATTTTTCATTAGAAAACGATTGACATAAATTTTAGAGCGCTAACATGAACCGTTCTCGAGATATTGCACATTTTAAAAAAAAATTATCAAAAAGTCATATAAAATAGAAAAAAAATCATATTGAGAAACATGTTCACTTTTCATATGTAATATCATGCGATAAATTGGGTGACATCATTCTCGTGGATCTAGCTCGTTCCATTCATGAAAAAATATACTTTGAGTAATACTTCTGTATTTGAACGTCAATAATTATTTATCTGCTGTAACAATAACTTATTTTTTCTTTCATAACGCTTGGCGAGATTTTGGCGACGACATTGGCGGAATGTTGCCAACTTGGCGACTTTTTGAAATGTTGCCAAATTAACGAAAATCTTGCCAAATGGATAAAAATGACGCTAAATCAATGAAAATGACCACTAATTTTCGAAAATTCAATATCTTGGAAAGAATATTAGTATCTACTATAAGAAAAACCTATTTTTTTACTGTAAAAGTAGTAAATTTATTACATTATATAGGGAAAGTCATGTGTTGCCCACATCAGATTTTTTGTTTTTGGGATCAAGGTTTTTATCATTTTAGGGGTTGTCCTGGCATTTGATGTGTTTTGTTGGGTTCTATTTGTTTGTTGGGTTTTTTTTGTTTCTTGGGTGTGTTTTGTTGGGTTATATTTCTTTGGTTTTTTAGAAAATATTGCTTATTTTGGATTTTAACGATAAATGTACAATGGAAGATTTAAGTTTGATAACAATGTATAATGGTGGACTTATGTTTGATAAAACAATTATTGCTTGGAACATCTGATTATTATACTGAATGTTAAGTTATAAATATTTTATGTTTTTGTATAGTTAGACACTATATTGGAACACCTGATTAACTTCTTGCTTGTTAATTTTTTGGCCTACTTTTCTTGATTTGTTTTATACTTGTATAATTTACACTGTTTATTTGTATTATTTACACTGTTTATTAGTTTTCCCGCAAGTTTGAGCGGAAGATTGTAGGCTAGATGTAACCGCCCTGGCCAAGCACCCCTCTTTTTATACTGTTAATAAATCCCTTGGTGTCCTAGGTTGTGGGCGCATCGCTTGGGGGAGTCGGCGGCTTCCTCGGTCCGGTGGGCTTGGGTTGTCCGTTGACTCTCCGTTTTGCTGGGGATCGTCTTTTTTTACTCGGTCCGAGATTTTGGATGCTCTGCCTTACGGGCGAGCCCTCAAGTCTGGGTCGTGAAAAAAAATCTGATGTGAGCAACACATGACTTTCTTTATATAATGTAATGAATTGACAACTTTTACAGTAAAAAAAATAGATTTTTCTTATAGTAGATACTAATATTCTTTCCAAGATATTGAATTTTCGACAATTAGTCGTCATTTTCATTGATTTGGCGTCATTTTTATCCATTTGGCGAGATTTTCGTTAATTTGGCAACATTTCAAAAAGTCGCCAAGTTGGCGACATTACGCCAAATTCATCGCCAAAATCTCGCCAAGCGTTATGAACGAAGAAATAAGTTATTCTTACAGCAGATAAATGACAATTGGCGTTCAAATACAAAAGTATTACTTAAAGTATCTTTTTTCTTGAATGGAACGAGCTAGATCCACGAGAATGATGTCACTCAATTGATCGCATGGTATTATATATAAAAAGTGAACATGTTTCTCAATAGGAAATGTTTTTTTTAATTTTATATCAATTTTTGATAATTTTTTAAAAAAATGTACAATATCTCGAGAACGGTTCATGTTAGCGTTCTAAATTTTATATCAATCGTTTTCTAATGAAAAATTACATAAGAAATGCCTATTTGGGTAACTTTATTAGCGGTTTTAATTTTTTGACGATTTTTTCAAAATATCATTCGAAAATTTAGGGGGAATCTGAACGTTCGATTGCGTATAAAAACAATAGGCTTCCAGTGTCTACGGATTGTGATTTTTGTACCAAAGTTCGCTCGAATCGGTCCATTCGTTCGTCAGTTATCGTCTCCATAGACTTACTGACACACACACACACATCACTTCAAAATATTTGATTCGTGATCAGGGATGCTTGAAACGTGCTCTCCCGTCGAAAACTCGAATTCGAATTTTCGACCCCGTCACAATACTTTCCTTATACATTATGTATATCAGGAAAGTAAAAAAGACATTGGCGTCCATGGCGTCCATGGACGCAAATGTCTACACAGTGAATCGAACTGTTTGGAATAGGGTATGTCAGATACCTCTCTTTTTGAGAGGTTCTTCGTTTGAGATTGACGCTGTACAGCTCGTAAGCAGTGTTAAGATCATTATTCGAAACATGTCCCGTCCCCGAGTTTAAAATCGATATCACCAAAATCAGCAAAGCCTTCGTTATATATTAAATGAAAACGATATTCGATTTTTAAATTTGCTTTTTATTTAGTAATTTTTTAAAGTTTTTTCGATTATTTTTTGAGAAACCTAAACCTTTCGTCCCCCTCTTTGGTTGCTTACAAATAACAGGAAAATACTTATTCCTCCAATTCTGCCTTTGCCCAATTTCAATGATTCACTTAACGTACGCCATTTTTTTTTCGTTTTGATTGAAGGAAAGCGGCAGTCAGATTTCTGTGTTCTGCAACAACAACAAAAAAAAGGCTTTTAAAAATGAAGAAAAGGATAAGTAATAAAAAGGAGTGAGAAATTGTCTTTGATTTCGGGGAAAAAGTAATCCTTTATTTTTCAGATAAAAAATCTAAGTTAGTTTTCTTTTTAAAAAGTAAACAATTTCCAATATCGTTGAAATCATTTATACCCATCAATTAATTTAAATGTGTTCATTTTCCTTATTTGTTTTTATCCTTTTACTTTGATTCTAATAAAATTTGGATAATTTATGTTGTAATGTGTACAGGAATACATAAATTATTCCAAATATATTGACTATAGAGTAAATGAGAAAATTTACATTTTTTAATCGAAAGTAATACCATCAAGGCTTTCTGACCACAGGGTAAGATGCAAAAACTGATGTCTTTCTTAAATTGAAACAAACTATATATATATATATATATATATATATATATATATATATATATATATATATATATATATATATATATATATATATATATATATATATATATATATATATATATATATATATGTATATATGTATATATGTATATATGTATACATATATATATGTATACATATATATATATATATATATATATATATATATACATACATATATATATACGTACATATATATATATATATACATACATATATATATACGTACATATATATATATATATATATATATATATATATATATATATATATATATACACATATATATATATTATATACGTATATATACATTTATATACATAATGCCTGCAAAAGGGGATCGAACTGTTTGGGATAGGGTATGTCAAATACCTGTCTTTTGGGGAGGTTCTTTGTTTGAGATTGAAGCTGTCCCATCAGTAAGCAAAATGTTATCAATATTGATAGCATCCTCAATAATCGATATAGTTCATATTAGTAGCGTAGCGTGAGATTTTTGACAGGGGAGGTTGAAAATTTGGCAAAAAATTTGGTATTACAAGTGAAATTTATATTGGAATTCACGTTTTATAAGTTTTATTTATTGGTGAATAAAATGAAATAATTTTACATAAAAATGCAAAGAGTGGATGAAATGCAAGAGATTTTAAAATGTTACCCATGTAAGATGAATGCATACAAGATATAATATTTTTAAATGTTTTCTTATTTCTAAATTAAATGTAATTTTGCAATCATTTTATTAAATGTGAAGTCATGGTCGCCCATAGGGGAGGTAAAGGAGGTCACACTCCCCCTTGGAAGGTGAGCATCAAACCAGTCAATGTTGTGCTTGAGTTTGCCCATTCCCCAACCCTCCCGGTAAAAGTTTTACAGGCGCTTATGTATGTAGAAGTATATTAGAATATTATTAGCAAGTGTTAGAAAAAATATATCAGTTTTGTAAATATAAACAGTTAGAACTAATGAAATAAAGCAATTCAAAGAAGTGCACTGAAAATGGGTGAGAACACTGTAGTCAACAATGTCCTTAAACAATTTTGTATATTAATTATTTTCAAGTGTGTGTACTATATTTTTAAACTTCAAAATATCTTAACCACAATATGTTAAAAATCCGTTAAAAATTCTCAATGGCTTTTGTTTAACTGGGATTCTCCTGTAACGTGATTTTTAACAGGAAATCAGATTTATTCTTTCTAAAACTCACACTTTCTAAAACTGATGCTTCGCCATATTGTTGCTGTGATTGCTACTTTAGAAACTATTTTAGAAGTTTAGTGGAGTCATTATTAGTGTTTTTCTCCGTCTTGATATTGTTTAAATTTAGGTAAATGTACTGTTATTCGTGGAAAATGACTCATATTTTTTAGTATTACATATAACATTTTTTGTGAAGAATTATTAGTAGAACCATGTTTGACCCAAAATGGCGGATCCATTAGCCTTGCCCAAGAAATTTTCATTCATGAAACGTCAAGTCCTATATCCAATCATTGTCTGTCATTACCCTGTTTATAATGGGTTGAAATTGGGGGGGGGGGGAGCCACACCTTTCTGGAAACTAGCTTATAATTCTAGCTTATCAGCCATGGCGGAGTTTAGCTGATGAGCGGTGATAATGCCATGCTTCTTTCAATGCACTATAAAGACTAGATGATTTCAGCTTCTAGATATACAATTTAATTGGAAAAATACTTTGAAACGTCTCATTTTAAGTAAGAAAGGTGTAACAGTTTTCTAAAAAGACATATAAATTCCAAAGTTTTGTTAAACAATATAATGAATAAAAGCAAATTTAAATTTGATTTTAAATAGGGGAGGTCCAGCTTCTGAGACTCAATGGACGCTATGAAACTGGTCCATATATTAAAATATTTTAATAATTAATTCCCCAATAAAGCGTTAAATTGGCGATACTTCGCTAGATTAATGGCCAAGTTCGCCAAATGCATCACGAAGTGTTACAGACAAACGGAAAGGAGAGCATTTCTTATATACTAGAAGATATGATGTTATATTGGCGGAAATCAGAATTTCCGAAACATTACTTTGCATTTGGAGTAATTTTTATCAATTTGGCGACATTTTTGTCACTTTTGCAACATTTAAAAATGTCGCCAAGTTGGCGATGCCCTGTTAAATTTCTCGCCAAGCGTTATGGACAGATGGAGGGAGAAATGGGTTATTCTTGTGGTCTATTCTTATGTTCTTTCCAAGATATTGAACTTTCATCAAGTAGTCGTCATTTTATTGATTTGGAACCTGTTTCATCAACTTGGCGAATTTTATCAATTGAGTGACATTTTCGTCAATTTGGCAACATTTAAAAAGTCACCGAGTTGGAGATATTCCGACAAATTCGTCACCATAATTTTGTCAAACGTTACGGGTGGAAAAATATGGTATCCTTATAGTAGATTCTTATATTATTTCCAAGACATTGAATTTTCGTCAATCGTCATTTTTATTGATTTAGCGTCATTTTTTATCAATTTGGAGACATTTCCATTAATTTGGCAACATTTATAAACGTCGCCAAGTTGGCGAAATTCCACCAAAATCTCGCCAAGCGTTATGGACGGAGAAATAAGTTATTATTATAGAAGATAAATGACTATTGGCGTCCAAATACAAAATATTATCCACGATGTCTTCCCTCATGAATGGAACAAGCTAGATCCACCAGAATGATGTCACCAAGTTTAGCGCATGATATTACTTCTGAAAAGTGAACATATTTCATAGTTAATATTTTTTTTAATTTTGATATTTTGATAAACTTATATAAAAAATGTGCAATATTCCGATAACGGTTCATGCTAGCGTTCTAAAGTTTATGTCAATCATTTTCTAATAAAAAATTACATAAGAGACTATTAAATGTAACTTTATTAAATGTTTTGCGTTTTTGATGATTCTTTCAAAATTTCTATCAAAAATTTAGAGGTTCTGAACATTCGATTGCGTTTAAAAACAATAGGCTTCCAGTATTCACGGATTGTAATTTTTGTACCAAATTTCTTTCGAATCGTTCCATTCGTTCATGAGATATCGTCACCACAGTCTCCACGCACACACACACACATCTTCTATATAATAAAAGGCAATGTCTGTGTGTCTGTCTTATACACTATACGTTTCGCGACCGCGCGTCGGAGAGCTACGAAATTTGGCAATCGGAGACCCGGGGGGGAGGGAAGGGGACACGTGAAAACCGATTTTTAAAATTTTAATTATTTTTTTATTTATTTAATGTTTTATGCGATTTCGACCGTTTTTTTCCCTTTTTGCCCTTTTTTCTCCACGATCCAGACATCGTAGAAAAAAACAAATTACACCATCGGAAAGAGCAGAGAATTTCGAGTAAAAATATATCAATTTCAAATCTGAATTTCGATTTCTAATATTTTTTAAAGATTTTAAAACAAAAGTCACTTTTTGCTCAAGAAAACGATTTTTGGTTTTTAAATTCTCGCATCGTGAAAAGTACTCATAATTTCGACTAATAATTTACATTTTCAGAAAGGTCAAACATCTGGCATTCTTACAAGTCTAATCTGGTCCAGAAATAATGAAAATTGCCTTCAGGATCGCAATTTTAAAGACGTCATGATTTTAAATTTCTCGCCGTTCCGCTCGGCGTGACGCTTCGTTTCTCCCCCGCTGAAGCAGGGAAGGTGGTGGGTGGGGACGTCAAGGTGGAGGTGACGTCACGGTTCTGTATATGCATAGCGATGGGTGGGACAATAAGAAACCGAATTAGTTTTTACTTTCCGTTTCCCGCGCTTCCGATTTTAAATGAAATAAGAGCTTAACATATGCACTGTAGAAATTATTATATTTATATTTTAAATGCTGGAACGATATGGATTTTTTAAATGGATATTTTAATTTTATGGATATTTTAAATGATGGAACGATGGATATTTTAATTTTATGGATATTTTAAATGATGGAACGATGGATATTTAAATTTTATGGATATTTTAAATGATGGAACAATGGAATGAGGATGATGGAATTAAGAGCTTAGAGAGCACATGGTCATTTTAAATTGTAAATTAGCGCGCGGGAAGTTAGCGGTAGGCCCGGGTACGATTCCCGCCACTGCCAAACTGCCGAAGTGTTCACGCGGAATACGATCACGTTAAACATGTGGGCCCGTAAGTCCTTCCGAGAGGTTGGTGGTAGGGGAAGGAGGGTACGGTCCCTGTGGATGCCTCCTTCACAGGGTTCCCGTCTAAATTGGGTGAATATAAAGAAAGTTGCGGAGGGCGAGGCAGCCCAGTGGTTAGCGCTCAGGAATTGCACTCGGTAGGCCCGGGTTCGATTCCCGCCACTTCCAAAACTGCCGCCGTGTTCACGCGGAGTACGATCACGATAAACATGTGGGTCCGGAAGTCCTTCCGAGAGGTTGGTGGTAGGGGAAGGAGGGTACGGTCCCTGTGGATGCCTCCCTCACAGGGTTCCCGTCTAAATTGGGTGAATATAAAGAAAGTTGCGGAGGGCGAGGCAGCCCAGTGGTTAGCGCTCAGGAATTGCGCTCGGTAGGCCCGGGTTCGATTCCCGCCACTTCCAAAACTGCCGCCGTGTTCACGCGGAGTACGATCACGATAAACATGTGGGTCCGGAAGTCCTTCCGAGAGGTTGGTGGTAGGGGAAGGAGGGTACGGTCCCTGTGGATGCCTCTCCCACTGGGTTCCGTTCTAAATTGGGTAAATAAAAAGAATGTTATGGAGATAGTCGCTGGGGGCGAAGAAGCCCAGTGGTTAGCGCGCGGGAATTGCACTCAGTAGGCCCGGGTTCGATTCCCAAAATTGCCGCCGTGTTTACGCGGAGTACGATCACGTTAAACATGTGGGTCCGTGAGTCCTTCCGAGAAGTTGGTGGTAGGGGAAGGAGGGTACGGTCTAAATTGGATGAATAAAAAGAAAGTTATGGAGATTGTCGCGTAGGGCAAAGTAGCCCAATGGTTAGCGCGCGGAAATTGCACTCGGTAGGCCCGGGTTCGATTCCCAAAATTGCCGCCGTGTTTACGCGGAGTACGATCACGTTAAACATGTGGGTCTGTAAGTCCTTCCGAGAGGTTGGTGGTAGGGGAAGAAGGGTACGGTCCCTGTGGATGCTTCTCCCACTTGGTTCCGCTCTAAATTGGGTGAATAAAAAGAAAGTTATGAAGAATATCGCGGAGGGTGAAGTACCCCAGTGGTTAGTGCGCGGGATTTGCACTTGGTAGGCCCGGGTTCGATTCCCAAAATTGCCGAATAAAAAAAAAGTTATGGAGATTGTCGCGGATGGCACGGTAGCCCAGTGGTTAGCGCGCGGGAATTTCACTCGGTAGGCCCGGGTTCGATTCCCGCCATTGCCAAAACTGCAGCCGTGTTCACGCGGAGTACGATCACGTTAAACGTGTGGGACTGCAAGTCCTTCCGAGAGGTTTGTGGTAGGGGAAGGAGGGTACGGTCTCTTTGGATGCCTCCCCCATTGGGTTCCGGTCTAAATCTTATGGCACTTCCTGGCCTTCCAAGCAGTTACCTTACACCTTTCTGGTAGGTCGCGCCAACGAGTTTGCCACGGTCAGAATTTTCAAGGGTAGCGAACAGGCTGGTCGCCAAAGGCGGCTAGTAAATAATAAAAGGCAATGTCTGTGTGTCTTATACACTATACGTTTCGCGACCGCGCGTCGGAGAGCTACGAAATTTGGCAATCGGAGACCTGGGGGGGAGGGAAGGGGACACGTGAAAACCGATTTTTAAAATTTTAATTATTTTTTTTGTTATTTAATGTTTTATGCGATTTCGACCGTTTTTTGCCATTTTTGCCCTTTTTTTCCCACGATCCGGACATCGTAGGAAAAACAAATCACACCATCGGAAAGAGCTGACAATTGAGAGTAAAAATATATCAATTTCAAATCTGAATTCCGATTTCTAATATTTTTTAAAGATTTTAAAACAAAAGTCACTTTTTGCTCAAGAAAAGTATTTTTGATTTTTAAATTCTCGCATAGTAAAAAGTACTCATAATTTCGACTAATAATTTACATTTTTAGAAAGGTCAAACATCTGGCATTCTTACAAGTCCAATCTGGTCAGGAAATATTCCGTATTGCCCACAGGATCGGGATTTTAAAAGTTTCCGAATTTCAATTTCTCGGCGTTCCGCTCGGCGTGCCGCTTCTTAACCGGCGTTTCTCCCCCGCAGAAGAAGGGCAGGTGGTGGGTGGGGACGTCAAGGTGGAGGTGACGTCACGGTTCTGAATAGAGCTCCTTTACTCCATATAAATTATTATATTTATATTTTAAATGATGGAACGATATGGATTTTTCAAATGTATATTTTAACTTTTGGATATTTTAAATGGATATTTTAATTTTATGGATATTTTAAATGATGAAACAATGGAATGAGGATGATGGAATTAAGCATATGGTCATTTTAAATTGCAAATTAGCGCGCGGGAAGTTAGGGGTAGGCCCGGTTTCGATTCCCGCCACTGCCAAAACTGCCGCCGTGTTTACGTGGAATAAGATCACGTTAAATATGTGGGTCCGTAAGTCCTTCCGAGAGGTTGGTGGTAGGGGAAGGAGGATACGGCCCCTGTGGATGCCTCCCCCACTGGGTTCCCGTCTAAATTGGGTGAATATATAGAAAGTTATGGAGATTGTCGCGGAGGGCGCGGCAGCCCAGTGGTTAGCGCGCGGGAATTGCACTCAGTAGGCCCGGGTTCGATTCCCGCCACTGCCAAAACTTACGCCACGTTCACGCGGAGTACGATCACGTTAAACATGTGGGTTCGTGAGTCCTTCCGAGAGGTTGGTGGTAGGGGAAGGAGGGTACGGTCTAAATTGGGTGAATAAAAAGAAAGTTATGGAGATTGTCGCGGAGGGCGAAGTAGCCCAGTGGTTAGCGCGCGGGAATTGCACACGGTAGGCCCGGGTTCGATTTCCGCCACTGACACGGAGTCCGATCACGTTAAACATATGGGTCCGTATGTTTTTCCGAGAGGTTGGTGGTAGGGGAAGGAGGGTACGTTCCCTGTGGATGCCTCCCCCACTGGGTTCCGGTCTAAATTGGGTGGCACATCCTGGCCGTCCAACCAGTTACCTTACACCTTTCTGGTCGGTTGCGCCAACGAGTTTGCCGCGGTTGGAATTTGCCACGATCAGCATTTTCAAGGGTTGCGAACAGGCTGGTCGCCAAAGGCGGCTAGTACATAATAACAAATACGTTTGATTCGTGTTCAGGGATGCTTGAAACGTGAGCTTCAGTCGAAAATTCGAATTCGAATTTTTGACCCTGTCACAATACTTTCCTTATACACAATACTATGTATATAAGGAAAGTAATATATGAATTTGCAAAATTTTTATCAGTGTAAAACACATGATTTCAAAAATTGAGAATATGAATAGTTCCTGTTATCTTATGTTCCAAGCCAGTAACTGATATAACACAATCGAAACTATCGTCCATTTATAAAATTTATATTTTTATGAATTCAATTATCTGAAATCAATTATGTCAAATTATATTAAAAATCGTCTGACGTATTTTTGTACGTCAGACGATTTAATTCCGTTACTAAGGAACAAGATTTATATAATTTTCTTCAAATAAAACTTTGGAAAAAAATCGTCTGAGGAATGAAAGGTTCGATTTTGCTATTTTTATTAATGTCTCAACAACTCTTGGTCCTAGAAATTCTAAACATGGACGGGGTTGCTTGCGATGAAGCAGAGCATAACCAAACTGAATTCGAAAAACAAAAATCCATTAAAAATTGTGGATTTGTATACGCAACAGGCAATTAAGCAATCAAACAAACAAATAAATAAACTATATTATATACATTCCTTTGCAAAAAAGGTACATACACCCATACAATAATGAGATACAGCTTGCGAAACTCAACAAACAAATCTCGTTTAAAGATTTATGGTAATGATCAAACTGTCAGCAGCAGTGACGTTACAGGTCTTGAGAATAAAGTCTTGATCAAAGCTCATGAGAATAACGCAGCTCGCAGTATTTAAAGCGACAATTGTTCTCACTCACGGGTAATTGAAACTTGCTTTTATGTTTTCATACTGCAAGTTGTATACAGAGATGCCTATGAAACATACTTGACGACGCTGCGAAGAACTGTTGAGAGAGGTCGCATCATGTAAAGGAATCTGGTTGGTCCAATAGTCGTGTCAGTCGCCATCTTGGTCGAAGCGATATGGTTTTTCTCGGTGTTGGCAACAGTCGATCAGAGAAATCACATGCAACCGTCGCAGAGGCTCAGGGTGCCCCACACAGACAGCTGCTTGAGAGGATCGTACAGTAGGAAAGAAGCCACCTCCGCACCAATGACGTCGTTATCAACAATTCGAGGGCATTTGCCATTGTTCATTCGTCCTGCATCAGAGGATAATATACGAAGAAGGCTGGCAGAAGGTGGGATTTGTTGTTGACGCCATTTAAGGAGCTTACCTATGCCCCCTCAGCTTGGACAGTATCCGATTGGAGTTGTGTTGTCTTTAGCGACGAATCCCGCTTCTCACTCACTCTTTTGTTCGCTGTTCTGATGACAGCCGAATACGTGGATGGAGGAGGACTGCCCCACGTTCCGTTCCCGCGTTTGTTGTGAAGAGGCATATGGCCATCACACGTGTTGTGACAATCTAGAGAGCCATCTCGTGGAATAACCGATCTGCTGTAGTTGTGATGTATGCCAATGTGACGACTCGTTTCCTCTTCGAGGATATTCAGCAACCGATTACTGTGCTTATGCTGCCAAGCCGCAGAAGTTCCATTTACCTACAAGATAACGCTCGACTACATAATACGTGACTTTCTCAATAATGTCTTCGAATATTTTGTACCTTCCCATAGCCATTCAGGTCCCCAAGCCCATCACCAATAGAACACGTCTGGGACATGCTGGGAAAGCAATTTCAGCCTTCTCAGAATACCACTCAATTAGGAGATCAGTTTCAATATTTGTGGCAGAATCTTTCGCAGAGGGGCATAATAAATTTACTTGATTCAATGCCGTACCGAATATCAGCTTGTATAGCTGCAGGCTGTGGATTTGCTACATACTAAAATTTCATCTTCTTGTTATCATGATATTTTAATAAAACGGTTTTTTTTTTTTTGCTTCCAAATTCTAATAATTTACATATCTCCTCAAACGATACACACACACACATGTCGAGCTTTGCGCCTCTGTAGATCAATTTCTTTTGGGTGCATATATTTTTGCAACAGAGGATATAAGTGTATATAAGTACTACAAACGCCTAAATAAAAATTATTTGGCACTCATGGTTAAAATTGTTAGTCCCCAATGTAATGAGCTATTCAAACATTAGAAAATTTCGGTATTGTATCAAAACTTCGAAGTGAAACCCATACTGAAACGCTCATTTTTTATATAGTTCAATAAAAAATGACATCGGAAAAACCGAGGCACTTAAATAAATTAGTCGGCAGATAAAATAAAATACGACGCTTTAAAGTAATTAGCCCTAAAATGTTACCATTTTGTACTGGCATCAATCTAATGCGTTTTAGAGATTCGAAAAAAAAAGGAACTTCGATAAGGAAAAATGCATAAATTATGCAAAAAAAAGTAGGCAAAGAATCGAAATGAAAAAATACTTAGCGGAAGAATATAAACTTTTTTGTACTTTGACTTTTTTGTTTACAGAAGTTCCTCACGACGTATCTCATTCAAAATGTGGACATTCATCATGTGTTTCTTTCTTTCCCGTTTCCCGAACACCCACCCCTTTCCTTTGAAGAAAAGGAGCTAGATATTCGTTTTTTATAGTTTCCAATTACTCAGATTGATTCTCCGCGAATCATTTTTACTTTTCCTGCAGGCATAGTATAATATATAAGGAAAGTATTGTGAAGGCGTCGTAAATTCAAATTCTAGTTTTCGACGGAAGGGCATGTTTTAGGTATCGCTGACCTCGAATCAAACGTGTATGAGGTGATGTCTTTCTGTCTATGTCGTTAATGTATGTATGTGCATATGCACGTTGGTATGTGTGAGCTTGTGGATGTGAAATCTCACTGGCGAATGAAGCTTTTCGAAAATTATTTATTATGATTATTACATTCAGCACATGTTGGAAACCTATTGATATTAAACGCAATCGAATCTTAGAAAGATCTCCTCTCTCTCTCCCCCAACCCCCAAAAAACACTTACACACACATGGGTTACACACAAAATTTTTGCATAAATTTTTGAAAAGAATCATAAAAAATCCGGACCTCTAAAAATAGTAAATATATAGTCATATCCAATGTAATATTTTATTTGAAAAATAATGATGTAAACTTTAGGATGTCAGCATAAGCGGTTGAGATACTGCAGGAGTTTTGAATGAATTTTTGAAAAAATAATTAAAAATCAAGACCTTCAAAAATAGTAAATAAATAATCATACCCAATGTAATATTTTATTTGAAAAATAATGATATAAACTTTAGGATGTTAGCATAAACGGTTAAGATATTGCAGGAGTTTTGAATGAATTTTTGAAAAAAATAAATATATTATTAAAAAATCAGCACTTTAATACTGTTAATGCAATAATAATTTCAGACGTAATTTTTCATTAGAAAACGAGTGACACCCAGTTTAAAACGCAAGCGTGAACCGTTCGTGATATATTACAAGTTACATTAGTTATATATGTAATAAGTATCTTCAAATATATTCACTTTTTATATGCAATATTATGCGACAAATATGCTAACACCATTCTCGTGGTTCTAGTGTATTCTTTTCATGGGAGAAGATGAATTTTGCGCTATGCATTTTAACGACCAATAATTCGTAAATAGTCTTTTTCTTCATACAAGCCATTATGCAAGTTTCTCATCCATACGTATGCCAATTGCAAATTTCCTATTTCTCTTACTCTCATTCAAGAACGCTGTATTGTTGTTTTTGAGACCCAGACCGTCCGACCTACCAGAAAGGTGTAAGGTAACCGTTTGAACGGCCGGGAAGGGCCACCAATTTAGACCGGAACCCAGTGGGGGAGGCATCCACAGGGACCGTACCCTCCTCCCCCTACCACCAACCTCTCGGAAGGACTTACGGATTCACATGTTTAATGTGATCGTACTCCGCATGAACACGGCTACAGTTGTGGTAGCGTGCAAATCCAGCGCGCAAACCACCGGGCTACAGCTCCCGAAATGTGACAAAAGAACGCTATATTGTGTGCCTTTAAACCGAAACATAAAATTCAGCTAAAAGATAGAAATCCCCAACCCTAACTTCCAAGATTACAGAAACATTGCAGCAACATTTCCTTAAAATAATTTTTTAAACCAGTTCTGTTACCAGATAACTTAAACAACTATATATAATAGGCATATAGGATAATTCCTTTAACATTCAATGCCATCTCATCGAAAGAGGCGTACACACAATTAATTTTTTCAAAATGCTATTCTTATTAATATTTCTATTACTCTAATTCATGAACACTATAATGCTTGCTTTTAATTTGAAACATAAAATTCCGCTAAAAGATAAAAGTCCCTAAACCTAACTTTCAAGATTACAGAAATAGTATTTCTTTAAATTCGTTTTTTAAGCCGGTTCTCTTAGCGGATAACTAGAAAAATTAGATATAATTAGCATATAGAAAAAATTCTTTAACATTCAATGCCATTTCATCTACACACTCGTATATATAACTAATTTTTCCATCATACTATTCAGATTCATATTTATTTTACTCACATTCAAGAACACTATAATGCTTGCTTTTAATTAGAAGCACAAAATTCTTCCAATATTACAGAAACATCACATCTTTAAAATCATTTTTACTTTCCCTGCAATACACGGTAATGTAAAGGGAAAGTATTGGAATCATGCCGAAAATCGCAACTCGAGTTTTCGACGGATCTACACGTTTCGAGACCACTAGAACACGAAAAACCCATTTTTAGCTTGCCGTCTCTCTCTCTGTGTGTGTCTGTGTGTCTGTCATTGTGTCTGTCTGTCTGTCTGTGCAGATTTTGTATCCACTCTAACTAAAAAAACTAATTGACCGAATTTCATAAAATTTGGTAGGTAAGTTACTTGTGGACGGAACTAGTGCTGATTAGTTTTGGGTACGATTCGGGATAAAAGAATCCGCTTTTGTTCGCGAAATAGCTCGCAAAAGCCTGTAACCACTATAGCTGAAAAACTAATGGACCGAATTTCACAAAATTCCGTAGCTAAGTCGCTTGTGGGCACCCTGGTGCTGATTAGTTTTTGGTACGATTCGGAAAAAATAACCTGACTTATTTTGAAAAATGGCCTGCAAAAATCGTCAAAATCTAAAATGAAAAACTACGTATGCTCAAATATATCCACTAAATGATCGTTTTATACGATTTTTAACGAAGAAAATAATAAGATCAACCCCATTACACCAGGATTAGCCGTTCTCGTGAAATTTTCGTTTTTTCGTATTTTCTTTACACCATCTTTGAAAATAAGTCCAGTTACTAAATGAGAACGGAAATTGAATTAAAAGTGAATTCAATTTAATTAAAATAAAAAGAACGTGGATTAATAAGTCTGCAGGGAAAGTCATGTGCTGCCCACATAAAATTTTTAAGCCAGTTTTCTTACCGGATAACATAAAGAACTACATATAATATGCATATAGGATAATTTGTTTAACATTCAATGTCATCTCATCTAAACATACAATAAATTCTTCCACAATACTATGCTAATTCCTATTTATCTTACTCTCGTTCATAAACACTTATAATGCTTGCTTTTAATCTGAAACATAAAATTCCGCTGAAAGAAAAAAATCCCCCAAACCCAATTTCCAAGATTACAGAAACATCACTATAGTATTTCTTTAAAATCATTTATTAAGCCAGTTCATACTGAATAACTTAAAGAACAAAATATAATAGGCATTAAAGATAATAAATCCCTGAACATTCAATGTTATCCCATCTATACAGGCACATTTAATTATTCCACAATACTATTCCAATTGAACAGCAGAACTGATAGTATAGACAATAGATAGTATAGTTACCTTTGTCTAACTTGTATTTTATAAATCCCCATTTAAGTACATATATCTAATTATATGATTAAAGTAATTGTCGTTGTCAGTAAGAATATATTTTTCAATTAATTTATTATTCTTATTTTACTGTTACTCGTTTATTTTAACAAAATCGAGATTCTGTTTTAGGTTTGTATTTATTTAGCTATTAACGGAATTATTTATTTTGTTATATGTTTATCTTGAATTTAATAAATATTTATTTCGCTTTTGACAGTAATGCACGTAACAATAAGACAGTTCTGAGCTTGTAACATTAAGACTCAAAGAAAAGAGAATAGCTAAAATAGTGAACAGCGAGGTAATTTTGTCTTTCTTAAGTTCGTATGAAAATTAAATTAGTGAATAATTTCTTAGAACTGAAGCTGTATTTTTAATTTCTCGGAATGAAACCAACACATTTGTATCAGTAATTATTAGTAGAAAATATCTATAAAAGGAAGTATTTTTGTGTCAGTAATTACTGATACTAAAGTGTCACTTTCATTCCGAGAAATTTGAGATACAGCTTCAGTTCAAAGAAATTATTCACTAATTTGATGGATATGATATGATGGTAACTCAGTATCTCAGTACTCATAAGTGATTTAGGAATTCGGTACGCATAACTAATTTAATAGTTCAATGATGTTGTTGAGACCCAGACCGTCCGACCTACCAAAAAGGTGTAAGATAACCGTTTGGACGGCCGGGAAGTGCCACCCAATTTAGACCGGAACCCAGTGGGGGAGGCATCCACTGTGACCGTACCCTCCTTCCCCTACCATTGTGTCCGGTCTGCTGTTATGAACAACGGGTCTGCTGCTATTGTAAGATTCTCAACTTCGAATTGTCGTTAACTATGGTAATAAAGAAATATATATGTTGTTGTTGAGATCCAGACCGTCCGACCTACCAGAAAAGTGTAAGGAACCCAGTGGGGGAGGCATCCACTGGGACCGTACCCTCCTTCCCCTACCATTGTGTCCGGTCTGCTGTTATTAACAACGGGTCTGCTGCTATTGTAAGATTCTCAACTTCGAATTGTCGTTAACTATGGTAATAAAGAAATCTATATGTTGTTGTTGAGATCCAGACCGTCCGACCTACCAGAAAAGTGTAAGGTAACCGTTTGGACGGCCAGGAAGTGCCACCCAATTTAGACCGGAACCCAGTAGGGGAGGCATCCACAGGGACCGTACCCTCCTTCCCCTAGGAAGAACTTACGGACCCACATGTCCCACTAGTTTAACGTGATCTTACTCCGCATGAACACGGCGGCAGTTGTGGCAGCGTGCAAATCCAGCGCGCAAACCACCGGGCTACCGCGCCCGAAATGTGCCAACAGCATGCGGTGTTCCCAGATGGTCACCTACCTAAGTACTAACCGTGCCCGATGCTGCTTGACTTCGGTGATCTAACGAGAACCGGTGTTTTCACACGGTAGGGCCGTTGGCTAATAGTTCAATGATGTGAACTTTTTGAACAGAGATTTGTGATTTGAATCCCTGCTGGATCATGGGAGCTTAGAGATTTTACATTCCCTATATACATAGTATAATGTATGAGGAAAGTATTTTGACGAAGCCAAAAATTCGAATTCGAAAGAACACATTTCAGTATCCCTGAGCTCGAACGAAAGTTTTTGAGGTGATGTCTGTGTGTGTGTGCATGAGTCTGTGCAAGCGATATCTCATGAACGAATGGATCGTTTCAAGTGAAATTTGGTACACAAATTGCAATCGGTGAATACTGGGGAGATTATTGATTTTAAACGGAATCGAATGTTTAAAAGACTCCCAAATTTTCAAATTAAATTTGGAAAAATATCATAAAAAAAATCAGAACCTTCTATAATGTTACGTAGATAATAATTTCTTATGTAATTTTTAGTTAGAAAATGATTGACACAAACTTAAACCATAGAATGAATCGTTTATGGGACATTGTACATTTTTAAAATAAATTTATGAAAAAATATCACATAAAGTTAAAGAAGATATAATTCGTTCCATTCACAAGAGAATCTACTTTGAGTAATGAATTTGTGTTTTCACGCTAATAATTTGCCAACAGTCATTGACATGCTCTTATTTACGTTTGTCTGTAACGCCCGATGATAAATGTGGTAACTTGGCGATTAATTCAGAGAAATAATGCCAACTTGGCGATATATCACTCCGAATAAATGAAAGTATCGCCGCATTTGTATTTCAAAAATGACGCCAAGTTTACGAAAAGAACTCCAAATTAATGAGCTAGTTATTCAAATATTTAGTTCTATGGCCAATATTGCTTATTGCGGATGATATCAATATTGATGATTGTCAATTTAAGTGTCAATACAAGTTTATTGGGTACTTTGAAATAGTTTTACGTGTTGACATTAGGAAATGCGCCCAAATGAGCAATTCAACTATAAAAACATTGTTCCGTGGTTTTTTTACATCCTTTTCTCACTGTGAAAGAAGTAAATTTATTGCATTATATCGAAAAAGTCATGTGCTGCTTGCTCACATCCAATATTTGATTATATCCTTAGTATTTTATTTCAACATGGATTTAAAATTATAAAATATAATTTTGTGCCGAAACCTGACATACTAATTTGGAGATGATGAATAGTACCACCGTTTACGAGGATTTCGCTTTTTATCCACTGAGGATTTCGCTCTGCATTCATTTTCTGTTCATTTAATTTTGCCCCTTTTATATTTTGTACGATAGATAAAGAAACACCATTTTTCCGTGTAATTCGACATTCTTCCCGCAGGGCGCGGTAGCCAAGTGATTAGCGCGCGGGAATTGCACTCGATAGGCCCGGGTTCAATTCCCGCCACTCCCAAAACTTCCGCCATGTTTACGCGGAGTACGATCACATTAAACATATGAGTCCGTAAGTTCTTCCGAGAGGTTGGTGGTAAGGGAAGGAGGGTACGGTACCTGTGGATGCCGAACCACTGGGTTCCGGTCTAAATTGGGTGGCATTTCCCGGCTGTCCAAACAGTTGCCTTACACCTTTCTGGTAAGTCGGACGGTCTGGGTCACAACAACAACAACATTTTTCCCGCCAAAAAAGCATTCATTGCGTCTAAAAGCCAGAACACTACACACTGTGAATCTTCACATATTTTACATCTTTGAATGCTGATCCCTTTACCCACGATCTGGTATCAGCAGAATTAATAGGATTTATGAATTTTGAAATTTATCAACAACTGTAGACTAAGCTTTAAGATCGTTTTCAAAACGAACACGATGAAAAAAAAGCGCGATGAAAACCTAAGGGACACTTAAATAAATTAAGAGAAGGACAATATAAATCTCGAAGCTTTAAAGTAATTAGCTTCAAAATGTTATCAGTTTTATACGGCTCCAAATCTAATGCATTTTAAAGTTACATAAAAAAGGCTAATCTGATAAGGAAAAGGCATAAATATGCAGAAAAAAAAACGTAGGAAAAAGAACTACGATGAAAAAATAGTAAACGAAGGAATATAATTTTTTTTTGCCTTGATTTTTTTGTACAGTCATTCCTGGCGATATATCCGATTTTAAATGCAAACATTTATCATATGTTTTTTTTTTCTCTGGTTTCCAGATAATACCATTTTCTTTTAAAGCAGGGTTGCTAGATGTTATTCGTTTATCAAAGTTTCCAATTTGACTGATTGACGTCACGTGATTACGCCTTCATCTCGGCTGGTTTCTGAAAACCTTTTAGCTAAACGATTTCTATAGAAAAGTTTGGCGAAAAATTTCGATATTAGAATGGCCTTGACCTTCCTTTTGGCGACTTTCGGCTAAGCACATTTTAAGAAGGTGCCAAGATATACAGACACACATACACAAGGCCAATGGCCGTACCGTGCTGAAAACACCGGTTCTCGTTAGATCACAGAAGTCAGGCAGCATCGGGCGCGGTTAGTACTTGGGTGGGTGACCACTTGGGAACACCGCGTGCTGTTGGCACATTTCGGACGCCATAGCCCGGTGGTTTGCGCGCTGGATTTGCACGCTGCCACAACTACCGCCGTGTTCATGCGGAGTACAATCACGTTAAACATGTGGGTCCGTAAATCCTTCCGAGAGATTGATGGTAGGGGAAGGAGGGTACGGTCCTTGTGGATGCCTCCCCCACTGGGTTCCGGTCTAAATTGGGTGGCCTTTCCCGGCCGTCCAAACAGTTACCTTACACCTTTCTGGTAGGTCGGACGGTCTGTGTCTCAACAACAACACACACACAAAGGAAATATTTCGAGAAAGATTAATACCAACTTAATGAAAATCATCTTATTACTATCATAAAACCAACTTTTAAACCATTTAAGTAGTATATTTATCTTATTTTCTTTTCTGTTTTAGTACTTGTAGATTTTAGAGGATTATTTAAAAAAAAAGCATGTTCTATTTCTCTCAATTATGCCAAAATCTTATCAGCATCAATCGCAGCAAAATCGAATCAGCCTCAATATAACGCTTAGGGAATTTAATTATCAAATTATATTTAATTTATAATAAATTAAATCACAACTTAAAATGCATCGAAAAATGAAGATAATTAAGCATGCGTACGTTAATCTGGATAATGATTTGCAAATGATGCTTTATTTTTCTGAGCTATGGCGACTATGTTTATTATATTTTCTTTGAATCGTTTTTTTTTCTGCACGTTTAGTTTATATACCTTGCATTTTATTTACTTTTCGTATTTACTCCTCAAGACATACATCCTAGATGTTCAATTTTTCCTTGTTTTGCTTCCCTTTCCTGATACTAGGTTTTGCGTTCAATCAATTAAGCCATGTTCAATTTTACTAGCTTAGTCTGTGCTCATTTAAGCGTTCTGGTCCATGCTTGTTACACTAAGAAAAGAAATCTACCTCTTTTCAAAGCGTAGGCATTCTTATATTTGAGCTGCAATTTACGTTGTAAACTAGTTAATTATTGTTTATGCCCAAAGTCAGATCCGTTACTTATTTTAAATTTATTCTAACAGACCTTTGACTTTGCTAGATATTTACTGTACACAATCAGTCAGACACAAAAGACAGGCATTCACATAAACGTGATTCAAATAACAGTAAATCCAAGTTACAGGTGTGTTAAGACTTGTAAATTCATCAAAATCCCGAATTGTAATTTTCTATTCCCTTTATTGTAGGAGTACAAGTGAAAAATGAAAATTAATCAGCTCACAAAGGAAAATTTAGTTATGCTAGTGGTAGCCCGTGGAATGTCGATAATTGAAATCCTTGGCTTATTCCATTTGATCTGGACTGCAAATGTGAATAGTTTACTTCCTGTGAAAGTAAATACGGGTAACACCAATAAATAAATTTAAAACAGAAACAATTGCAAAGGAAATTTAATGCCATTTTATTTTGAATAATTTATTTGTTGCTGTTTCCTTTCAATCGAGCCGAAAATGTCTAATGGCAAAAACTGTAATATACTAGCGAATGTTTCATTAATATCATTACAGCTTCGATCCAGCGGAAATTTTGTAATTTTGTAACCATGAATGTGAAATATTTATGTGAAATATATTATACTATGTGTGTGGAAAAAATACAAGTTTTTATGCAACTCCAGGTTATAGATCAGATGCCATTTCACTGTTATTCCCGAGCGATTTTGAATTTGAGTAATAAAGGGCGGGGCTAAAAATATCACCAACCATTACTGAATTCTAAATTAAAATACTTCTACCCCTAAAATTTTTAAAATATTAATTTGTGGAGTTTTATTCTGACTGAGATTTTCATCACATGCTTCGTTCAGATGAACGGCAAATATCATGGTCTATAAGTGGTGAGGGACGATCACATGAGGTCTTTCTTTCTTTTATACTTAAACACCTGTTAGCAATCCTTCGAAATCAACAGATTTCTCCAGAAACATTTTTAAATAGAGGATGAAGTAATACATTTTGATATTGGCAAATGATGAAGATTCGACTGAGAATGTATTTGTCAGTATTTCAAAAATTTATTTTAATTATTAAGTTTCAAACTCGACAAAAATAGTCTTCGCTATTTTAACAATGGTGCTAAGATCAAAACGCTGTGATAATATTTTTGATTACCAAGGAATTTATTTTTAAGCAAATGGCTCAAAATTACTTTTCAACATCAAATCAATAAATAAGAAATTCGAATAAAAAAATCGCTGTTGATGAAACGGAGACAAACTGCTCGATATATATATATATATATATATATATATATATATATATATATAATTGAAATTACTCGATAGTGCCCATCACTAATTAAAATGTCTTTACGTGACCGATCAATTGCTCTAAATTAACATTGACAAACTTTTAAGCAACTCTATGCAAAAATATTTATACATCAAATGTGTTCTCCTTATTACTATTAGTTCCCCCCGGGGACCAGTGAAAACTTCAATTTATTATTATTGTGCTATAAAACGAGTTATAAATCGTGTGGAAAGAAGTAGCTGTTGTTGTTGTTGAGACCCAGATCGTCCGACCTACCAGAAAGGTGTAAGGTAACTGTTTGGACGGCCGGGAAGTGCCACCCAATTTAAACCGGAACCCAGTGGGGGAGGCATCCACTGGGACCGTACCCTCCTTCCCCTACCACCAACCTCTCGGGAGGACTTACGGACCCACATGTTTAACGTGATCGTACTCCGCGTGAACACGGCGGCAGTTTTGGCAGTGGCTGGAATCGAACCCGGGCCTACCGAGTGCAATTCCAGCGCACTAACCACTGGGCTACCGCGCCCGGAAAGAAGTAGTGGAAGTTTTCTTTTTGTGAAATTTTGTTTTGCTTAAGTCTGGTCCGGAAGTTGATACCTTGGCGTGGTCGGGGGGAGGGGGGGGCTCCCCTCAGAAATCATATCTGAGGGGCGAATTCGACTTCTGATTGGTGTCCATCAGGGCTCACGTTCCATATAAATTTCACGATCTTTGTGATTTTATAGACTTTAGGTAGTTTTCTACCCTTTCTTTTGTCAAAATGCCAACTGAAGATGAATATCCCAGTACGGATATCGTGATTGACGAATCAGTCAAAGACTATAGTAAATATATTTCACAAGCTCTTGAAGCTCAAGAGACTCTAATTTCGACCATTGTGTCTACCAAAGTAAATGTTGGACCCCAGATCAAAATCAGAGAAGAATTCAGCAAGTTACTGAAATTAATAATAGAACAACAGAAAATAATAACTGTTCAAGTGGATAGAGAAGAGAAAAACAGAGGAAGGACAAAGGCAGAAGGACAAAGGCAGAACATATGCAGAATTAGTGAAGGAGGGAGTCAGACAGAAGAGTGTCCCGAGAACTAGATCTAAAAGTAGGGCTAAAACCTTCCTGGCGACTATATACCCAAAAGGGACAAAGACCTCCGAGAAAACAAAACAGGAAATTCAGGCTTTGATAAATCAAAAACAATTGGCAATATCTGTAACAGGAGTGAAAAAGATGGGAAGAGGATATTAGTTGAAACCAACATGGAAGAAGATACAGAAAAATTGATAGAAAGTTTTAGAGAAAGTGATCAGCTTGATAAAGAGTTCACGATCCAGAAACCAGTAAAAAGAAAACCACAAATTATAATTTATGATGTGGATAGTGGATTTATGAAAGATTCTTTAAAAACTGCAATATTTGAACAAAATAATGAAATAACAGCAGACTCAGAAATAATAGTAAAGCATAACTTCAAAGGAGGGAAGGGTGAGAACTGGATTGTGGCATTAGGTCCTACAACATTTAAGACAATCATTTAAAATAAGAAATTATATTTGGGTTGGAGTAGAGTCGATTTAAGAGAGTATCTGAGACCTTCAATATGTTATAAGTGTCAAAAATGTGGTCACATTGCAAAATTTTGCAATGGTGAAGAAAGTTGTAAAAAAGGCGGGGAACTAACCACAAGGAAAAATAATGTAAAAATCAGGAAAATTGTTCGAATTGTGTCTTCTATAACAAAAAATTTGGCTCCAAGTATGAGACAAACCAAAGTTGTATGGACAATTGCTGTAAAGTATTTCAAAAAGAATTGGAATTTGTTAGACACAAGACTGATTATGGGGAATAGGGCCGGCTCCCTGTTTGTTTTGTTTTGTAAGTCTGAAATGTTTTTTTTTTGTGAGTACGGAATTGTTTTTAATTATTTTTATATTGTAAGAGTGCTTCTACTGTACGTGAAAGTAATGATTGTTGTAGTAGATTTTAAGTGGTTTAAATGTGTGGGAGAATCTACAGTATATTTTACTTATTGCAGGATTGTAAATTGAATTTATGTTAGCATTTTGTTTGGGATGTTAAGTGAAGAACTTTTTATAAAGTTTGTTTTAAAATTTTTAAGTGGAATGTTCAATTTTTGCATGTGTTGAGTGCCTTTACTACTTGTTTTCTCCTTATGGAGAAATTATATTGCCTTGCCTTTTTGAATTTGTACTGGTGTATTTAGAATTTTTGCTCTTTGTACTGGATTAAGAAATAAAATCTTTTTTGGATTGCTGTATTATTATATGTGATTATTGTTATGTGATTTTGTAATTTCCTCACGAGTTGTATTTTATCTTTATTGTGTTCTCTTGTTACCGGCCAAGGGGGGCCTGGCTCTGTGATTCTGGTCAAGGGATGAGTTCTCCGTTTGTTTGGCCGTGGGTCTTAGTGTTTGTTCGTGCTTTTCGGTCTGGACTGGGGGGCATGTGCTGCGGGCGGCAGAGTTACGGTCGCGACGACATTTCATTCTTTTCCATACACCTCCGTGTATGTCGGGTCAATTTATGATTATTACTCTTAGTTGTGACTTTATTAATCACAGCTTTCCGGAGGATATGAATACCTTTCAGCAGCTGTCGATTAATTGAAATATTTTATTATGTAGAAATAACTATTGTAATATTATCGACGCATATAAACTGAACTTAAAAATTTTTAATTTTTTATAATCTCAAACTCAGTGGGGAAATAGAAAAATGTTATACTTTTTGGGCTTAACTTTCCCTACATATTATAATGTGCATATACACTCACGGACAATAAAAGTTGCGCACCAAGAAGAAAACATGGCACAACCGCGAAATGATGTAAATAGCTAGGGGGCGGGCTGGTATGCAAATGATTCCAGTCTGGTGTGATTGCGCATGACGTATACCCGTGAGTGGCGCTGCAAGCATGATCCAGCGGCTTTAAAAACCGACGTGTAGTTGACGCTCCGTCAATGCGAGAAGCTTCGGCCGATGCATTCACGAGTACGGAGTGAAAAGAACGGTGGGAAGATGCCAGAAACGTCGATATATGTAACTGACGGACTTCGAGAGAGGCCTCATCATCGGGCTAAAAACCGCAGGGTGGTCAGAGCGCCGGATACGTGGATCGTTCGGACTGTACCGTCCGTCTGTATTGGGAGCACTGGTCACTGGACGACACCCAGACACGGAGGACCGACTCTGGACGAATCAGGCATACCACGAGTAGAGATGATCGAATGATCGTGCGGCAGGTACGTATAGATCACACGGCAACACGATTCGCGATACATGCACGTGTAGCAGCTCCTGTGTGTCCACGAACCATATCTAGATGCCTGAGGGACGCGAATCTGCGATCCCAACGTTCCTTACGTGTGCTGCCGTTAACACGGGAATATTGGCGGCTCTGGGGGTAGTGGTGTAGGGCCAGAGCAACGTGGAAAGCCACAGATTGGCGATGTGTGCCGCTTCGTGTTGGGGACCGATGATCAGCGTGTCCGGATGTGGAGGTCCCATGCACAACGCCACAATCCCAACCTCGTTATCGAGCGCCACACCAGCCCCACTGCAGGTATGATGGGCTGGGGACCCATAGCCTACGACCATCGTTCCGCTCTAGCAGTGGTACCTGGAACATTGTCGAGTCAGCGGTACGTGGATGATACTCTACGGTCCGATGTGCTCCCATTCGTTGCTGGGATTCCAGGTGCGCAATTCCGTGGGATAATGCATGACCGCACACGGATCTGGTTGCCCAGGCTGCTTGAGTCATGTCCAGACACTTCCATGACCTGCCCGCTCTCCAGACCTGTTCCCTATCGAGCATATGTAGGACCAGTTGAAACGCCAATTGCCTCAATCTTCGGGATTTGGAACGTAACGTTCAACAGGTATGGACTCGTCTGCCGCAGGACAACATCAGACAACACCTGTTCGACACCATACCGGGCCGTATTGCTGCTTGTATCTCAGCACGAGGTAGTGCGACGCGCTATTGAGGATGGCCGGACTGTGTACCGCAACTCCCACTGAACGTGTTCTGATACGCTGTTATTGTGATCATGTATACCATTCATCTGTATCCTTCCATCAATAAAATTTCAGGTTCAACAATTCCAGATTATCCAGATAGAAATAGATGTTGATAACATTTAAATCCTTTTTAACAACACAGATCGGATCGTCTACATACCGATATAATTGTAAGACAGTTGATGTAAATGTACATACATATTTATAAAATTATAAATTCGCCAATATTCTATTACTACATCCACCTTGAAGTACACCTGATACTTGTAAATATAATTGGTTTCCCTGAAAGATATAGTTATTAAATGAAACAAGTGGAGATACGTTTAGAAAGTTTAGATAAGTTTGGTAAACTTATAATATGATCGGTATGTCTGGCAGCAAATGCATTGTAAAGAGATAAGTAGATATTTATAGATCTTATTTATATATATATATATATATTAGAAAAATGTAATAATAAAAATTATCAATTCAAGTAATCGTGAAATATTAACATCACCATAGAAGCAGTACTACGGCCATAATGCCGATAATAGAAAAGAATAGCGCCGGACCAAATTCGAAGATTAACCATATTTAAATTCATCTTCAGGTCTGAATATTTAATTCTAATTAACCCAAACAAATGCATGTTTCAGATTGGGCAATAGTACATTCCTATAAATGCCCCAACTCAGACTACAGGCAACAAAAGAAGAAAAATTAGGAAATCTATTATTACAATGAGGCAGGAACTCTTCTTATTTCACCACGTGTAGGTGTGATCAACCACAACAGTATAAAAAATTTCGAGAAGTACTGGAATAAACATGACGAAATACAACATAGAAGGCAGAACATACGTTCACAGCGATTCTCTCAGACCCGTCCATTGACTCAGAGCCCGAGACAGGACAATTACCCATATGTATACAAATTGTGCAGGAGTACATATCTTTAAACACAACATCAAATCGCGGGTTGTAAAATAGCGTGTATTTAATTACATTGAAAGCAAAAAGTAACGGGAAATGGCTGGAAAAGTAGATCATTGAATAACCAGGAAAAAGAAAATAATTCAATGAATAGTATATAAGCCAGAAACGTCTTCAGGGGCCCATTCTAGACATATATACTAAAATCCGTTGTTTTTATGATTGCATAAATACACGTGGTTAAAAATTTATGTAATCTGTGCCCAACAATGGAATAAACGAGATCCACAGGCTAAAGACCCAAGAGGACAATATTCAACTTAAATACCATAAAATAACATATCATCATGAAAAATACAACACGCAAATGCACAAACATGAAAAAACAGGAAAGATCAATCATGCATAAGCATTGATTATGAAACACTTTCCAACTGAAATGCAATTTCATTTAAAATTTCTAAAAAATGTGATACATTCAGTGGTGATATCTTTTACATTATCACAGTACTACAGTAATTTTTTATACTGAAATATTTAAAACTCTATAGCAATATAAATCATCTGATTCTCTATGCAAAATCAATGAATATTTCATTCATATAACTTGTATTCCAGACTCCAGAGCTAAATAATTTTGTGTGAAGAAAATTCAGCAATTCTTATGTAACTCACCTTACAATCGCTTGAGATATTTGCATTCTGCGTAAGTTCAAATTAGGCTTCGTTGAAGAAATAATAAAAGTTTAGGGATCATTTAAAATCACAACTATTGTAGTTGCGTAGACACGGAATTTAGATACACAGATAATATATGTGTGTGTGTGTGTGCATGTATTCAAAGTATTGGAATCGTGCCGAAGATCGGAACTCGAATTATCGAAGGATCTACACGTTTTGGGACTTCTAGAACACGAAAAAACTATTTTTAGGAAGACGTCTGTATGTGTAACGGTATATCTGTATGTTTTTCTGTGTGTCTGTGAGAATATTGCATCCACTCTAACTGAATAACTAATGGACCGAATTTCATAAAATTTGGTAGGTGAGTTTTTTGTAGGAAACCCTGATGTTCATTAGATTATAGTATGATTCGTAATAAAAGAATCTGCCTTCTTTGCGAAATGGCCGGCAGAAATTGTCTTTATCCACTCTAGCTAAAATCTAATGGACTAAATTTAACAAAATTTAGTGTATAATATTTCAATAACCTACAAGTGATTTATATACCACATTTAACAAAATTTGGTATATAAATCACTTGTAGGTTATTCTAGTACGATTCGGGAAAAAGGAACGGGCTGTTTTTGCGAAATAGCCCGCAAAAATCGTTAAATATAAAAATAAAAGACTATGTGTGCTCAATTATATCAATTAAATTCCTATTTTATACGTGATTTTTGACAACAAAAAGAATAAGACTAACCCCATTACTCTAGGACTAGCCGTTCTTGAGATATTTTAGTTTTTTCGCTTTTTCGCTACGCTATCTTTGACAATAAGTCCAGCTATCAAATGAGAACCAAATTTAAGTTTAACGTGCAAATTCAATGTCATTTAAAATACTTATGGCTGTTATTTTGTGCAGATAAACTGAAATTATTATTGAAGAAATAAAGAGAACGTGAATATGAGTCTGTAGGGAAAGACATGTGCTGCCCACATCAGAATTTTTAACAACATTGCAACAATGATTTATAGAAGTGAACGAGGATTATTTGCAGGCCATTTCGAAAAAAATGTAGGATCTATATTTAAAGATCCACCAAATTTTTGCAGAATAAAATGTTCAACAAATTTAAGCTGTGTACCAAATTTTAACTCTGTAGGACGTAGGAAAGTGCATTAAAAATGCCATCATATAAGTATATGGTGAAGAGTTATATAAAATTAAAAAAAAATTGAAAGATTGTTATCTACCAAATTTATTTTAAAATGTGAAGCCTTTCTCATATACAAAATAGCTAAACTTTTGGAAATATATTTATTATATAATATATGTCTTTTTCCTTTCTGGAGGTATCCCAAAAGTCAGAATTTAATTGAATTTGTTTTTTTCCATTATTTAATAATTTTTAATTAAAAAACTACCTAACATATTTTACTGAATTTTTTTTTATATATTTTAGGGGACAATGTGAATATTTCCGAAAAATTGCGAAGCAATTTGTGAATTTTAAATTTGCTTAAAAAATGTTTGAAAAATTAGGTCCCATAGGGTTCAATGTATTTCACTTTTTCAACCAGGGTTAAAAAAAAACTAATTAGGTGATATTATTTATTTATATTCCCATAGGTCCTACAGACCGTCTGAAAAACATACTAAATTTTCATTTTGATAAAGTCATTTTTATGGCAGGTATCGTGCTAACGGACAGACAGACAGATAGAATGAACAAAGTCATAAACACTTTTCAACTATGTTGTAAAGTGTTAAAAAGGCAATTCAAATTTTGAAACTACCGCCAGAGTCAATTAACACCGCACGCGACTAAAAGCGCGATGGAATGGATCAGTTGAAAGATAGTGGAAGTAGAAGTATATAGTGATCGGTGAGAGGTTCAACCCAAGAGTTCAGAAACTGACCGTGAAGTTAACACTACGATCGAAAACATTTTAAATAGAGATAACACTGTTTTTAGAGTCGTAGCCTGTTTTTGTTTTATTTATTTTTTAGATATCCACCTTAACGGTTTTACTAGTGTTTTCTACTTTTGTCTTTACCCGTCGAAGCGGTTTTTTAAAAATAGTTTGCACATTTTTTTTGTGTAACCGAAGTTACAGTTTTTCTACTGTTTGCAAGATTTTATTTTTACCCGCTGGGTGGTGTTTATTTTTATAGTCTTTCCACTACTTTTGAATACCGTACTTGTACTACAAACGACAAATAAGGCGCAATAGTTAATAAAACAATTCGGCGCAAATAGTTTATATTTATATATATATACATATAAATATACTATATACACATAGCAGTATTATAGATCCTGACATTCAGAAATCGATTTGAGTAAATATCGGACTAAATTAGACTAAAATATAAAATAACTAAACAACTAATTCGAAGTTAAATAAAATAACGCGAAGGTGCACCCTGTACGTTGAGAAGTATCTTAGTACTAAAGTTCATGGTCCTACAGTGATTAGATTTTGCGCTACTAACTGCATGCACACACACAGACATATTTATTATGCAAGATTAGAAACTGTACCCAGTATTATCCGGAATTCAAAGTAGGACTTAATTCAAAGTAGGAACTCATTAAATTTTTCGAAAAGCTTAGCGCCTGCTGCGCGAGAACACGCTTAAATTACAAAGAAGACACACGAGCACATCCTGGTCTTAAATAAGCATTCGAACACATCTTAGCCCGCTGCTCGAAAGCATAATATGCCATTGTTCCGGCTCTGGGCTCATCAATATTTTCGATTCTAAAAATTGAACCCGCCCCCGCCGCTGTCCGGGAGTTAATTCAAGGGTGAATTGAATTTATTAATCTAAAAAAAATAACAAAAAAATATATATATATATTTATGTCACATAAAATTATACAATCTTCGCATGTAATCATGTATATATATATATACTTTTCGTGCGTTTTAAACCGCTTCGATTTTTGTATTACGATGTATATGTATATATTTATATAATATATGTATATATATATATATATTATATATATATATTATTTATATATATGTATATATATATATATATATACACATATATATACATATCTATATATGTATATATATACATACATATATATATATACACCCATATATATATATATATATATATATATATATAACCGCTTCGATTTTTGTATTACGATGTAATAAAATTGACGTGCCATTCAACATTTACTTTTTTCAGCAACTGCTTAAAATATCATAGACCACGCCAGAAAAAAATAGTTTCATAAACTAATCCGTTGATTATTTATAAGTTTTTATATGCGGTTTTGGTTTTTGAATTTTTTTCGGACGGATCTAGGAGGTTCGAAATATAAGGGACAAAACTCATTTTGTTTATGGAAGTAAGAGAGGAGTTCTCTTCCAATGAAGAATTTCACTGAGGCATTTATTTACTTTTTTTTTTGGGGGGGGGGGGGCATTTGCAAGAAACCTAATTTCAATTCAAACTGATTGCATGCGAAAATTGTATGTATCAAATAGTCATATATCAAATCAATCGAAAACTTGATTTTTAAGTTTCGAGTCAATCCCAATGTTTACCTTTTATACTATCATATATTGATATATTGTAGCTAAAGTAAAAACACGGTTATACGATTCCACTGAATGTTTCATAAGCTTATTTTATTTACGTATTTCCCCAAAGCTTCTAAAATCCATACGTAGACATCCTTTGACATTCCATTATAAAACTTTCAATTAATTCTGATAACGTTTGAAAGTGCGTTCATTGTACACGTCCATTGTGCCTCAGTGCATAATTATAAAGCGATGCAGTTTTCCTTTGACTTCGAGGTCCTTCTTTGTCGCAACTCTAATTTAAATGATTACAATACGATTTTGAATAATTGAATCGAACTAAAAAAAAAGTCATTTTTCATTATTAGAGTAGAAATATGCCGAGTTAAGCCGTTTTTCCTGAGGATCTTTTATGAAAGAGTATTAACTGGAAAATGGCAGCAGCATCAAAACATGCCCTGATGCGGAAAGTAACTTAGTCGTTTTATGCTGTATAGAAACACGTGTTTGTCTAATTAAAATAATTTTTAATTCTAAGTGATTTAATTTTTCACTCGGTTAATCAGCATTTTAAAATTATGAGTTGTGTGTGTGTGTGTGTTTGGGGGGGGGGGGGGGTAATGATGGACGAAACATTACTTGGCGGACGGAAATAAAGTAGGTGATAAAATAACTAGATGCAAACCAGAAAGCCTAAGTTTTCTGGTCGACTATGGTTTTCACATGAAAATAAATCTATTTTTCTAGGGAATGTTCCTTTGAGGGTGGCTGTTTTTTCAGAGCGGAAGGGCATGGCTTTGAAAGTTTTGTCCCACATCCTTTAAGTAGTAGATGTTTATGTGGTTTATGTGGTAGATATTTACTGATAGATATTTATGTGGCGAAATTGAATGCGGTCAGTATTGTTAATTAAGATAAATGATAAGACTAAATGTCGAATTTGCATGTAGGCTATATATTCTATGTATACAGAGCAAATTTACTCAAATTACATATTCTATGGTATTCTTTAAATTAATAATTTCAATGCAGAGAATTTGTTTTTAAGGCATGTGAAATTACTGGTAGATGTACCTTAATGCTATTATGTTCGTCTAGCAAACATTGTTCCCGGGTTCGATATTCTACACGGCCAATTTTTAATGCGGTTGGATATAAACCACATGTAAAAATATTTAGTTTTTAGTTTTTTAGAGTCAAAATGAGTTGGACTTAACTCAGGTTGTCCAAATAGCTGTCGTCAAAAACAATTAGCTATGGAATTTCGGGTTATAAATAAAATGAATATATATATATATATATATATATATATATATATATATATATACAGGGTCTTTCAAAAGTCCGTATAAACTTTAAAAATTCATTAAGAATCGAAAAATCATCGCATTGAGGTACGGTTTGTGCCATAAGTTTTGCTAGGACGAGGATTTTTTTTTGACGAGAAAAAAATTTTTCAGTTTAAAAAATCACCTATAGGTGGCGTTGAACGCATTGGAAAGACAATTAAAATAACTTACTGTTCGTGTCAAATCGTGTAACAAACCTAAATAATCCTGAACAGGTGATAGGACTTTTCCTTTCTTTAGATTTTTCCTAAATCAGAATTTTCGCAAAACATCTGATACTGATTCGCCGCTCACGTAATACAGCTTCACTAACAAGGCTTTCTCGATCAAAGTTAACATTCTCGCAAAAGCATCTTCTTTGCACTGTTTACTAATGAATCAAATGAAGCATCTACAGAGCACTATTTATAACAGCCTCATTTGCATACTTCTGGAAGATGTATTAAGCGCCACCTATAGGTGATTTTTTGAACTACAAAATTTTTTCTCGTCAAAATAACCCCTCCGTCCTGGCAATACCTATGGTATAAACCGTACCTCAATGCGACGATTTTTAAAGTTTATATGGACTTTTGAAAGACTCTGCATATACACATAGATAATTATTCGGTAATTGAAATTATTCCATAGTGAATCAGCTAAATTTTAAGCGACTCTATGCAGTAAATTCAATTGGTTCTGCTTATTACTATTAGCTGCGGCTTTATTTAACACAGCGGTCTAGAGATCCAAGAGGATTATGTGAACTTACAAGTTGCATAAAATCATTTATTATATAGAATATACTATTAAAATATTATTGATATATATAAACCGAAGGTAAAAATATTCAATTTTTATTTTTTTTACAATCTCAAACTCGGTGGGTAAATAGAAAAATGTTATCCTTTTTGGACTTAACTCAAGGCTGTCGTTAAAAACAATTACATATGAACTCTCTCTCTCTCTCTCTCTCTCTATATATATATATATATATGTATGTGTGTGTGTGGTGTCTAATTAGTTGGAATTAACGAATTGACAATAAAACTATTACGGAAGGCTTTTATTTGACAGAATAGGGTTATTAACAAATTGTTATCTTATTCAAGAGTGCCAATATAAACAACACTTATCTATTGGAGCATTTAATGTACAGCTGATACAAATGCCCTCCATTAGAAAAAATTCCCATTTGAATTCGAAAAAGAATATTACTGCGTACTTTGACAAGTATTGCAGATTTCCCGGCCGTCCAAACAGATACCTTGCACTTTCGGGTAGATCGGACGGTCTGGGTCGAAAAAAAAAAAGAAGTATTGCAAGTGTCACCGTGTTGCAGTTCCTAATGATACGATTTTTGACAGGTATTGATTTCCTTCCATATACTCCCTCCGTGTGTTTCTTTGCGTTGATTCCAACTTATTAAACAATGCTCGACAACTTTGTTTTTTACTTTTCCCGTGTATCTTGCTTCGTTGCCGAGTTCGTTATCCTAACTTTTTGAATTATTAGCTAGGGATGCTTCATCAATTTCATTTGATAAAGCATGGTCACTCTGCTATGGATCTACCCAATGTGAATGTTCATGGACATTTCCTTGCAAAGTTACTTAAGAGCTTACCTAGAAGACCTGCATAATTGAAAGTGATTTTTCACCTTGACTCCAAAATTTCTGATAATAAGCGATGTAAAAATAGAAACCACAAATCACATTAAAGTGTGTCTCTAAAATAGAGCTTGTAATAAGCGGGTTTAACTGTATATTATTAGACATTGAATTATTTGAAAATCTATAATTAATTCTGATTAAATTCTCTAAATTGGTTATTATACACCTTCATCTCGCTCCAGTTCGTAATTATAAAACGTTGCAGTTTCCTTTTGACTTGATTGTCCTTTGTTGCTGCTCTCATTAAAAGGATTAGAATTCCCTTTTGAATAACAGAATTATTCTTATGGAAAATATGAATTTTTCACGATCAGAGGAGAGATATGTTGTATTAAGCCTTCTTTGTTGAGGGCCTTTTATATAAAATTGTTATCCGGAAAATGCAAAATATATCAAATATTTAATTCCATGGGGTAATTTAATGTATTTTATGCTGTAATAAAGAAACGTATTACTCTAATTGGTCTAATTTTCTTTTGTAAACAGTGTAAAATATTTAGAAATGTTCAATGAATGGTTTAATAGCGCACTATAAAATTAATTGTATATATTTTTTTCAGAATATGTTTATTAGTTGCACTGTAATGAACATTTTCTTGCTAGATTTATAACTTGCTAAGTATTGTCAGACCGATGTACATTTATTGGCTATTTCGTAATTCAAAGATAATGACATCGGGAATTCAATACTTTCAAGATAAAGTCATTTGGCTGAAAGAGCTATGAAATGCGAAACCGTTCTAAATATTTTAGTTACTGCAATGGAGATTCTAAAAAGCCATTAATTAACATGGAGATAATTCATATATTCTATTTAAATCAATCTTTGTTATTGTACGTGCACAGAAACTTTTAGAAGTAGTACGTCCAATTTTTCAAGTATTCACAATTTTGGGGATGCGCAGTTTAAATATATGGTTGCTAATCGAATTAAGTGCAACGTTATATTTCGATAATTCTAACAAAATTGTATTTATTTATTATTCTATTCTAAATTTCTAAACTTTTCACTAAATTAGCATCCACATTTATTAAGAGAGAATTACTTTTAGAAAAAAAAGTAAAAATATATAATTTCACAAATTACTATCATACCCGCATTTACATACATAATGTAAATACATCACGGCTGAGCAGGAAATTGAGCCACCTGTCTCATACTGGCCACACCACAATCTTCATTCTGTGACTGAGATGATTTCATTTTCTTCTATTTTTGATGTAATCCCTATATAATCATCCATTAAACTTTGATCAAAATTTGACGCCTGATTTGCACCGTCACTTCTCACCTTTGCCTTTCTATTCAAGTTTAGCAGATATGTCACACGTTACACGCAACCGGCCACACATCTTGCTACCATAAGCCTTCGGGTTGGTCGTGTGGTCTGGGTTTTCAACACGTTACACGCATGTAACAAGATGTGTTCAAGGAGAATTTTAAACGATATTGTTGCTAAAAATAATCCATGAATTATTTTATTTAATTCCTTTATAAAAAAGAAAATGTATAGGAACTTTTGTACTTCCAAAGCGCAATGTCTGCCCTTACCATCGCAAGCACTCCTAAAAATTAAAATATTCTAATAATTTAACAAGAAAGATCAATCATGCATAAAGCATTGATAAAGAGAAACTTTCCTATTGAAATATATTTTTATTTAAACAGCTCTAAAATGCGATACATTCAGCGGTGATGTTTTTTAAATTATCACAGAACTATAATAATTTATTTTACTTGGAAACTTAAAATTCATCAAAAAAGACGCTATAAAATCGTCTGTTTCTCTATGTAAAATCGATGAATATTTCATTCGTATCACTTATATTCCCGACTCCAGAGCAAAATAATTTTTCGTAAAAAAAAATCAGCAATTCTTATACAACTTATCTTACTCCTCCATTCATCCTGCTGCTCATAGCCGAGGGTGAGTCACGTGGCCTGGGTCTTCCACAACTTATAAACGCTTGATTTGTTTATAATCTACATACTATAGAAATTAGGCTTCATTATAGGAATAATTAAAGTTCAGTGATCATTTAAAATAATTATGTTGTAATTGCGTAGGTTCAAAATTCAGCTGCACAGATTATATGCAAATATAAAGCCGTTTTAGGAGCGATGCAACACTAAATATAAATATAAGCGTTCCCTAAAAATCACGATTTTCACTAAGCAAAAAAAGAATGGATGCCATATTTTGTTTTGCAATGAGTCACGTGCTATTTTCGTATAGTATGGGTGTAATTATTATTTCAATTTTTATTTAAACTTAACATATTTTTTTACTCATTTTACGTGATCATTTGAATATTTTCTAAAATTTTCAAAACAATTTATGAATTTTAACTCTGCTTTAAATATGTTTAAAAAATTAGGTCCTATAGAGTTTATAGTATTTAATTTTTTTAACCCAGATTTAATCCAAAACTAATTGGGTGATATTATTCTTTTGAATTCCCATATGTGACACAGACCGTCACAATAACATACTAAAATTTCATTTTTATAAAATCCTTCTTACGGCAGTTTTCGTGCGAACGGACAGACAGAATGAAGAATGTCAGAAATATTGACAACTATGTTGGAAAGTGTTAATAACCGATTAAATAAAAATTCTTATACAAGCTGATCTTCGGGCGCGGTAGCTCATTGGTTAGCGCGCTGGAGTTGCACTCGGTAGGCCCGGGTTCGATTCCAGCCACTGCCAAAACTGCCGCCGTGTTCATGCGGAGTACGATCACGTTAAACATGTGGGTCCGAAAGTCCTTCCGAGAGGTTGGTGGTAGGGGAAGGAGGGTACGGTCCCTGTGGATGCCTCCCCCACTGGGTTCCGGTCTAAATTGGGTGGCACTTCCCGACCGTCCAAACAGTTACCTTCCACCTTTCTGGTAGGTCGGACGGTCTGGGTTTCAACAACAACAACAACAACAACAAACTGATCTTCATAGACAAATCTAAAAAGATTAAACATTACGGCTTGGTTTGAAAAAACAAACAAAAATATAAAATCTTCCTACACAAAATGATCTTCACAGACGAATCTAAAGAATAAAACTTCCTTGACCGATTTGGAAAACAATTAAACAAATAATATGAAGATATTCCGACACAAAATGATCTTCACAGATGAATCTAGAGACAAAATCATCCTTGTGCAGTTTGAAAATCAATTAAACGAAAAAAATATGAAGTTGCTCCTACTTCAAACAAAATGGTCCCGTTTATGAAAACCAATAAAATAAAAGTTATGATGGTCTTGGTATATAAAGTTATTTTCACAGATGAACCTAAAACAAGTAAAAAAAAAAACACGCGGTCGAGTCAATAAGAAGAAAAATAAAATATAATCTTTCAACCCAAAAGATCTTAGACCAATTTAAAGAATAAGCTACGTGCAACACTTTCATCACTTTCTAATTTATATATTCCAGTGAACATTTGTTTTAAAATCTACAATTTAATTCGAAAATTTTCCAAAATTCAGTGCATCGGTACATTAATACTCCTGCTTAATAATAAAGCATCTTAGTAAAAAAAAAAGAAAATAAGGTTATATTATTCCAAAGAAACAGTGTTAAAATTTTATTTATTTATGCAATACGCCCAAATCTTCCTAATACTACAGATGGATGTTCTTCAATATTGCCTTTAAAAACTTGTAATTAATTCCTATAAAGTTCCAAATTGCTGTCTTATGTACCTTCAGTGCGCCTCAGAGCTTAAATATAAAATGTTGCGTTTTCCTTTTGAATCCGAGGTCCTTACTTTGTTGCACCTCTAATTAAAAGGATTACAAGTTGATTTTGTATAACTGCAACAGACTTCGAAAAAAAAAATAAATACATGTTTCATAATTATGAGAACAGATTTGCTGAGTTGAGTTCGTTGTGAGAATCTTTTATGAAAATGTATTAACTGGAAATGAAAAAGATCAAAACACCAAGTGGTAGACATAAGTGGTCCTCTTTCGAAAATAAATTCTATACCGATAATTAAAAAAAAATCTGATGTGGGCAGCACATGACTTTCCTTATATATAATGCAATGTATTTATTACTTTTACAGTAAAAACAAAATCGGTTATTCTTATAGTAGATAATTATATATTTCCAAGATATTGAATTTTCGTCAATTAATCGTTACTTTCATTGATTTAGCGTCATTTTTACCCATTTGGCGAGATTTTCTTTAATTTGGTAACATGTAAAAGTCGCCAAGTTGGCGACATTTCTCTATATTCGTCGCCAAAATCTCGCCAAGCGTTATGGGCGTAGAAATAATTTATTCTTATAGCTCATAAATGACTATTGGCGTTCAAATACAAAAGTATTATACAAAGTATCTTTTTTCATAAATGGAACGAGCTAGATGCACAACAATGATGTCACCAAATTTATCGCATGATATTACATATGAAAAGTGAACATGTTTCTCAATAGGAAATATTTTGTTTTTATTTTATATAATTTTTTGATAATTTTTTTGAAAAATGTGCAATATTTCGAGAACGGTTCATGCTAGCGTTCTAAAATTTATGTTAATCGTTTTTTAATTAAAAATTACATAAGAAATGTCCCTCTGCGTAACTTTATTAGAGGTTTTGCTTTTTTGATGATTTCTCAAAATTTCGTTTGAAAATTTAGATGGGTTCTGAGCATTCGATTGCCTATAAGAATAAGCTTCCAGTATTCACGGATTGTAATTTTTGTTCCAAATTTCTTTCGAATCGGTCCATTCGTTCGTCAGTTATCAATTCCACACACACACAGATACACACACACACACACACACACACATACACACACGCACACAAACATCACCTAAAAAATGTTCGATTCGTGATAAGGGATGCTTGAAATGTGCTTTCCCGTAGAAAACTCGAATTCGAATTTTCGATCCCTTCACAGTACTTTCCTTATACATTATTGCATATAAGGAAAGTAATAATATTCCAGTTAAAATAAATACAAACAATATATATATATATATATATAGCAAAATAAATGTTTAGCAATGTTAGTGAAAATTTGAGCAACGTATATAAGCACAAATAACACAATAATGCAGCATACATCTGTTTCGACGATGTTCCCAAGGCCTTCTTCGACCCAGACCGTTTGACCTACCTGAAAGTGCAATGTATATGTTTGGACGGCCGAGTAGTGCCACAGAGAGAAAAGTCAACCCCCACGGCAACCATAGGGTTTATGCCGTCTACGAGGGGAGGAAGCACAGCTAACCAAATCTCTTTCAGCAAAGCCGCAGTCGAGGGCCACATTCTCGACGGGATCATTCACCGGACAGGATTCTGCAGAACACCCGCCAAGCTCGACCCCAGCCACAGACCGGACCTTGGCTCAGACCATGAATAGGCGCAGTCCAGTGGTCTTGGCCACCCAGAAGAGTCGGGGTCTGATAGTCTCACTGGTTCGACGGACAGTTCATCGTCTACCAAGTAATCCGATTATTATGCCCCCCAGGTTGGAGGACCAGAGCTGCAGAACTAAGATCCGTAACCACTAATCAAAGAGTGGTCCGCCCCGATGGGGAGGCGAGTAGTGCCACAGAACCGTACCTTCCTTCCTCTACCACCAACCTCTTCGACCCACATATTAAACATGCTCGCACTTCGTATGAAAGCAGTTTGGACAGATTTAGCACTCGTTAGTGCAATTTCTGCGCGCTAACCATTGGGTTGTCAATACGCATACCCAAAGCTTTGATTTAAAGAAAGCCAATCAGAAAGCAGCAGTAAGTAAAGTCAAGCCAATCCAAAACGAGAGGTAACACACAAGATTAGCGTGCGCTAAAACACAACAGGGATATCCCTAGAAGACAAGTCCGAACAAGAATAAATGAGACCCAACAAGACGAAAAATAGGTTAAAACGATAGGTAAGAGCCCCAAAGGAATAGAACGAAGAAAGTGGAGAAATTTACAGCACACTCCGCCAGAACGCGGGCAAAAGTGAAGTACTGGACATGTCATTAACTAAACGGACGGCGACTGGAGGTTTCGTTGCATTCGTGCTCCGGGTGTTATCTACTAACTAAGGCTCCTATACATTCAGGGGGGTATGGTACCCAAATTGCTGAAATCTGCAATTTTGAAGTTATAGTTGTAATTTTTTGTTTTCTGGCAGATATGGGTATAGTAAACAAAATGTGATATTCAAAATTTTAAAAATAAAAAAATAAAATTTTAAAAATTAAAAATCTTTTTGATATGGTTTTCTTTTTGATATAAGTAGAAAAATAATTTTTCAAAAATTTTAATTTGAACATTTTTTAACATAAAATATGTAAGAAGTAAATTGTCTTCACAGTTTTTGTAAACATGAATCAGAAAAAATTTAATAAAAAATAATGTAAAAAAACGTGATTTTACACCACAAATATTGTTTTCGGAAATCATAGTAAAAACAAACAAACACCTATTTCAGCAATTGCTGAAGAAAAATTAAAGAAAAGTATATTTATAACAATTGTTTCAAATCTCTTTCATATCCGTGCAGTAGAATTTGACTTATAACAATTTAAATTTATAAAAATGTCGAAAATTACGTCTTTGAGAAAAAAGGCATTAAAGTTTAAAAATTGTGCGAAATAGCTGTCTATGAAGTTATTCATCTGAAAAAAATTTTCAGTTATCTTTTACACACAAGAAATATATCCAAAGTTTAAATTTTAACAAAATGTTAATATATGTACAGAAAATAAATTTTAAAAATTGAATAAAAGATAAAAGAAAATTCATCAAAATTTTTATATACAGAGAAAGATATGAAAATTGCTGCTGTTGGACCATAATATATTATAAATAGCTGTTGCACAAACAAATTCAAAGATAATACATTATATTAAAATGTATGTAAAAGCAATATTACTGACTAATACATTTCCATGTCCACCGGCCAAGTAACCAGAATTCTGGTTCAGTTTTATTTTTGCCAAGTTCACTTTTCTGCGATAAGTTTGAACAACAAAGTTGATTTGTTCAAAGCTGTTTTGTAGCATCTTATATCTTTTCGTTTAGTAAGAACATGTGACCTTCCAGGTGACGTGAGAGCATCCTTCATTATTTGAGCTACAGAAAAGGAAAGACCCTTGGTGAAATCTATTATACCTCTGGCAACTGCAATTTCAACTCTCTGTCTTGAACCATTTATTGATTTGGGGCATCTTTTCCAAACCAGACTATGAAGAGATTCATTTCGGTTTTGAGTTTCACCCTTGCTACACCTTTCTACTAATGACTCAGAAGCAAGTCTTTGAAAAATGGGCATCATTTTGCATACTACATCAGATGTCAAAGGGGTCTGTATGCCGGTTGAGTGAGAAACTGATGTGAGAAACCCTGTGCTAATGCTCGAATGTAGAAATACCAGGATTCCTTATGATGTGGGCATGTCTTGTGTTTTGGATGTTGTCGGTGCAGCTGCAATGATGCAGAATAGCATAAATATCCATTTGTTTCATTTCTTATGATGGCATTTTGATAGTAACGAGTTAATTTTTAATTGTTGTCTTTGAGATTTCCGTGTTTCCTACCACCCAGAGTCACTTCCCGTTTCTTTTCTGTGGCAAGAAGGTTACGTAAAGCGGTTCTCATGCGTTTCCCAACATGATTCACACATTCTTCCTTGACAAGAGAAACATCAGGGCGCCATACACTTTCAACTTCTACAAGGTTTCAAATGTCCTTGAATCACCATCACCAATAAATTCAACAAAACGGGATCCAATATCAGTTGATCGATTCCATAAACGCTTTCCCATCTCAACTTCCATTCCACACGATGCACCAAAAGAATTTTGTTCGCAAAGTGGCAAATGTACTTCATACCAAAATGCATACTCAGCTGTATTTTTGCCTAAATGAGCAGCCGCCCTGCATGCATTACTATTTTTGGAAACAACTTCATATTCAATTATAAAACCTGTCAGCACATCGATTACACAGGCAACACCATAATGTGAAGAGTGGCCCCGTGTGTGCCAGGAGGCATCGAAACTAACAGCAACGTTTTGGAAACAACTTCATATTCAATTATAAAACCTGTCAGCACATCGATTACACAGGCAACACCATAATGTGAAGAGTGGCCCCGTGTGTGCCAGGAGGCATCGAAACTAACAGCAACGTTTTGGAAACAACTTCATATTCAATTATAAAACCTGTCAGCACATCGATTACACAGGCAACACCATAATGTGAAGAGTGGCCCCGTGTGTGCCAGGAGGCATCGAAACTAACAGCAACGTTTTGGAAACAACTTCATATTCAATTATAAAACCTGTCAGCACATCGATTACACAGGCAACACCATAATGTGAAGAGTGGCCCCGTGTGTGCCAGGAGGCATCGAAACTAACAGCAACGTTTTGGAAACAACTTCATATTCAATTATAAAACCTGTCAGCACATCGATTACACAGGCAACACCATAATGTGAAGAGTGGCCCCGTGTGTGCCAGGAGGCATCGAAACTAACAGCAACGTTTTGGAAACAACTTCATATTCAATTATAAAACCTGTCAGCACATCGATTACACAGGCAACACCATAATGTGAAGAGTGGCCCCGTGTGTGGCAGGAGGCATCGAAACTAACAGCAACGTTGAAAATTTTATCATCACATATAGTTACTGAATTTAGTGTAGTATGAACTTGGTGTAGATTTCGAAGCATATCTCTCAACTGGTCTTGTGCACTTGTTACAGTTTGTTATTCACAAACTTCAAATGCTTAATAAAAGTTCGCGAGTTCATGCAAGGCAAATTCATAAATGAACAAAAAAGTTCAGCTCCTGCATAACCTTTTCCTTATTCAACAAATGCATGCACAGATCGGCGATTTACATCAAAACTTTTACAGTTATTTGCAGTAGACAATTTGTCCAAAGAATTCACTGTAGTTTAAAAGTTACATGTGAACTTCAGGATAATATCTTGTGCAAATCCATTGTTTTTGCCAATATCAACAGACAGGTTACTCGTGTTGCATTGTGGACATTTACAGAGATCTGCATCTGTTGCAAGCATTTCAAATTGATTAAAATACTATATTCATTCGAATTATCTAAGGGAATGTCTGCTTTTGTTGACAAATCTTTTTGCAATGCTTCTGTTTTTGTCACAATAGCGATTTTTCTCGAAATATCTGCATTTATATCAGTTATTTTGCATCGTTTTTGTTTCCTCAGCTTAGCTTTTCTTACTTGAGATTTCCGATTTCTTCCCGTGTTCACTACCACAGCTCAAACTTAAATCACTTAAAATTATATAATTATCACATAAAATATAAATGTATTAATAACAATAATTATATATTAAACAGCACATTCAACAACAATAGCCGTTTTCGAAATCGAAATAATCGTCAAATTTTTCACATCAAATATCAACTTTACCTTTAATATCCATCAAATATTACCTTACACCTTTCTGGTAGGTCGGACGGTCTGGGTCTCAACATCAAATATCCAATTTGCATTCAAAATAAAAATACTATTACTTGAAAATATACTATCGCTTCATTACCAATATATATTACCAAAAGATACTATTACTTCACTTCAGTTCAAAGAAGTGTTAGCTAATATATTTCACTTCGCTTCTTCCATCCAACAAAAAGAAACATTATGTTCAACTGAGAAAAATAGATATGTAGAGATTTCACTTTCGTTTGTTTATGTTACAAAATCAGACGAAAATGGGCGTGGCCGGTGACAACTTCAGTAGTTCAATTTTTAACATTGCAATGTAATCGGTTCTATTTAACGTAGCAAGATGAATTTGGTGTCACTGGAATCAGAAAATTATGAATTTTATTTAAACAATAAAAAAAATTGAGATTTCTCGGGATTTTTTGGGTACCATACCCCCTTCAGGCTGGCGCAATCGAGGCCATCTCGACTCCTAATTGAAACGATGGTTGCACATGGCGGAAAGAGGGTTATTTTCTGGATAAAATGAAGACATTCTAGACACTTTTCTTAAATGATTGGTACAGTTTTTTGAAAGCAGACGCACATATTTTACAGCTAAATCGTTTGTCAAATATCACGCATGTAACATGCGCACGTCATTTAAATAGCACAGGCAGGCGATAACTGACCGGGTCTGTTGGCGTCAAAAGGACGGTTGCGCCAGCCTGTATATGTAGGAGCCTTAGCTCTAGAAATCTCCGAGGTCTGTCCTTCTGAGTATTCAGCTAATTGAGTACCAAATTTCATGGCTGTTCAAAGATTATATATTCCGCTACAAACGACACACATACACACACATACACACACATTCAAACAATTTCTTTTATTATGTAAGAACATTATTTAAATTACTATTTTAACCATATAAAATACTATTGCTAAAAAATACCTATTTACCGAAATACCCTGTTGTTGTTGAGACCCAGACCGTCCGACCTACCAGAAAGGTTGTTGTTGTTGTTGTTGAAACCCAGACCGTCCGACCTACCAGAAAGGTGTAAGGTAACTGTTTGGACGGTCGGGAAGTGCCACCCAATTTAGACCGGAACCCAGTGGGGGAGGCATCCACAGGGACCGTACCCTCCTTCCCCTACCACCAACCTCTCGGAAGGACTTTCGGACCCACATGTTTAACGTGATCGTACTCCGCATGAACACGGCGGCAGTTTTGGCAGTGGCTGGAATCGAACCCGGGCCTACCGAGTGCAACTCCAGCGCGCTAACCAATGGGCTACCGCGCCCCTCCAGAAAGGTTGTGGAAAAACACCTTTAACGAGAATTTCATTTTTTGGAATGTAATTAAATAGTTTGATTACCACAGAAATTTCGAGTGACGAAAACTTTTTTTTCAAACATTTTTATTTCAAATATTTTTGAAGCACATCTCCCATTCTCTTCGTTATACCGTCACCAGTGCCATCTTTCTCTCCCATTTTCCCCTCCCGCCCAAAGACATGCTCCCACCGGAGGGGGGGGGGGGGCAAGTCTTCTCTCATGTGTATATAAAAAAACCCTTTCTTAAAAGCCGGATGCGAAATACGTACTTCTATCACTTTTTTTCCCGACATTCAATTTTCTTGATTCACTTACAACCCCCCCCCCCCCCGCATCTTTTATAGTTTCTTTTAAATCGTTTGAGACTAATACAAAAGAGGTATTTTTAAACAGTGTGTTCGTGTTTTGACGGAAAGAGCTATTTTCTAAAATAAGATAAACTCGAGATGAATGGCCATTGTTTCACTAGCGAATGGAAAAATAATTTAACCCTTTTCATAATCATCTGATTTTTTTAATATTATTCTGGTAGATGAATGAAATTAGCTTTAAAAATTTTAAAGGCATGCTGCTTTGTAAAAAATCTGATATTGGCGAAACATGCCTTTCCATGCAGAACCGACTTATTTTTTCCTTTCTTTCTGATATCTTGCGTTAATTTGACGTTTGCAGTACAAAATAATTTTGTGAAATAGACAGTTGTTTGAAATTACATTGAAGCTTTACTTTTTAAATCATTCCCTTTCCTGTTAAGGAATTAACGCACTAAAGTTTGTCGCTAAAGTTCAAGCAGCTGAAATATCTCTACAGCAGTTTATCCTAGACTATTGGGAATCGGTTTTATTCATTCAATACAGTCATGAAGAATATTTCGTAATAAAAGAATATGTCTGTTTATTTGTTAGTTCATCCGTCGGCAGCTTAGTGGAAAGTCTAACAGCTTCAAAATCTAAGACAACAAGTCAAAGACTAACAGCTTCGAAAGTCAGTACATTGATAGTTTAGGCCAGGTTCTTGGGGCATTTTTTTAAAAATTTAAATTAGTGATTTAGTTATACTGAAACACCATTATCAGCTATTTTCACGCAAAGAAAAGTCTTATCAATTGAAAGTGTTATATGACTATTATTTATATATTATTAAATATTACGAATATATCACATTTAATTATATATTAATTAAGTCACAGAAGTGCGGCAGCAAAGACATCTGATCAAAGATGCTTGGAACTTGTACCCGAATTATAAGAACGGAGCCGAAGCTAGCTTTTGCTCTATGATTATAATGCCGGTCTTGTAAGCACATGGTCCCGAGTTTGGTCCTGGCGACGCCCTGCGTCAGCAAAGACATCTGATCAAAGATGCTTGGAACCTGTACCCGAATTATAAGAACGGAGCCGAAGCTAGCTTTTGCTCTATGATTATAATGTCGGTCTTGTAAGCACCAGGTCCCGAGTTCGGTCCTGATGGCTTGGGACTGGCGACTCCTCATCCGCCACAGAAGTATATTAATTAAGCGTCAGTAACATTTTGATGAAAATTTTACACGCGAGTATGAATAAGTTATATGATTCGACTAATAATTTTCCAAAAAGCGCTCACATTTAGTTAATTCAATATCAAAAATCTGATGTGGACAACGCACGACTTTCCCTACAGACTCGAATTTATTTTCTTCTTATTTCATTCATAATTGAATAAATTGAGATTCATAGCACAAAATGCGCGGATATTTAATTAAAGCTAGCAAAAAATCGATATTTTAATGGACTTGCTCATACAAAGAATGCAAGCCGTGAAGTATTTAAATTAGAACTTGATCGAACATCTATGCATGGTATAAAAATGGATTTCAATATATGAGAATCCGAATACAAAAATTTTTAGAATTTGAATATTAAATTAAACAAATAAAAATACAGAAAAATTATGAAATCAAAGGAACTCATTTAAATCGCAAAAACATATTTAATATACAGGAACATGTTTAAATCACAATGCATGCAGATGCATGCGATTTGATTAGCCGTTTGAAAGTTGTTGTTTACTTATGTACGAAACGTAATGAGCATTCGTGGTTTACAAACGGACGTTTCGCTCTCTTACAGTTCATTTTAATGATTAAAATTGTGATTCTGCAAATCTGGGTAGAGTTTCGACTACGCATGCAAAGTTTCATCTTGCTACCTGCTGTAGTTCTTGAGTAAAAGGCATAACAAAATTCTGGCAAAATTTCGATTTTGCTTCTTCAGGAATCGAGAGTGGTGGTCTTCGCTTCGTTCTATCAATTTTCTTTTTCATTTGGCGACTGCGCGTATTTTAATTGTGCAGTTTTTGGCGATACTGAAAAAAGAACTTGCTGCCTTTGGCGATGCTTTTGGCGATGCAAATAAACCGAATTATCTCGAGAACAGTTTGTCTTAGAGTGATGGAGTTAGTTAGTTATATTATTTTCGTCATCAAAGATAACGTACGCCGATATTAGAAAAAACGGGCCAATATGAAAAGTGGACATTTTAACGGGATTGGTCAAATATTGGCTTAAAATATTGGGACAATATTACGCAAATATTGGCGTTTCATTAGAAAATTTCCAATATTACGCCAATATTGGCTTTCATTGGAAATATTACCAATATTACGCCAATATTGGCTTTCATTGGAAATATTACCAATATTACGGCAATATTGGCTTTCATTGAAAATATTTCCAATATTACGCCAATATTGGCTTTCATTGGAAATATTTCCAATATAACTCCAATAGAGGTGTAATATTGTAATGAACATATTTAGCCAATATTAGAGACTAATGTAACCTCAATATCTGCCCAATATTAGGATAACATTGGAAATATTTCCAATGTAATGCTAAGATATGCAATATTGGTCCAATATTGACCAATATTAAATACTACTAGAGTATCAATCAAATTTTAATGAAATTTCGTGAAACAGTACTTGACTTAGCTTAGATACATGCATTGCATAGGCACACACCTAGGTAATAAATAGTGAAATAAAACGTAGTTTCTTCGGATTCTAGATTGCTCGAAACGTGTAGTTCTGTCCTAAACTCGAGTTGTGATTTTCAACACGATTCCAGTACTTTCTATCCACATTACCATGTATTGTAGGGAATGTAAGGGCATTGTTCCGTGAATCATGTATACCATCACTTCGCTGCGAAAGAGCCATTGCATCAACTACAGAAAGTTATGTGCTGCCCACATCAGATTTTTCCTTATATAAACTATCAACGAATAATAGTCTAGCAAACTAAATGTTTCATGAAGGGAACAAAACATCTTACTCTGCATTTTTTCCCCTTTCCGCATTGCACTATTGATTTTTAATTCGATAGAACTAGAAAAATGATATTTTCTACAAATAAAATCTTTCAGGTCATTTATTAGGTTTCACATTTCCAAGATTTTATTAGTCATTTGGGAATTGGACATAGTTCAAAAGTCGATACAGACACATCTCCGATATCGGCTTAGTATTGAATTAGGAGTTGCAGTATGATTAACCGTTTGAGCAAGATCTGACGAATATGTTGATTCAGTTCCTGGTTACTTTTGTATTTGCATAAGCTTCTTGAGATGGGTAATTTGATATAAATTTATAAGTTTAATTTGGGTTACAAAATATGTTTCCCTATGTAGTTCGATAAATATGTTTTTAACAACATGGAGATTATTTAAGCATTGTTTGTCCTTTCAAAGTTGCCTAAAAGGTGTAAATGGCCTGATTTTCTTCTTCATAAATTTAACTTCGCCAATCGAAGTTTTGTTGTGCTTGTCGTTATTGAGGTTCAGATGCACCAGTGCGACGTTACAACAACAGCTAATGCCAATTTCATGCATCATTAAAAATTATTGTATTTTATATTGAATCAATACTGGCAATAATCACAGATTTTTGCGCCATCGAAAATGTAATAATAGGCGTTGTATAGAGTATTTCATGATATAAAACTCACTTCCAATGTTAAAGATGAAAATTTCAGTGACTTAATTGTTAAAGTCTTACTTGTTAGAATATTCTTGTTTCAAAAGTTATTTAGGACTTGAACTCGTTAGAATTAATCCTGCAAATTAGATGCAATCATCACTAAGGTGGCATCTGAACACAATGGCGATGAATCCCAATGTCAGAGATTTTAAATTTATGAATCATAGGATGCTTATAGTATGCTGGCCTATATAAATAGATAATATAGTAGTAGGTTGTCCCGATTGGAAGTATAACTCCGTCCTCGAATTTGTAGCAGATGAATGTAGGTTACACTTCAACTACAAGATATAAGAATTTCGATGTAACTACATGGTCTAAATGATCGTTTGTCTGGCTAGTTCGAAGATCCGTGATTCGAATCTCTGTCGGGACTTATGTTCTTTGTTGAAAGATTGCAAACTCCTAGATAAATACTAAAGAATATGTGAAAATTCAAACGTTAGAACCAATAACATACCGCATTGTATCTCACAGAAACTCAAACGTTGTCATTTTATAATAAATAAAGCGTCGACGTGGTGGCCGAACGGCCAAGGCGAGCGTTTCCAGCGATTGATCGCCCGCCACGTTGTGGGTTCGAGTACCACGTAAGACATGGATGTTGTGTGTTGCGGGCGCAGTGTGTTCCGCCCCCTCTGGTGCGCCTGGGGCAACGTCCCTGGACGGCTAAATGGTTCACGATTTCGGCCGTACATAGAGCAAAAAGATGTAAGTCTAGTGCCTGGCCATTGGAAAAAAAATAATAATAAATAAAGTTTTTGAATATTATGCTTTATGTAAGCTTCGAGGGGGAAATAATAATCAAACGTCATGAAATATTTATTTTGTTGAAAATTAAGCATAAGCAAAATATATATCAGTGCAATAAAAAAGGCATAATATATATCATATGCACGCGAAAATTAATATTTATGTATTTCAATCTGCAATGTATTTATGAATTGCAATTTTCGGAATCGAAAACAATACAGTTATTTAAAATTGTCATCTATATTTCAATTTATGCTGGAATTTATAACTGGTAAAATGCACTTCGTGTCTTTTTGAAGTTGAAAACCAGACGATATCCAGACAGGTCACAGACAGACATCGAGAAAAACAAATATTTCTTATATTCTGCTGTCTTTGCTTTATAACTTATTTTTAGGAAATAAAGTAGTTTTTCTGCAATAAAAGCTTCCGAAACTTTATATTGAAATACTTTTCAAGCATATAGGGATTTGTATGAAAGGGAATAAAATAATGTGAAACTAAGATGAACTATTTCAGGAAATTATTTTATTCAAAATTTCTGATCCACTTAAATGGCATAAATTGAAAATGGTGAAAGAGCACGATTTGTGCTTCCTTGTTGATAAACAAAAATATATGTTTTAGGCAGCACATAAGTTTATCTACGAGGATGGAGTGAAAGCCTATACTGGAAAAAAATTTGTATGGACAAAATGTCATGGGATGGGGAAAGTTGCCTTTTGCTATCCTAATTATATGTGGTGTTTTACAGGTAAAGTTCCAGTTTTCGGAAATTCTAAAATTGAGTTTAGGGGTTTTTTAGTACAGCTTTTTAGGTTGATTCTGACAGAAAAAACTGCAGGACTTTGTAATAATTACAACTCATCTTACAAGTTTTGCATTTTTAATCAGTTAGAATATTAAAACAGAGAAAAACAGAAAGTTTTTTGATTGATAGCAAGAATAATTGGTTTAAACTTTATAGGTTTTAACCTTGGTTTAAAACCCGGTTCAGTTTTGATTCAACCATAGTCCTTAAACCATTGTTTAGTTAACCATGCTTTTTAAACTAATTTTTACTTTCCTTATATACATAATATATAAGGAAAGTATTGTGACGGGGTCGAAAATTCGAATTCGAGTTTTTACTTTCCTTATATACATAATGTATAAGGAAAGTATTGTGACGGGGTCGAAAATTCGAATTCGAGTTTTCGACGGGAGAGCACGTTTCAAGCATCCCTGATCACAAATCAAACATTTTTGAAATGATGTCTGTGTGTGTGTGTGTGTGTGTGTGAGTGTGTGTGTGTGTGTGTGTGTGTGTGTTTGTGAAAGTATGTGTGTGTGTGTGTCAGTGGGTCTGTGGAGACGATAACTGACGACCGAATGGACCGATTTGAACCAAATTTGGTACAAAATCACAATCCGTAATCACTGGAAGCCTATTGTTTTTATACGCAATTGAATGTTCAGAACCCCCCCAAATTTTCGAATGAAATTTTGAAAAAATCGTCAAAAAATCAAAACCACTAATAAAGTTACGCAAATAGACATTTCTTATGTAATTTTTCATTAGAAAACGATTGACATAAATTTTAGAACGCTAACACGAACCGTTCTCGAGATATTGTACATTTAAACAAGAAAGATCAATCATGCATAAGCATTGATTATGAAACACTTTCCAACTGAAATGTAATTTCATTTAAAAATTTCTAAAATGTGATTCATTCAGTGGTAATATCTTTTACATTATCACAGTACTACAGTAATTTATTATACTTAAATATTTAAAACTGTATCGAAATATAAATCATCTGATTCTTTATGCAAAATCAATGAATATTTCATTCATATAACTTGTATTCCAGACTCCAGAGCTAAATAACTTTGTGTGAAAAAAATTCAGCAATTCTTATGTAATTCATCTTACAATCGCTTGAGATATTTGCATTCTGCATATGTTAAAATTAGGCTTCCTTGAAGAAATAATAAAAGTTTAGGGATCATTTAAAATCACAGCTATTGTAATTGCATAGGCACGGAATTTAGATACACAGATAATACACAGATAATATATATGTGTATGTGTATGTACTCAAAGTATTGGAATCGTGCCGAAGATCGGAACTCGAATTTTCAAAGTATCTACACGTTTTGGGACTTCTAGAACACGAAAAAACTACTTTTAGGAAGACGTCTGTGTGTGTAAGGGTGTATCTGTGTATGTTTCTGTGTGTCTGTGTGGATATTACATCCACTCTAATTGAAAAACTAATGGACCGAATTTCATACAATTTGGTAGGTATGTTTTTGTGGGAAATCCTGATGTTCATTAGATTATAGTACGATTCGTAATAAAAGAATCTGCCTTCTTTGCGAAATGGCCGCAGAAATTGCCTTTATCCACTCTAGCTAAAAACTAATGAACCAAATTTAACAAAATTTGGAGTATAATATTTCAATAACCTACAAGTGATTTATATACCAAATTTAACAAAATTTTGTATATAAATCATTTGTAGGTTATTCTACTACGATTCGGGAAAAAGGAACGGGCTATTTTTGCGAAATGGCCAGCAAAAATCGTTATATATAAAAATAAAAGACTACGTGTGCTCAATTATATCAATTAAATTCCTATTTTATATGTGATTTTTGACAACAAAAAGAATAAGACTAACCCCATTACTCTAGGACTAGCCGTTCTTGAGATATTCTAGTTTTTTCGCGTTTTCGCTACGCCACCTTTGACAATAAGTCCAGCTATCAAATGAGAACCAAATTTAAGTTTAACGTGTAAATTCAATGTCATTTAAAATACTTATGTTGTGCAGATAAACTCAAATTATCATTGAATAAATAAAGAGAACGAATATGAGTCTGCAGAGAAAGACATGTGCTGTCCACATCAGAATTTTTAACAATATTACACCAATGATTTATAGAAGTGAACGGGGATTATTTTCAGGGCATTTCGAAAAAAATGTATAATCTATATTTAAAGATCCATCAAATTTTTGTCGAATAAAATGTTCAACAAATTTAAGCTGTGTACCAAATTTTAACTCTCTAGGACGTAGGAAAGTGCATTTAAAATGCCATCAATTAAATTTATCATGAAGAGTTATATAAAATTTAAAAAAAATGAAAAATTGTTATCTACCAAATTTATCTTGAAATATGAAGCCACTCCCATATCCAAAACGTTTAAACAAATGGAGAGATATTTATTATATAATATCTCTCTCTTTTCTTTCTGGAAGATATCCCAAAGTCAGAATTTAATTAAATTTGTTTTTTTCCCTATATTAAATAATTTTTTTAATTAAAAAACTACTTAACATATTTTACTGAATTTTTTTTTATATATTCTATGGGATAATGTGAATATTTCCTAAAAATTTCGAAGCAATTCGTGAATTTTAAATTTACTTAAAAAATGTTTGAAAAATTAGGTCCCATAGGGTTCAATGTATTTCATTTTTTCAACCCGGGTTCAATAAAAAACTAATTGGGTGATATTATTTATTTATATTCCCATAGGTCCTACAGACCGTCTGAACAACATACTAAAATTTCATTTTGATTAAGTCATTTTTACGGCAGTTATCGGTTATCGTGCTAACGGACAGACAGACAGACAGACAGACAGACAGACAGAATGAACAAAGTCATAAACACTTTTCAACTTTGTTGTAAAGTGTTAAAAAAATATCAAAAAGTCATATAAAATAAAAAAAAATATTTCCTATTGATAAACATGTTCACTTTTCATATGTAATACCATGCGATAAATTGGGTGACATCATTCTCGTGGATCTAGCTCGTTCCATTCATGAAAAAAGATACTTTGAGTAATACTTTTGTATTTGAACGCCAATAGTCATTTATCTGCTTAAGAATAACTTATTTCTTAGTGCATAACGCTTGGCGAGATTTTGGCGACGAATTTGGCGGAATGTCGCCAATTTGGCGACTTTTCGAAATGTTGCCAAATTAACGAAAATCTCGCCAAATGGATAAAAAATGACGCTAAATCAATGAAAATGACGACTAATTGTCGAAAATTCAATGTCTTGGAAAGAATATTAGTATCTACTATAAGAAAAACTCATTTTTTTACTGTAAAAGTAGTAAATTCATTACATTATATAAGGAAAGTCATGTGTTGCCCACATCAGATTTTTTAGTTTAAAACAAGGTTTTTGTTTTTTAACCAGTTGATTTTGCACCCCAGAAAGGGAGAAAAAAAATTAATTTTTTGAAATTGTCAAAGCACGCAGATCACAATGATAACGTTTTTCGTAATTGAGACGCTACTTAAATTCATTGAAAACTAAAATCGGCACAGTTGTCGGTGTAATGGCTGTATAGCATGTTATCTCAGAAATAAAATTACTGACAACATGACATTTTTCTTGCAAACCATCACGCATGCTTAAAATTTCAGCCGGCTATATTTTTATTTTGAAGTGCTCCAATGTACTTATGTGTAATGCCCATTATTTTTACTTTCCTTATATGCAATAATGTATAAGGAAAGTATTGTGACGGGGTCGAAAATTCGAATTCGAGTTTTCGACGGGAGAGCACGTTTCAAGCATCCCTGATAACGAATCGAACATTTTTGAAGTGATGTCTGTATGTGTGTGAAAGCATGTGTGTGTATGTGTGTGTCAGTGAGCCTGTGGAGACAATAACTGAAGAACGAATGGACCGATTCGAACGAAACTTGGTACAAAAATTACAATCCGTAGACACTGGAAGCCTATTGTTTTATAAGCACTGGAATGTTCAGAACCTCCCTAAATTTTCGAGTGAAATTATGAAAAAATCCTCAAAAAATCAAAACCTCTAATAAAGTTACGCAAATAGACATTTCTTAAGTACATTTTCATTGAAAAACGATTGACATAAATTTTAGAACGCTAACATGAACCGTTCTCGAGATATTTCACATTTTTTAAAACAAATATTAAAAAATCATATAAAATAAAAAAAAATTTCTATTGAGAAACATGTTCACTTTTCATATGTATTACCAAGCGATAAATTTGGTGACATCATTCTCGTGGGCCTAGCTCGTTCCATTCATGAAAAATGATACTTTGAGTAATACTTTTGTATTTGAATAGTCAATTATCTGCAATAGTCTGTGTAATGCCCATTATTTTTACTTTCCTTATATGCAATAATGTATAAGGAAAGTATTGTGACGGGGTCGAAAATTCGAATTCGAGTTTTCGACGGGAGAGCACGTTTCAAGCATCCCTGATAACGAATCGAACATTTTTTAAGTGTTGTCTGTATGTGTGTGAAAGCATGTGTGTGTATGTGTGTGTCAGTGAGCCTGTGGAGACAATAACTGAAGAACGAATGGACCGATTCGAACGAAATTTGGTACAAAAATTACAATCCGTAGACACTGGAAGCCTATTGTTTTATAAGCACTGGAATGTTCAGAACCTCCCTAAATTTTCGAGTGAAATTATGAAAAAATCCTCAAAAAATCAAAACCTCTAATAAAGTTACGCAAATAGACATTTCTTATGTACATTTTCATTGAAAAATGATTGACATAAATTTTAGAACGCTAACATGAACCGTTCTCGAGATATTTCACATTTTTTAAAACAAATATTAAAAAATCATATGAAATAAAAAAAAATTTCTATTGAGAAACATGTTCACTTTTCATATGTATTACCAAGCGATAAATTTGGTGACATCATTCTCGTGGGCCTAGCTCGTTCCATTCATAAAAAATGATACTTTGAGTAATACTTTTGTATTTGAATAGTCAATTATCTGCAATAGTCAGTTATCTGCTGTAAGAATAACTTATTTTTCCGTCTATAACGCTTGGCGAGATTTTGGCGAGATTTTGGCGACGAATTTGGTGGAATGTCGCCAACTTGGCGACTTTTTTAAATGTTGCTAAATTAGCGAAAAACTAGCCAAATGGATAAAAATGGCGCTAAATCAATGACGACTCATTGATGATGACGACATGAAAATGACGACTCATTGACGAAAATTCAATATCTTGGAAAGAATATAAATAACTACTATAAAAATGATGTATTTTTTTTTACTGTAAAAGTAGTAAATTCATTGAATTACATAAGGAAAGTCATGTGCTGTCCACATCAGATTTTTTAAGAAAGGATGCAGGTTTCACAAAATATGTTTTATTTGACGATAAATTTTTTATTACATATCCATCCTAAGGTGAAATTAGGAAGATTTCTCCCATAGTTGTTCTAATTTTACATCAATATTTTCAGCAATTTCTATCACTGAAGATTCCTTTTCACACTACTTTCGCATCTCATATGAACAAAAAGTTCTTTTAAACATCAGATTTTGTAGTTAACTGTGTCTCACTTAGGTCGATTAAGCTACCAAAAATACGACACATAATATCTTGACAAGTAAACAGAAATTTTTCTTCTTTCTGCAGCCAGTCTGCAACTAATATTAATGCTAATTTGTAAAATTACATTACAAGACAGTTTAAGTTCTTTTGAGAGAAAATTTTAAAAAATCCAGTTCCTTGTATAATTGCAAAACTAATAATGATATAAATATCCTAGATTTTAGTTTGTAATGTGTTGTTGTTGAGACCCAGACCGTTCGACCTACCAGAAAGGTGTAAGGTAACTGTTTGGACGCCCGGGAAGTGTCACCTAATTTAGACCGGAACCCAGTGGGGAAGGCATCCACAGGGACCGTACCCTCCTTCCCCTATCACCAACCCCTCGGATGCGCTTATGGACCCACATGTTTAACGTGATCGTACTCCGCATGAACACGGTGGCAGTTGTGGCAGCTTGCAAATCCAGCGCGCAAACCACCGGGCTAACGCGCCCGAAAGTTGCCAACAGCACGCGGTGTTCCCAGGTGGCCACCCACCCAAGTACTAACCGCGCCCGATGCTGCCTGACTTCGTTGAGTATCATGAGTTTGTAATGTATATCATATCTCGTAAAAAAGTATCCGAGAAATTAATCACGTAATTTATACATATTTTTTAAATATGTATAACAATTTCTAATATGTATAATATGTTTTATGTATAATAATTTTTAATATGTATAATAATTTTTAATATATATGGTAGGCATATATAAATCCAATTTACATATTTTATGATAGAAAATTAAAAAAGTCACATGCATTACTTTATTTTCTAGCTATTTGAGGCATCTCTAAATTTTAAGAGATTTGTCTAAAATTTATTTTACACACTTTTGACCCAAAAACACAACTTTTAAGTACCCAGGCTTTCCGAAATATATTACTTTTATTTCTCACTCTACATTATAACTACTAGGTAACTTCTTTAACAGTTACAGTTACAGTTTAGGCTAGCTTCTGGTCCAATCTTATGATATCGGTCTTGTAAGCTCTAAGTCCCGAGTTTGAACCTGGCTCGGGTCCAAACATCAGCAATTCCTACAAATACTTTAATCATCACAGAGGTTTGCAATATTGCCGAACATAGCGCGTTTTTTTACCGTTATTGCTCTATTTAGCAACTCCGTGGTGAGCACTAACAAATGTAAAAACTGTTTTTGGATACTGAGAACTATTTTGGTGTCTTTTAGGCGGATTCTGTGTATAATTTCCAAAAGTTCATAACTATACGATTTAACTAGTTAAAATAATTATATGGAACTGACTTAGAAATCGTTATTATTCTACTTCAACTAAATATCCTCAAACTCATTCATTGAAACCTTTTAAAATGGAACTGTAGCTTGCAGGTATTTAAAAATTAACATAAAAATTTATTACTGCAGTTACAAATTCAAACGTAAAATACTTATCAAGAAAAACATTTTGAAATGCCGTCGGAATTCATTAAACTATTTAAGACCATTAAACTGTTTAAATATAACTTCCAACTTTTAAAAACACTCATAAATTATTTGGCAAAAGTAGAAACTTCCCATTTTGTATAATTTAAAATGAATTCTTAATTAAAAATAGGACCTTTATGAACAAGACTTTTAAGAATTATATGCCGGAGAGCATGACTTTGAGGAAATTGATACAAATATAATTTCTATGTGATTTATCAGAAATAATTAGATTATTATTAAGGTTTACTATTTATAATTAACTTTTAAGAATTAACTATTAAGGATTAATTATTAATGGTTTATTTAGAATAATTACATGTAAAATATGTATTAAAGATTTTATAAGGTATGCTTTAGAGTTTACTTAAAATGTAGAAGAAAATATAATTGTCTCAACACTCTGCTCTTAAAGTCCCAAAATAATCAATCTTTTTTTCAATTGTCCAGTTGTAAAATCTAGTAATTTCTGAAAGTTTTGGTGCCATTGGTATTTCTGAATGTGAAATCTTGCCAGAAATATTCATTAAATACAAAAAAAAAATCAACAAAACAATACCAAACATAAATATATATATTGAAAGCATTTTTGTAGATTGTAGATTTTTAAACTTGCGTGTATGATATTTCAAGAACCGCTAATGGATGCTTATGAAATTTATTGTGCTTATTTATAACATCATTGTACAATAACTGTAACAAATTTATATGTGCACCTTAGAAAAGAGAGAATATTTTAGAAGAAAAAAATTTGTTGAAAATTCTCAAAAAAATATATACATATATTAACTTTGTCTATAAATAATTAACATGTTTACTTAAGCGGGTATGCTACCCAAAAAATCTAAATTTTTTTATTGTTTAAAAAAAATTCATAATTTTCTGGTTTCAATCCCACCAAATTCATCTTGCTACGTTAAATATAACCGATTATATTGCAATGTTAAAAAATTAAACTACTGAAGTTGTCAACCAGCCACGCCCATTTTCGGCTGCTACTTTCTTAAAGACGTGATTTTCGACATTTTTAACACTTTACAACAAAGTAGAAAAGTGTTTATGACTTTGTTCATTCTGTCTGTCTGTCTGTCTGTCTGTCTGTCTGTCTGTCTGTCTGTCCGTTAGCACGATAACTGCCGTAAAAATGACTTAATCAAAATGAAATTTTAGTATGTTGTTCAGACGGTCTGTAGGACCTATGGGAATATAAATGAATAATATCACCCATTTAGGTTTGGATTGAACCCGAGTTGAAAAAATGAAACACATTGAGCTCTATGGGACCTAATTTTTCAAACATTTTTTAAACGGATTTAAAATTCACAAATTGCTTCGAAAATTTTAGGTAATATTCAAATTGTTCCATAAAATATATAAAAAAAAATTCAGCGAAATATATTCAGTAGTTTTTTAAATAAAAATTAAAATAATAATTACACCTCTTATATGAAACGATCACGTGACCATGATATGAAAAGATCACATGACCCACTTCAAAATGATATATGGCATCCATCTTGTTTCAAAATCGTGATTTTTAAGTTCTTTTTAATTCATATTGAGTGCTGTATCCGTCCTAAAACTACTTTATTTTAGCTTAAATTCTGTGCATCTACATACTGAAACAACGCAAATACAATATATTTGAGTTTAAATGATTATCCAAATTTGATTATTTCTACAACGAAGCCTATTTTTCACTTATGTAGAATGTAAACAGCAAAATATGTAGAATGAGTTGTATTAGAATTGCTGTATTTCTTTAACACAAATAAATTTAGTTCATGGAGTCTGCATGGCTGATATGAATGAAATATTAATTTTTTTTATAAAGAGAAGGACGATTTTTTTCGATGAAGTTCTAAGCATAGAGTTTAATTACTTGTAGCTCCATGGCCTGAATTTTTAAATAAAATAAATTATTATAATATTGTGATGAATGAAATGAATGGGAGAAAGTTATGAATGAAATCCTGTTTTTATAGAGAGATACAGGCGTGTTATTTTTTCTATGACGTCATTTAAATTAATTTCAGTTGTTTTCGATGAAGTTTTCAAATATAATAAATTATCGTAGTATTACGATAGTTTAAAAAATATTACCGTGGAATGTATCGCATTTTAGAGATATTTAAACCAGGCAATTCAATGTCGTCATTTGAATGAAGTTAATTTTTTTCAATGAAGGTTTAAGTTTTCAAATATAATAAATTAATGTAGTATTGTGATAAGTTTTAAAATATTACCGAGGAATGTATTGCATTTTCGACATGTTTAAATAAAATTGCATTGAAGTTGGAAAGTGTTTCATAATCAATGCTTTAAGCATGATTGATCTTTCTTGTTATAAATTTAAATTGATAAATCAAATTCTACCGCACGGATATCATTGAAATTTGGAACAATTGTTATATATATATATATATATTTCTTTAATGTGTCTCCAGCTATTTCCTGAAATATGATATTGTTTTTTTTTATTATGATTTCCGAAAACAATATTTATGGCGTAAAATCACGTTTTTTTATATTATTTTTTATTAAATTTTTTCTGATTCATATTTACAAAAACTGTGAAGGTAATTTATTTCTTACATATTTTTCTGTTAAAAAATGTTCAAATTACAATTTTTGAAGAATTATTTTTCTACTTATATCAAAAAGAAAACGTGTCAAATTTTTTGAAATTTTAATTTTAAAAACATAATATTTTGGATTTTTAAAATTTTGAATATCGCACTATGTTCACTGTACTTGAAATCTACCTGAATACAAAATATTACAACTATACCTTCAAAATTGCAGAAATCAGCAATTTGGGTACCATACCGCCTTAATATATTGCACGTATATTACGACTGTTATTACTAAATAAAACCAGAATATAGTTTGATTACATGCAAAACAATTTAAGATAACATGCGCGTAACAACATAAGAGGATTTCATCGACAAAAACTGAGATAATTTATAAATATCTTTATATAATATATTTCAATTTTAAATTTTTTTTATTTTAAAAAAGAATATTTTTTCTTTAAAATTTTTTTTTTTATTTTTAAGATTATTTATTTATTTTTTATTTTAAAGAAGAATATTTTTCTTTACTCTAAAATTTCATTTCAGTTATTTCAATAGATTTTATTTTTATAAAAAGTTCAATTTTCTGTTGATTTTTGCATTCATTTTCTGACATTTTCACATTTTAATCCCCTGAGCGTCGTCTACTTGCTAACCGGTGGTTCGATGTTATATTTTAAAAGGGGAATGAATTCTTTACGGTTTTACTCGCAAAAACTCAACCGTTGAAATTTATTTTCAACAGGCGTTTGGTGTCTGAATAATACAGAAATTTAATTTCATTCGAGTATCTTATAATTATAGTTTCAATTTAGAAAAGACTTACGTTGAACAGAATGCTACGCTGAACATAATTTAATAATTTAGCAATGCCGCACTTTTAATATGTGCCACGTCGATAAATGAAATATAATTTCTTTAAAAGCAGAAAATTATATCTTATTAAAATATGTATTTATTTTATTTGTTAAATGATACTCATATTAATGCAGGGGATATAAAGAAAAATGACTTTGGGTCTGTAGGAAAAGTAATGTGCTGCCTGCACACATTTCATTATGCATTTTATTTTTTTTTGGGGGGGGGGGGGGGAGTTCGATTTTTATTCCACTGGATAACGTTAAAACATTTGATTTATATTTAATGACAGACGCTATATAGAATTTAGAATTTCACAGCAACGCCATTTTAATACGTGCTACGTCGCCAAATGAAAAAACAATTTCTTGAAAAGTAGAAAATTCTATTTTATTTAAAATATATATCCAACTTGCATGTCAAATGGTACTCATATTCATGCTTTATGGGAGATATAAATAAAAATGACTTTGAGTCTGTAGAAAAATCATGTGCTGCCCAATTATATTTTTTTTTGGGGGGGGGGGGGGGGAGTCGGGTTTTATTTATTCCACTAGGAAACGTTAAAAGATTTGATGGATATTTAATGGCAGAATTAAGACAAATTAGCAAGACTTACAATGAAAAGGATGCTCAGCTAAGCATAATTTAGAATTTTCGAGACACCATTTCAGTACGATCTACGCCAAATGGAAAATAATTTTTTTAAAACCAGAAAATTCTATTTTATTTAAAATGTGCATTAATTTTATATGTTAAATGATACTCAAATTCATGCATTATTAGAGATATTAGGAAAAATGATTTTGAGTCTGTAGAAAAGTTTTGTGCTGTCCACATTTTATTTTTCATTTTGTTTTGGAGGTTTTGGTTTTTATTCCACTAGGTAACGTTGAAATATTTGATGGATATTTAATGGCAGAACTAAGCTTCACTCCAAAACAACTTTCTCTCAAACAGAGTTAAAAATCATCGAAATATTCAGCGGAAAAACCAAACGTAAAATCAATTCCGGCCTTCGAAAAAGCGCAGATAAGTTAAAAACACAGGAAAGCCAAGTAAAAATACTTTCTTCACTGTCATTGTTTTGGCATAGCCGGCATTAATATTCTTCGTAAAGATGAAAAAATACGTCGAAAAAGAAGAATACCCAAACATAAAAAAGCTTTTTATTCGAAAGTTTTATTCTGTTTCTGTCTATTTGTTTCAGGAAATTTGATTATATGCCAAGATGTCTGTCAATTTGGGATGAAGTTTAAAAAGCTTTGTATCACTATATCCCTTGCGTAAGAAACTTGTAAAGAAATTTGATAAATTATTTTCTGTTTTCCGAATTTAAAGACATTTATTTATGAATACCCAGAAAAGGCGTTGATATTAAAATAGTTTTTCTTGTGTAAATCAGACTCTTTTTCGGTAAATCGAAATTAAGCCTTTGTTGTTTTACATGTTTAAATGAGAATTGATTTTAGATTGTCATGAAATGGCGTTTTTAATTAATTTTGAAAAGTAATCTTTCAAATTAAGATAAATCTATTTCTGACTCTATTTTGAAGTTAGCGTCTTGTATCAGACAATTTTTTTCAGATATCATTCTTCTTTCTCTTACAGTGCGATATAAAAATATATCTTTTTTTATAATTTTAAATTACAGATTTTGATTGCAAAAATCGTTTAAAGGACTTGCTTTAGAACATTTCGAACATTTTCCAAAATATGCTCGCTTGTGTTAGTTTGATTGCGAGGATTGTACATCAATTCTGAAGAGTGATTACAAATAATATCATAAAGTTTTATCTGTAGATATAACTAACTGTAGATATAACTGGGTTAATTAGTGGTATATTAAAAATTTTACAAATTGCATTTAAAAACAGAAGTTATTCGAAATTTTACATTTCCATGACACAGTTAAAAATGATAATTCCCAAAACAACGATGGTAATTATAGTTTGAAGAAAAAAGAAAACTTTGACTCATTTTGCGTTATCGCTTTACTGCAATATTTAAATGCGTTAATCAGTAGTTAAAGTATGTGCTGAACACCCGATCTATTACATTTTATATATATTGGTGTTCAACATTAATCTTTACATACATAAAAATGATGCTATTTCATGAAATACACAACCAATCTGATTTACTTTCCAGAAAATTGAGTAAACGGTAAACCTAATTATAATTATCCAATCCAATTTGATCGGACTGTTTCTTACATGAAAATAATGGCATTACGTCATCCAAAGACGACGCAAGAGCTGTGCATGGATTGTTTCCCTGAGAACTTCTGCAATTCAGAATTTTATCGCGGATATATCTGCTCAAAATCGTTTTTCATGGCTCCGAAGTACTAATTTTTGAAGGAATATTTGCGGTGGCGAACTGTTGGCCTTTTAGAGGCTGGGCTGACATTGCTGGAAGTGACAATGGGTGAACGGTGAATCCTTCACCCATGTGTGATGGATGAATGTTTCACGACAAACAGCTTCTGCCCTCTGTAAATAATTTCAAGACTCTAGAAGTGTTGCTAGGAAGCCCAGGTAAGACCGTATAAGAAGAATATCTGTTTCTCAAGAACGGTATCAGTCTGTAACTACCCGACGCAACAGAGATTAGACTATTAGGCAGCTGAATTTAGAGCTTGAAGTCGCCACTTGAACTTTAGTATCTCGACAAACTGTACACAAAAGGCTTAACGAGAAATGACTCTATGCCCGAAAGCCAATGGTATGTTTTTACTGACCTCACAACAAAAGAGGGCAGAGAATGAAATGGTACAGAGAACTGAATTGGTAAAGAAAACTGTATTGGTACAGAGAGCATCAGAGCTGGAGACAACAATTATGGGTCTGCGTTTTCTTCAGTGACTAGTCGAGGTTCAGTTTAACCTCTGACTCTAAAGGTGTTTATATCTGGAGGGAGTTAAAACTCGAGATCTTTCCGCCAATATTAGGGAATATGACCGTTCTGGTGGCTCAGATGTGAAGGTATGGGGTGGCATAAGGATCAGTGGACTTACTCCCCTGCACGTGTGCACGTGTTTGACAGAGGATCTGTGTGTGGCCAGAGATATTGAGATGAAATCTCGATATATCTAGATGGGTGTGAAATGAATGTGGATCGGATTTTCATTTATAGATGATAACGCGTGCCACCACATCGATCAAACCCGTTTGATGAATTTCTTGAAATCGAAGACATTGAGCGAATAAATTGGTCAGAAAATCTCCTTATTTGTACCTGATTGAGAACTTATGAGACGTCATTGGAGAGATGTTGCGAAGTCCTCCTCATAATCGAAATACGTTTAATACCACATTCCTGGAGAAGTTGAATTTACTGTCCTTATGAATTTACTAACCACTGCAGAGCAAGAAATCGCATTTTGATATATGTATACGAGTTAGAGGAGATCACATAATCTATTAATGTCAAAAGTCTGCATTTGTTTCCAAATGATTAAATTTTTTCTAATATCTCTTTGTCACACATTATTTCAATCATAATTGTTTCATAATTAGTTTTGCGTCGTATGCATTCAAATTTAATTTTTTAGTTTATATTTGCGTGTTAGGATGATATGCAGCACCGCAAAAAGTTCATTAAATTATATTGAACAGTTTTTGAGAAATTAGTATTTTCGTGCATGTAAAGATTATTTTGGAAACCTGATTACTTTTCACTGTAGTACGAGGTTCAATGTATAAGCATTGTTTAAAAAATTTCAAGCACATTTTTATTTATGGAACAATTTATTCTTTGCCCAAATAAGGACCAACTACATCTCCACACATTTTTCATGCTTGGTTTATTAAGAAGATGATAGAAAGATAACTATTTCTGCGCTGCCAAATCAAAAGCTAGGCGGCACTTTGTTCAAAGAAACAAAGCCTACATGACTTTGAACTTCTATGAAGGGTTATTTTCTCTAAATGTATAGCTGACAACAGTCATTTGTTGCACCTAAACATCTCTTATTTAACAGCCATTCAATAGGAATTCATTCAGATGTGCAAATATCCTTACAATCAAGTTGCAGTAATTGTATGAGGAATATCACTGAGTCACTGCACTGTCACTGTTTTGGAAACGCTTAAAATATTTTTATCGGTTTCAAAAATGCTGAATTGAAACATCTATTTCTCAGCACCTACTGTGGATAGAGATTATATAAAGACTGATATGAATTCAGCATTAACTTCCAAAGGACGAATGGGGGTTAATAAAAATTTCCATTATCGGTTATTTTTCCATTTCCAATTCAAATATTTTCATTTTAATTTTAAAATATATTTCTCAAGATTTATTATAGATAGAGCTCAGACAATTACTAATATGAATTCTTAAAAAAACAGTACTTGTATAAAACTTCAGCAAGTGAGAAACACTTTTCAAAAATAGCTCAGCATAAAACAACGGCAAATAAAAGTAACGATATCTGTATTGGCCACCATGAAAGAGGCTACCACTGGACTAATATGAATTCTTATAAAACAACCCTTGTATAAAACCTCAACAAGTGAAAAACACTTTTCAAAAACAGCTCTGCAAAAAACAACGGCAAATAAAAGCAGCGATGTCTGTATTGGCCACCATGAAAGAGGCTACCACTGGACTAATATGAATTCTTATAAAATAACCCTTGTATAAAACCTCAACAAGTGAAAAACACTTTTCAAAAACAGCTCTGCAAAAAACAACGGCAAATAAAAGTGGCGATGTCTGTATTGGCCACCATGAAAGAGGCCACCACTGGACTAATATGAATTCTTATAAAACAACCCTTGTATAAAACCTCAACAAGTGAAAAACACTTTTCAAAAACAGCTCTGCAAGAAACAACGGCAAATAAAAGTAGCGATGTCTGTATTGGCAACCATGAAAGAGGCCACCACTGGACTAATATGAATTCTTATAAAACAACCTTTGTATAAACCTCAACAAGTGAAAAACACTTTTCAAAAACAGCTCTGCAAAAAATAACGGCAAATAAAAGTAGCGATGTCTGTATTGGCCACCATGAAAGAGGCTACCACTGGACTAATATGAATTCTTATAAAACAACCCTTGTATAAAACCTCAACAAGTGAAAAACACTTTTCAAAAACAACTCTGCAAAAAACAACGGCAAATAAAAGTAACTATGTCTGTATTGGCCACCATGAAAGAGACCGCCACTGGGCTAATATTAATTCCCTAAAAATCCTCTTGTATAAAACCACAATAAGTGAAAAACACTTTTCAAAAATAGCTCTGCAAAAAAAACGGCAAATAAACGTAGTGATATTTGTATTGGTCGCCATGAAAGAAGCTACCACTAGAGTTTTGTAAGACTTTTCTGAGACACTTATATTCTTACACAAACTATAACTAAGCTTTTGCACTTTTCGGGTAAATAAATCCTGACCTGGTTCTGGGACTACGTGGATTACCATGGATTTACCCTTCTGGTTCTTTTTTCACTTCTGGTTCAAAAAATATTATATATTTTAGATTGGTCATATATAGAGCATATATGATGACTGATTTGAATTCAGCATCAAATTCTGGTGGAGGCAGGGTCATTCACCAAGGATTTCTGATTCTTGTTCTTTTTTCACTTTGCAACAAATCTTGAAACATCTATATATTAGAATTAGCCATAATAAAACTCATATAATGACTGACATGGATCTAACATCGGAATTGCAGAGGGGATAGGGGGTTTACTTACGGTTTTCACTTTCGGTTCAAGGGTGTCACTTTCAGTGTTTCCGAAAATTCGCATGAGTGTATGCAAAAGTACGCAAAAGAGAATCAAAATGCTTAATAGTTCCATCAAAAATGAATTATATACATCATTTACCCCCATATAAAGTCTACTTCATAAATTCCTTGTTAAAACTTAAGATAAATAAGTTGAAGCCACATTTCATATTTGGTGATTTATTACATAATGCAGCAATTCTAAGATTTCTTCGGTTGCGGATCAAAAAATCTTTTTAAACCCTATTTTTGTATTTTGTACATAAGAAACAATACTTTCTGCAAGCAAGAGAAATGCAAGTTTTATTGAGACAGGTATGACTTAAATAAGTTGAACCCAGACCCAAGCGGCGTGTGAATGAATTACTATAAGCGAAATGCTTATCACTTTAGTATATACATCGACCAATGCACCAACTAGCAGCAGTGACTGAACTATCATATAATATATTCATAAGTTATCATATAATATATTCATAAAATATATCTATAATATATCGTAAGTTATATAATATATCTATTATATATCATATTCATATAATATATCTATATATATTCATATAATATAATATTCAGGATAATAAACTATCATATAATATAATCATATTATATATTCATATATCATGTCTTTAGAAATTTACCAACTCATTAAAAGGGGAAATAGGTTTTAAAAGCTTAAAAAAGTACTTATTATGTAATTTTATGAAATGATAATTTTAAAAATCCCCACCAAAGGAGATTTGGCGCTGAAGGTAGCAAAATGCAATAAAATTCGTGATATTGTCGTGCGCAAGATTGTGGTAAATAAATAAGAAATAAAAATCTTGTAGTAGCTCAATAAATTATCACTGACTTTAACTAAAAATCATAGGACATTAACAAAAATAATAATTTTTTGAACTATCAATAAATTTTTTTTTCAGTTAATGTTTCAAGAAGGTTTCCACTGGGATCCTGTGATATTCAGCAAATTGTTAGTTCATGGAAAATTAAAGTGAGTGGTGAAACGTGTTCGATAAGAGATTAATAAGGAAAATCTCAACTCTTGGGAGATTAGATTGAATTATATTTCTAAAGATGTTGATGTATATGTTGACAAGTAAAGTGACCATATTTGAAGAGAATCGAATGATATTTTTTTTTTTAATCTGACGTGGGCAACACATGGCTTTCCTTATATAATGAATGAATTTACTACATTTGCAGTTAAAAAAGTGTTATTCTTGTAGTAGATACTCTTTCCAAGATATTGAATTCTCTTCAATTAGTCGTCATTTTCATTGATTTAGCGTCATATTTTTCCTTTTGGCGCAATTTTCGTTAATTTGGCAACATATAAAAATGTCGCCAAGTTGACGACATTCCGCTAAATTCGTCGCCAAAATCTCGCCAAGCGTTATGGACGGAGAAATAAGTTATTCTTACAGCAGATAAATAACTATTGTTCGTTCAAATGCAAAAGTATTACTCAAAGTATCTTTTCTCGTGAATGGAACGAGTCAGATCCACGAGAATGATGTCACCAAATCTATCGCATGATATTACATATGAAAAGTAAACATGGTTCTCAACATTTATTTTTTTTTAATTTATGGGATTTTTTTGATAAATTTATTTGAAAAATGTGCAATATCTCGAGAACGATTCATACTAGCGTTCTAAAATTTATGTCAATCGTTTTCCAAGGAGAAATTACATAAGAAATGTCTATTTGCGTAACTTTATTAAGGGTTTTGATTTTTTGATGATTTTTTCAAAATTTCACTCGAACGTTTAGGGGAAATCTAAACATTCGATTGTGTTTTAAAACAATGGGCTTCCAGTATTCACGGATTGCGATTTTTGTGCCAAATTTCATTCGAATCCCTCTATTCATTCGTCAGTTATCGTCTCCACAGGCTCACTGACACACACACACACAGACATCACCCCAACTAAAGTTTATGTCAATCGTTTTCCAAGGAGAAATTACATAATAAATGTCTATTTGCTTAACTTTATTAAAGATTTTGAGGTTTTGATGATTTTTTAAAATTTCACTCGAAAATTTAAGGGGGGGGTTATGAACATTCGATTATGTTTTAAAACAATAGGTGAGAAACAATAACGTGAGATATCGTGTCCACAGACTCACTGACACACACACACATACTTTCACACACACAGAGATCATCTCAAAAATGTTCGATTCGTAATCAGGGATGCTTGAAACGTGCTCTCCCGTCGAAAACTTACATTCGAATTTTCGACCCCCGTCACAATACTTTCCTTATACATTATGTATATAAGGAAAGTAAAAAATGTTCGTAAAGCAATCTATCCTACAACTATAGTTTTTACTAGAAAATATAAGATATTCATTTTTTATGTTTCGTTCCATGTTTTAGAAAAATTAAAATTATTAAAATTTTACCGTTTCGCATGATGCACTAAAAATGAGCTTTTTACATATCGCATTTTGTTTTCGATTTCGTTATACTAACTTTTTGCTTTCCTTATATACATAATGTATAAGGAAAGTATTGTGACGGGGTCGAAAATTCGGATTCGAGTTTTCGACGGGAGAGCACATTTCAAGCATTCCTGATCACGAATCAAACATTTTTGAAGTGATGTCTGTGTGTGTGTGAAAGCATGTGTGTGTATGTGTGTGTCAGTGAGCCTGTGGTGACGATAACTGACGAGCGAATGCACCGATTCGAACGAAATTTGGTACTGCAATCACAATATGTAAACACTGGAAACCTATTGTTTTTATACGCAATCGAATGTTCAGAACCCCCCTAAATTTTCAAGTGAAATATTGAAAAAATCGTCAAAAAATCAAAACCGCTTATAAAGTTACGCAAATAGACATTTCTAAATGTCATGTTTCATTAGAAAACGATTGACATAAATTTTAGAACGCTAACATGAACCATTCTCGAGATATTTCACATTTTTCAAAAAAATAATCAAAAAGTCATATAAAAAAAATATATATATTTCCTATTGAGAAACATGTTCACTTTTCATATGTAATATCATGCGATAAATTTGGTGACATCATTCTCGTGGAACTTGCTCATTCCATTCAGGAAAAAAGATAGTTTGAGTAATACTTTTGTATTTGAATGAAAATAGTCATTTATCTGCTGTAAGAACAACTTATTTCTCCGTCCATAACGCTTGGCGATATTTTGGCGACGAATTTGGCGGAATGTCGCCAACTTGGCGACATTTTTAATTGTCGCCGAATTAAAAAAAATCTCGCCAAATGGATAAAAATGACGCTAAATCAATGAAAATGACGACTAATTGAAGAAAATTCAATATCTTGAAAAGAATATAAGTATCTACTATAAGAATAACATTTTTTTAACTGTAAAAGTTATAAATTCATTGCATTATATAAGGAAAGTCATGTGTTGCCTACATCCGATTTTTAATTATCTATTAGGGTGCTGCAATAATTTCTTTTCAATTCGTCATGGTCACTTTACCATCGGTAAACCTAATGTGTAGTAAATGAAATTTTACTTAGAAAATTATTGGGATGCCTGAGGACTGCCCTAGAAACCTTTTATTGAAATTATAAAACTGGGGATATTTCTTTAAAAAAAAAGCTATGAGCTAGCTCCATTAGATTTTTATTTATATTACATATCTTTTTCTCTCCAATATATTATGTTGGAGATATTTTATTTTTGCTGTTAATATATTTAATGCATACGTAAAGCAAAGAAATGAAGTAATCTCATTTTCAAGTTTTCGAAAGAAAGATTTTTTTTCCTTCAAGAAAATTATCAAGTATTAAAACATTAGTAGAATATTAAGAAATGATATTTTTAAATGAAATAGAATAATCGTAATTTCTTAAAATGATGATTTTTTAAAATAAAATAATGCATTAGTTCGAGGAAAAACGCAAAAAATAAATGGTGTAATTCCTGATTTATTTTCTCTTTTATCTTTTTCAACAAACTAAACTTTTATGGCCTGAATGAAATTAGTTAGGGATTTTTATATTATTAATTCCCCTAAAACCGAGAAGATATTGCGTCAAATTAGCAGAAATATAATTTTCTTGTCTAGGAATTTTCAAATCCTATTTTTTCACCTCGGCAAATTAAGGTAAGTGGAATGAAAAGCATGGCTTATTCTGAGTTCTCTATAAGAAAAAAAAAGTAAATAAACAAAATAAAAAAATAAATAAAATTACTGACTTTTATCAGTGTTCGAAATTTTTATGAATGATTTACAAATTTCAGTTTCGGTATTTCATTTTGTTGCGTCAATAGAATAATTTAAAGAAAGTTCGCTTAAATATAAAATGTTACTTTGACAATAAAAATGAAAAGGAGCAAACTATTTATTGTGAACACTCATGACATAAAGGGATTATTTAATTTTTTGAAAATAATATATTTCTTAAAAATAAAAGAGGATGAAACGGTAGTGATTTTTAATTTTATGTTCTGATTATTATATAGGATGTAAAACACAAATGTTTATAGCCACGGTATGTTGACATATAAGTGTAGAACGTAAATTTGCGCACAATCGGTTATAAACTAATTACAACGTAAAATGCAGGACAAATAAGATGAAGTAAACAGGCGTGCGATTCGGATATCTTTAGAATTCCTTCATTAATGACAGCAAATCTAAAACCCCTGTCAATGTTATCGTATATTGGTCAAACTAATCGAGCCTTAAAGTACTAGAAAACTATTTACAGCAGAGTGCATCTTTTTTACAATTCCGAAGCTCTTTACGTTAATTAAAATAATTATATAATTATTAAAATCTGTGGAAAAACACAGGCCTTAAATACACAGACGAAGCTACCTTAAGCCACGGAGGACCAGGACGCATTTTAATGAAACTATTGTATAAATTCTGCAGAATATTAAAAGCACAAAAGTTTTAAAGGTTTTAATTGCATTTTCAAGTGAATATAACAAATGAAAAATATTTTTTACAAAATACTTCAACGCGTCGTGTGAAACTGCAGTCAGATTATGTGAATGTAATAAGAAATCAGAACAGTTACGTAGTTCTGATTGAAGCCCTAGATGGTTCCCTACTGTCATAATATTTATCAATGCCTCTCTATACCTATATTAGAAAATCTAAAGCATTATGTAGTTCCCCTAGATGGTTCCCTATCACCAAAATATCTATCATTGTCCCTCTACCACCATAATAAGAAATTTAAACCATTACGTATTTCTAATTAAAACCCTAGATGGTTTTCTATCGTCAAAATATCTATCAATGTCCCTCTACCGCCATAATTAGAAATTTAAACCATCACGTAGTTCTAATTAAAACCCTAGATTGTTCCCTATCCCCAAAATATCTATCATTGTTCATCTACCGCCATAATAGAAAATCTAAAGCATTACGTAGTTCTAATTAAAACCTTAGATGGTTCCCCATCGCCAAAATATCTATCATATCTATCATTGTCCCTCTACGGCCATAGTAAGAAATTTAAAATATTACGTAGTTCTAATTAAAACCCTAGATTGTTCCCTATCGCCAAAATATCTATCATTGTCACTCTACCGCCATAATAAGAAATTTAAACCATTACGTAGTTCTAATTAAAACCCTAGATGGTTCCCTATCGCCAAAATATCTATCATTGTCACTCTACCGCCATAATAAGAAATTTAAACCATTACGTAGTTCTAATTAAAACCCTAGATTGTTCCCTATCGCCAAAATATCTATCATTGTCACTCTACCGCCATAATAAGAAATTTAAACCATTACGTAGTTCTAATTAAAACCCTAGATGGTTCCCTATCGCCAAAATATCTATCATTGTCCCTCTACCGCCATAATAGAGAATTTAAAGCATTAGGTAGTTCCCCTATATGGTTCCCTATCCCCAAAATGTCTATCATTGTCTCTCTACCGCCATAATAAGAAATTTAAACCATTACGTAGTTCTAATTAAAACCCTAGATTGTTCCCTATCGCCAAAATATCTATCATTGTCTCTCTACCGCCATAATAAGAAATTTAAACCACTACGTGGTTCTAATTAAAACCCTAGATTGTTCCCTATCGCCAAAATATCTATCATGGTCCCTCTACCGCCATAATAAGAAATTTAAACCACTACGTAGTTCTAATTAAAATCCTAGATGGTTCCCTATCGCCAAAATATCTATCATTGTCCCTCTACCGCCATAATAAGAAATTTAAACCATTACGTAATTCTAATTAAAACCCTAGATTGTTCCTTATCGCCAAAATATCTACCATTGTTCCTGTGCCGCCATAATAAAAAATTTAATCCATTACGTAGTTCTAATTAAAACCCTATATGGTTCCCTATAGCCAAAATATCTATCATTGTCCCGCTACCGCCATAATAGAAAATCTGAAGCATTACGTAGTTCCCCTAGATGATTCCCCATCGCCAAAATATCTATAATTGTCCCTCTACCGCCATAATAAGAAATTTAAATAATTACGTAGTTCTAATTAAAACCCTAGATGGTTCTCTATTGCCAAAATATCTATCGATGTCCCTTTACCGCCATAATAAGGAATGTAAACCATTACGTATTTCTAATTAAAACCCTAGATGGTTCCCTATCGCCAAAATATCTACCATTGTCCCTCTACCGCCATAATAAAAAATTTAAACCATTGCGTAGTTCTAATTAAAACCCTATATGGTTCCCTATCGCCAAAATATCTATCATTGTCCCTCTACCACCATAATAAGAAATCTAAAGCATTAAGTAGTTTCAATTAAAACCCTAGATGGCTCCCTATCGCAATACTATCTATCAATGTCCCTCTACCGCCATAATGAGAAATCTAAACCATTATGCAATTCCAATTAAAACCCTATATGATCCCCTATGGTCACGGAGTGTATATCAATTATGCTATATTTTGTCAACACATTTTTAAACCCACAGTTTCAATTAATTTAATTTCATCTTCAATCAGTGATTAGTGCAGCATGGCGAGTCTTTGGTTGGATTTTTCTTCAAAATTGTTCATCAATTTTCTATTTGGATTTTTTTGAAGGTTTTCATATTTACACGAACCTCTGGAATCATGAGTGTGTTGTAAAGATGCAAGAATGAGTCCAAATTCTGGATAAAGAGCACTTTTATTTTAAAGCACTAATAAGTGTAAACATGAACAATATATAGCGAATAGTTCGATAAATGTCTTATAAGATCACTAAACAACTTTTAAATACAATGAAACGGCAATTAAACGCTCAGAAAATTCACAAAAATAAACGGTACAATTCTGGAAACACTGGCGTTTTTCACAATTCAATATAACGCGTATCTCGTTAACTACTCTCCAACTGAGTGATGACTATTTTTATATACTCTCCGCAGAAACTTCCAGAAGGGACTCGTATCTCTCAGAATATTTGTAATTTCGAGATTGTTCTGCTACATTCGAAAAGTCGTGAAGTTGGCGATAAATCGCCAAATACGGCAACCCGTATAATAAATGCAAAATATGGCAACCATACATTTATGTAATAGGAATGGCTGCCTATAAAGGTGCTTTCTTCTTGAATAAAGCAAAGGTCTGCTATGTATTATCTGAATAGAGACAAAGCACAGTGAAACTTTTTACATATTAGTGACGATATCAATAAAGATTATATCGATATAAATTCTGGATAATGAATTGTCATTGGCATCCTATTTCTAAGATGTATGGCATGACCAAGTTTACATTTTATTTCTCTATTGTTTCTTTTTTTTTTTGCTTCGCACGTTGCGTTCATACACCGCATTTTATTTATTTTCTCTTGTGTGCTTTACAAGTTTAAATTTCTTTCATTTTCTGTTTTTTTCCTCGTTCCGCTTCACACTAGGTGACGCAACTTTCCTGGGATTTGTTGTTTTGCCGTTTTGTGTGTGGAAGACATAGTCCTGCACTCATTTATCAGGGATTGGCTTGTTCTTGCTCTTCTTCGAATCAGACTGTCCGATCTACCCGAAGGTGCAAGGTATCTGTATGGATGGCTGAGAAAAGCCACACACCTTAGACCCCCTTGGGAGTTGGCTTCTGCTAACTTTCCTTCCCGGCCGTCCAAATAGATACTCTAAGTCCTCTGGACGAGTCGGACGGCCTGGGGCTTTCACACACCTTAGACCCCCGGCCGGCCAAATAGATGCTCAAGTCCTCAGGACGAGCCGGACGGTCTGGGTCTTTAACACACCTTAGACCGGAACCCAGTGGGCGCGACATCCTTTCTCTTCCACCAAACTTTTGGAAAGACTTACGGACCCACACTTTTAATCATTGCATTACGGCACCAAGAATCAATTTTTTCAACTCCATAACGGCAAAATAACTGAAAATTCCACCCCCTCTAAATAAACACCTTCAATGACCTTGTCTTTTGTTCGTAACTCGTTCCCCCTTTCAGTCAGGAGAAACTTGAAGGAAGGGCTGCAGGCATTCTTCAAGTTTTCAGAAGAAGATTGAGAGTTTCAAGAGAATTTCAGTGGTACAACTGTTGTACCGCCGTAAGGAAAAGGTTAAGGTACCCATATTCCACATGAACACGGGGACAGCTTGGATAAAGCCGGGAATCGAACTCTGGTCGTCCGAGTGCAATCCCCGCATGCTAACCATTGGGCTGTCCCATCCAGGGACAGACCTTCTCACAATGGAGATGAATATTCAAAGATTTCCGAAACGCACGTCTGCTTACTTAACTTTATTTGCGCTGCCTTACGTTTTGGGGACCAAATTTAAAACGTCAATGCACTTTTGCAAGTTTATGGATTGATATTTGCTCAACTTAACCACAGCAACAATTCAAAAGTAACAAATTTCGAATAATGTTGATTCTAAAGTGGTGGAGAAATAAGACGATTAAGAAGCGAAGTGCAATAAGACGATTCTCTGATTTTAGAGGGATCTTTGTTTTTTTAATCAAGTTTGCGTTCTTTAACATACGACTAGCTGCGGCCGTTCTTCTCCGTATAATCTGAGTCTACAATTCTTTTAATGGGCACGGTCTCTTAATTATTAAATTTACTTCATCTTTTTAATTATGCAATTGGAATGAATAAAAATGTTATCTTATCTTTACTTTGCTCTTAGGCATTAAGTAAAAGGTAATGAGTTCCTTTGAAAGTATAACACTGTTAGGTATACTAATATCAAAGAGAAATATATGCTCAAAGTTTTTTTTTTTTTTAAATCCTCACTTTAGATTTTTCAATTACAATACTTTTTTTGTTCCTCCTTGTGCTCTGTAAGCCCAAATTTATGACAAAGGCGGCAGAAGTATAAACTTGGCATTGAATTTTAAATGAAAAATATTAATAGTGCGAACATCTTGGAAGTTATTTTAATTATTTAAAGTACTTCACTCGAATTAAAAATGCATATTCATTTTTCACTAGTGATGAGCAAATTTATACGACGCATCCATACTACAAAGTGATATCTATTGTTTAGTGATTATATGCATACTTTATCAGTATTTATATATGTATATGTATATATACTATATATATACTCATGTTTGTAAACCTTGCAACGCCATAAAAGTATCATCAGCATTGAATAAAATTTATTCCATAAGAGATCTGTATTGATACAAATAAACGATTAAATTTTCAAGGCAAAAACAAAAATATTGCATGTTGAAAATCAGATTTGGTGAAGACACCATGCGCTGCAATAAGTGCTTCTATACGGCGTGGCATCGAATCAAACAGATTTTGAATTTGTACCGGAGGAAAAACATTTCAGATTGCTTCTATCCGAACCCAAAGTTCAGCTGTATTAGCTCCAGGACGAGAGTCACGAGCGAGACGCCGTCCGACGAAATCCCAGGTATGTTTAATAGATAACATATTTGGTGAATAGGTAGCTCAAGGAAGAAACTGTACCTGTTGTGCTGAAGAGAAGACTTGAACATTCCTAGTAACATGTGTATGGGAATTGTGCTTTTGAAATACAGCTCAAGGAATGCGTTGAAGGAAGGGTAAGACTTCGGGTCCCAGACTTCTCTGATGTACCGGTTGTTGTTGAGATTACCTACAATTCTTAGCAGCTGATATTATCCAAGGTACCCAATAGCGTCACAGACCATCACGCTCGTCGTTCGTCCATTATGATGTTTGATAACGCATTCCGGAAGGAGACGTTCACAGCTATAGTGTCTAAAGTGGATAAAAACATCACTGTATCCAAAATTAAAGCAGTATTCCTCAGAAAAGACAACTTATTGCCAATCGGCATTCCGGAATTAATAAGTCCATTGTAGTCGCAGACGTCAATTGCTTTGTGACTTATCCCTATTAAACGATGGTGCATGTAGAGCACGTATAAAATAGTGTTACCCAATGAGCAAAAAAGCCGTTTTTATATAAAAAAAATGTACTAAAACCTTCGTTTTCTGTTATACATATAAGTTAAGAAATTAGCTGTAATATATCAAGAAGATATAGCCGCGATAGTAGTTAAGCTTGCAACTGCACCCAATTGAAATGATATAACAATCCAACGAAAAATCTGATATGTAATACAGGTACTAAACCCCTTTGTTTTCTGTATTAACAAACATGGTGAAAGTACAAGTGGTAAAGAGCAGATTAACATCAAGTAGAAAATTCGATAAATGGAGTTAAGCTTTTATCAGCACCCAAATAAAATTGTGACAAAATCACACTTAAGAATAAAAATAAAAATGCAATAATAATAAGTAGTTCCGAAATCAAGGAAGTGTTTAAGGGCCATCTTTGGTATGGAGATACCGAAAATCTATGTTTCTATCTGCATAATTGTTATATTTATTACAGAAATGATGCATATAACCCGCCTTAGATAAATGTAGAGATTGTATCAAAAGTAACAAAAACAACTAAAAAATATGCCTAATCAAAGCAATTTATTAATTACAGAACGCATAATTCAAGTTTAATAAGAATATAACAAAATCCTTCACCATTTTCAATATATGTATAGATGCGTATGTATGCTTATATATATATATATATATATATATATATATATATATATATATATATATATATATATATACATGGATATATATATATATATATATATATACATATATATATATATATATGTATGTATGCATGTATGTATATATGTCTGTATGAATGATCCAACATCACGGAAGAACGGCTGAACCGAATTTGATGAAATTTGGTAGTCTTGAAATAGTCCCACTCAAAATTGTTTTTACCATGTTTCGAGTTTTTACAAACAGGGGTTGTCGGCAATATTAATGAAAAACGAAACTTTCAATTGTCTCATCATCACGGGAGAGCAACTGCGTTGAATTTAATGCAATTTTGTGGATAGCTTTGAAATAGCCGCCTATAAATTTGTTCCAAGTCTCGTGTTTCTAAAACCAGGGGTTGTCGAGATATTAATGGAAAACGAAACTTTTTCTTAGGAGTTCTACTCTCTAATCCCGTGATTCCCAACGAAAAAGTTTGGAAATCGTTGGTTTAAAACATGAAAGTTAATTAAATCTCTGAGTTTTGTAGGAGTTTATTGAACGTATTAGTAATTTTGAAAATCGCAGGTTTGAAAGTTTAATTTTAATGAAAACTCTATAACCGTAGTTTATTTTTCACAAGCTTACTCAACAAATTTTATTAATTTGAATCTATATATATATATATATATATATATATATATATATATATATATATATATATATATATATAAAGAAGAAAAGAAGGTATGTATGTATGATCCAATATCACGGGCTGAACCGAAAGGGTTCTGTATCGTAAATCCCGGGCAACGCCGGGTAATTGTTGCTTGTATATATATATATACTTTGACAGACAGACACATAGGCATCATTAAAAAATAGTTGATTTGCATGATCAAATCGGAAAGATTCATCCAAATCCGATAGGTTTACTTTTATTCCTATTGCCATAATTTCTTTCCCTCTACATATACGATTACTATACATTGCAAAGAATGTGGAGCATATCCTTGCAATCAATTTCATTTAACCCTTTTCCTGTATTTTTAAAAACATAATTCCTTATCTTCAGATTCATACATAGGTAATTAGAAAAAAAAAAAGCTTTTGTACATTTCGAATTAATTACTTCCCAAAAAATCTTATTTTTCATAAAATTCTAAGATAAATCCACACTATCAAAAGTCTAAAATAAATGCGAGGAAATAAAAAAAGAATTAATTTGCTATTCTCCAGATTATTTCCCATAGTTCATCGCACTCCTTAACAAAGACAGCAGACGATTTATTCCACCTTCCTTTTTATTTCATTATTTCCCTCATAATCCCAGCCCCAATTCTTTTAATTAGCACAGTCTCTTAATTATTACATATACTTAATCTTTTTAATTATGGGAATAGGATGATTAAAAAAGTTGTCTTATTTTTACTTTGCACTCGGGCGTTAAGTAAAAGGTAATGAGCTCATTTAAAAGTATAACACTCTTTAATTATCGACATTAGAGGGAATTATACGCGAAAACTACCTTTCCTGTTTGTCTTTTTTTTTAATTTCGAAGTAAAATTCTATTTTTGTTATACTTTTGTGAAAAATATTTTATAAACTGCTGTTTTAACAAGAGAGAGATAAATCAGAAATATATTAAGGGAATCGAACCCTGAATCTTCAAACTGGCAGACCGACGCTATACCGTTTAGCTAAGGGGACGAATCGCAAGCTCTTATCATCAAAGTGAACTCTTCATACTAATTTTACAACGTTCTACAGCTTTCTAATTTTCATTTTTTCTTTAGCTTTAACAAAAGGCGAGAAATCTCCTGTAACCGCCTAGAAAAAGGGGGTTCTGTACCACAAAGAAATGTCTCATTGTATAGCGCCGTTGTGTTTCCTATATACACCGGCATAAAAAAAAATCTGATGTGGTCAGCACAGGACTTTTCTTATATAATGCAATGAATTTACTACTTTTACAGTAAAAAAAATAGATTACTTTTACAGTAGATATTTATATTTTTTCAAAGATATTGAATTTTCGTCAATTAGTCGTTATTTTCATTGGTTTAGCGTCATTTTTATCCATTTGGCGAGTTTTTCGTTAATTTAGCAACATTTAAAAAAGTCGCCAAATTGGCGACATTTCACCAAATTCGTCGCCAAAATCTCATCAAGCGTTATGGACGGAGAAATAAGTTATTCTTATAGCAGATAAATGACTATTGGCGTTCGAATACAAAAGTATTACACAAAGTATCTTTTTTCATAAATGGAACAAGCTAGATCCACGAGAATGATGTCACCACATTTATCGCATGGTATTACATATGAAAGTGAACATGTTTCTCAATAGGAAATATTTTTTTTTAATTTTATATGACTTTTTGATAATTTTTTTTAAAAATGTGCAATTTTTCAAGAACGGTTCATGTTAGCGTTCTAAAGTTGATGTCAATCGTTTTCTAATGAAAAATTACATAAGAAATGTCTATTTGCGTAACTTTATTAGAGGTTTTGATTTTTTGACGATTTTTTCAAAATTTCACTCGAAAATTTAGGGCGGTTCAGAACATTCGATTGCGTATGAAAACAATAGGCTTCCAGTGTGTATGGATTGAAATTTGTGTACCAAATTTCGTTCGAATGGGTCCATTCGTTCGTCAGTTATCGTCTCAACAGACTCACTGCTACACACACACACACACACACGCACACACACACACACACACACACATACTTTCACACAGACATCACTTTAAAAATGTTCTATTCGTGATCAGGGATGCTTGAAATGTGCTCTCCCGTCGAAAACTCGAATTCGAACTTTCGACCCGGTCACAATACTTTCCTTATACGTTATGCATATAAGGAAAGTAATACACGGCAACCATAATACTTATCGTGTTATTTTCCTGGTTAATGACACCCCTTGCTACACCGTGTAGTGATTTAATTAATACTTAAATTAAAATATTCTATTAAAAGTTTTATATATACTGGAATTAAAACTGCTTAACCAAACCAATATTTTATTCATAATTTCAAAGAATACTTCAACAAAATTTTATTAAGCTTAAATTTAATTCTGCTTTACATTTGACAATTAATGAAATTTTATAATTGTCTTTTTCTACTCCCTTTTCATAATGCTTACATTTAAATTATAAAATGTTTTTTTTTTTAATTGAGTGTGAAAGTGGGACATAAAACGTATGTGTCGACTTCTCAAATCATTACTTGAAGCTACATTAATTCCTGAAATTTTAGCAAGAGTTGAAAGAAAAATATATATTTCAAGATAGTTTGGCACTTAAAAAATTTCATATTTAAGATAAACTTTTAGGAAAGAAACATTTTGCTGATATCTTTGACGTTTAAATTAAATATTTTAACTATGATGCTTAAAATAGAGTAGTAACACATATATTGTATAGCTTAACAAGTCTTCTTCGATCGAGACCGTTTAACCTAGTCGAAAGTGTAAAGTATCTGTCTAGACGTCCGGGACATTGCCATTTAATTGGAATCCAGTGGGGGGGACTTTTAACTGGAATTAAGTGGGGGCGGCATCCACAGGGACCCACCCCATTCCCCTATCACCAACCTCTCGGAAGGGCTTACAGACCTACATATTTAACGTGCTCGCACTCCGTGTGAACACGGAGGCAGGTTGAGCAGAGGCGGGAATTGAACTAGGGCCGTCCGGGTGCAATTCCCACGCGCTAACCACTGGGCTGACACACCCCTTAACTTAATAATTACAAAAATATTCCTACATGAAATTTCTTTATCTCTATAGTAATAAAAGCTGTCTGTAGTCGCTTTTTTAACACTTTCCAACATACTTGAAAAGTGTTTATTACTTTGGTCATTCTGTATGTCTATCTGTTTGTCCGTTCCCACGGTACCTGCCGTAAAAATATTTTTATCAAAATGAAATGTTAGTATGTTGATCAGACGATCTGTGGGACATATGGGAATGTGAATGAATAATATCATCCAATTACTTTTGAATTGAATCCGGGTTGAAAAAGTGAAATACATTGAACCCTATGGGACCTAATTCTTCAAAAATGTTTCAATACATATTTTTAACATAAATAAAATATGTTCACATCTTGAATGAAGAAAATAATCGTCAATGCAATGCAAATTAGAACTTAAAAAATAAGGAATATTCCTACGTATTCAAATGTGTTTTGCCGTACAATTTATTTTCGTCTCCATATATTCTGTACCCTGTTCTACAATTGTAAAAATATTTATTGCGTCTACATTTAATTAGGAAACATCAATTTAAAAATAATTTTATATGCATATACCTAAAACCACGCTTTACTGTTGTGTCAAATGAGAAGATTGGTATGTAACTTAAACTAGTGACCCCTAGATGTAATTCCATTGCGATATTTTTAAGTACGATAATTTTTTTGTAAACATTATGATTTTTTTAAGCGTTTCATAAAGAGTAGTACCTCCTTCTATCTAACTTCATGATGTAACTGAAAGTTACATGTTCAAACTTTGGGGACCGGGTAAAAGAACTCGCGAAGTGAGATCCAAGGGTTGACGAGCATCAGCGAACAAGGAACGGAACAGCAACGGCCGAATTACGCATGCGTAGCTGGTGGGACTAAGAAGCTCGCGAAGTGGCTACTGAGTAGCAGCAAATAAGGGATAGAGTCCCTCTGTTACCAGGTGGCATTATGAGCGCGGTCGTGTGCTTCTGCCGTCAGGTTGAAAGAGTTCTTAAAAGGAGCTGCGAGTACCAGTGAGTAGGGGAGCTGCGAGTACCAGTGAGTATGGGAGCTGCGAGTACCAGAGAGTAGGGGAGCTGCGAGTACCAGCGAGTAGGGGAGCTGCGAGTAGCAGTGAGTAGGGAGCTGCGAGTAGCAGTGAGTAGGGGAGCTGCGAGTACCAGAGAGTAGGGGAGCTGCGAGTACCAGAGAGTAGGGGAACTGCGAGTACCAGCGAGTAGGGGAGCTGCGAGTAACAGTGAGTAGGGGAGCTGCGAGTACCAGTGAGTAGGGGAGCTGCGAGTACCAGAGACTAGGGGAGCTGCGAGTACCAGACAGTAGGGGAGCTGCGAGTACCAGAGAGTAGGGGAGCTGCGAGTACCAGAGAGTAGGGGAGCTGCGAGTACCAGAGAGTAGGGGAGCTGCTAGTACCAGTGAGTAGGGGAGCTGCGAGTACCAGTGAATAGGGGAGCTGCGAGTACCAGTGAGTAGGGGAGCTGCGAGTACCAGAGAGTAGGGGAGCTGCGAGTACCAGTGAGTAGGGGAGCTGCGAGTACCAGTGAGTAGGGGAGCTGCGAGTACCAGAGAGTAGGGGAGCTGCGAGTACCAGTGAGTAGGGGAGCTGCGAGTACCAGTGAGTAAGGGAGCTGCGAGTACGAGTGAATAGATTGCTGAGTCCATACGGGCGTATTTGCCAACTCAAAACGGGCGCGAAATACACCGCTCGGAAAAACGACTGATAGGTATACCCCATGAAGCGAATCATGGAGGTTCGCGAACATCAGCTATTAGGGGCAGTAGCTCCTCCTCCACGTAGTAAATAAATTTAAAAAATCTGATGTGGGCAACACATGACTTTCCTTATATAATGCAATGAATTCACTACTTATACAGTAAAAAAATAGGTTTTTCTCATAGTAGATACTTATATTCTTTTCAAGATATTGAATTTTCGACAATTAGTCGTAATTTTCATTGATTTAGGGTCATTTTTATCCATTTGGGCGAGATTTTCGTTAATTTGGCAACATTTAAAAAAGTATCCAAGTTGGCGACATTCCGCCAAATTCGTCGTCAAATTCTCGCCAAGCGTTATGGACGGAGAAATAAGTTATTCTTAGAACAGATAAATGACTATTGGCGTTCAAATACAAAATTATTACTCAAAAGTATCTTTTCTCAGGAATGGAACGAACTAGATCCACGAAAATGAGGTCACCAAATTTATCGCATGATATTACATATGAAAAGTGAACATGTTTCTCAACAGTTAATATTTTTTTTTATTTATGGGATTTTTTGATAAATTTATTTGAAAAGTGTGCAATATCTCGAGAACGGTTCATGCCAACGTTCTAAAGTATATGTCAATCGTTTTCTATGGAAATCGTCTTCTTGCATTAGAAATGTCTATTTGCGTAATTTTATTAAAGGTTTTGATTTTTTGATGATTTTTCAAAATTTCACTCAAAACTTTAGGGGGTTCTGAACATTAGATTACGTTTAAAAACAATAGATTTCCAGTATTTATGGATTGTGATTTTTGTACCAAATTTCATTCGAATCACTACATTCATTCGTGAGATATCGTCTCCATAGGCTCACTGACACACACACAGAGACATCACCCCAAAAATGTTCGATTCGTGATCAGAGGGTGCTTGAAACGTGCTCTCTTGTCGAAAACTCGAATTCGAATTTTCGACCCCGTCACAATACTTTCCTTATACATTATGTATACAAGGAAAGTAACAATGGGAAACATTTGATATAATAGAGATATGTTTCAATTTTCGGATCTGGTATTATTGATATTCATCCAAACAATATGTGTTATTAGACTTGAAGAAACATGTTACAGTTAATACACGATGGAAGTAATACAGTTCTTGATAATAAATATAGTCAAAATATTGACAAATAAACCAAAAATTAAAAATTTCGTTAAATATACAGCATAAAATGTCTTGTTAAATATGCAGCATAAAATGAATTGAAATGGTATCGATATATTTCGAAGTAACAACTCCAATAAAAGAAAGCAGGTGACATATTTGGACACAAGCTGGCGAAATCTGATGTGGGCAGCACATGACTTTCGCTGCTGACCCATATTCAGGTTCTCTTTATTTCTTCAAAGATTCATTGAGTTTAATTGCGAAAAATAACAGCCATAATTATTTCAAATTACACTAAATTTGCACTTTTAATTCAATTTTCGTTTGCATTTAGTAACTGGACTTATTTTCAAAGGTGGCGTAAAGAAAATGCAGAAAAAAAAGAATATCGAGAACGGTTAGTTCTAGAGTAATGGGGTTGGTCTTATTATTTTCTTCTTCAAAAATTAAATATAAAATAAGCATTTAATTGGTACAAAAATCTAATCAGCATCAGATTTACATACGAAGGATTTATCTACCAAATTTTGTGAAATTTAGTCTATTAGTTTTTCAGCTAGAATAGATGCAGGCAATTTTTGAGAGCCATTTCGCAAACAAAGGCAGGTTCTTTTATCCCGAATCGTACCAAAATCTAATCTGCACCAGGGTCAACTATAAGGGACTTGCCTACCAAATTTTATGAAATTCGATCTACTAGTTTAGGCAGAGTGGACACAAAATCTGCACAAACACACACACACAGAAGTTGCGCTAAAATTGCTTTTTCATATTCTAGACGTCTCATAACGTTTAATTCTGTCGAAAATTCAAGTTGTGATTTTCAGCCCGATTCCAGTACTTTCCCTATACATTTCCATGTATTACAGGGAAAGTAACAAGGCGTTTGGAATGAGTTCAACAGGTTTTAAAACGTGGAAACGCCGATCCGGTGGTCGAGCTATCAGGGGCACGCGTTTCCTTCTGATCTCTGGATTGCCGGGTTGCAGGTTCGAATCCCGCCAGCGGGCATGGATGTTGTCATGTCGAGGCCAAGTCACACTTCCGCCCTTCGGGGAGCTCTCTATAAAAGTGAAACTGCAAACCTCCTCAACTTCGCCATGGGATACCCTGGGGGTTCTTGTGGACGTGGTGCGTAGGCGCTCCTTCACCACGGGGGTATAAGTAACGAACGAAAACATGGAAACTATTTCAACTGCTTACACTCCCATTTTCTTTCCACAGTTTCGCATAATATTAACTTTGGATAATGATAAGATTTATATAGTATTGTTTTGTATTGAATCTCTCTACCTCCTCAGTTATGTACGTGATTAAAATATATTTTTTGCTATTCCTTGCGTCATTGATGTTTAAGAGAGGACATGGAAAAAACTTGCTATTTTCTCATAATTTATTTTTCTTCCAAAGTTTTCGGTTCTTCGTACAGACTATTTTTCGTCGTCGCTAATTTAAGCTGAAATGAAAAATTGCTGAAGATTATGTCTCGTAATGAACCAGGGACTGGAAAAAAATATATTTTCTTTTATAAAAGTAAAATTGTAGAACGTCACTGCATCAGTTAAAAGGATTAGAGTGAAGGTTTAGAAAATAACTGAACTGTGACATGGAATATTTTAAACATTCTTGGGTTCGGAAATAAGTCTTAGCGATACGCTGGACTGATAATCTTTTATTTTACATGGTGGTTTTTTGTATAAAAAACTAAATTGAAGCTCGAAGAGTTATAACATAGCAAGATTCTGTAACGAGAGGTGTTGTCAAAATAACAGTAGTAAAATTAACTGTATGACTCCACTCGACATACTCACACCAGAATCTATTTTTAGTAGCATTTTTTTTCAAATTTTGCAAGAAAAAATTTCAAGTATCTGTATCGTAAGTTCATATAATTATAATTATAGCCTGTTACCCATTTTTAATTTCCTTATATACATAATGTATAATGAAAGTATTGTGATGGGCTCGAAAATTCCAATTCAAGTTTTCGATGAGAGAGCACTTTTCAAACATCCCTGATCACGAATCAAATATTTTTGAGGTGATGTCTGTGTGTGCGTGAAAGTATGTGTGTGCGTATGTGTGGAAGTATGTGTGCGCGTGAGTGAGTGTGTGTGTGTGTGTGTCAGTGAGTCTGTGGAGCCGATATCTCACAAACGAATGGAGCGATTCGAATCAAATTTGGTACAAAAATCACAATCTGTGAATACTGGAAGCTTATTGTTTTTAAACGCTGTTTTATGTTCCGAACTCCCCTAAATTTTCGAGTGAAATTTTGAAAAAATCATCAAAAAATCAAAACCTTTAATAAAGTTACGCAAATAGACATTTCTTATGTAATTTTTCCTTAGAAAACGATTAACATAAACTTTAGAACGCTAACGTGGACTGTTCTCCAGATATTGCACATTTTTCAAATAAATTTACCAAAAAGTCCCATAAATTAAAAAGAAAATATTAACTGTCAAGAAACATGTTAACTTTTCATATGAAATATCATGCGATAAATTTGGTGATATCATTCTCGTGGATCTAGCTTGTTCCATTCATGAGAAAAGATACTTTGAGTAATACTTTTGTATATGAATGCCAATAGTTATTTATATGCTATAAGAATAACTAATTTCTTCGTCCATAAAGCTTGGCGAGATTTTGGCGACGAATTTGGAGTAATGTCGCCAACTTGGCAACATTTTTAAATGTTGGCAAATTAACGAAAATCTCGCCAAATGGATAAAATGACGCTAAATTAATGAAAATGACAACTAATTTGCGAAACTTCTATATCTTGGAAAAAATATTAGTATCTACTATAAGAGAAACCAATTTTTTTTACTGTAAAAGTAGTAAGTTCATTACATTATATAAGGGAAGTCATGTGTTGCCCGCATCAGATTTTTTTAAAAGGCTTGACAAAATCTTACGATTGATGTCGTACTTGACAATGTACCCCCCGGAGGATAACTTGACCACAGGGGATCTAATAACGTCACGAACAGGAACAGTTACACCGCGGCTATCTTTCATAGCAATGATTGAAACTGTTGTCAATGATTGAAACTTTTGCGGGATAAACACAAAGCAACTAAACTTAATTTGTTGAACATTTGAGATTAAAGCTTATTCCTAATTAAAATATTTCAATTAATAAATTAATTTAATTACAAAAATTGAAATAATTTAACTGGAGTGTAACTGTCTTAACTCGATTTTCTTATACCATATTTTTTTTTCAAACTTTAAAAAAAATTATTTGAAATCTCGTTATCGTGGTCCAAATTATTGCAACTATAACGTGTTATTCTTCACTTTAAAGGGTTTAAAAAAAACTTTCGATTAATACCATATTTAACAATGTACAACACGTTCGGGGGTGACTGTCCCCCAAGGGAGATATCTAATACCGTCATGAACAAGAACAATTATACCGCTGCTATCTTTATAACAATGATTGAAACTATTAAGTCTCATGATCATTGAGCCGTGAATCAACCCATTTTATGTATAATTACATCAAATTTTGTCCTATGCTGCCATATTAAAAAATTTAAAATTCCAAATAAGTTTTGAAGTTTTCGCTCGAATTTAAAAATCTGATGTGGGCAGCACATGACTTTTCCTGCAGACTCAAATTCATTTTCTCTTTATTTCTTTAATAATTCATTAAATTGAGATTAATTGCACCAAATAACACTAAATTTGCATTTTTAATTCAATTTCTGTTTTTATTTGGTAATTGGACATTTTTCCAAAAGCGGTATAATTAAATGCGAAAAATTTTAAATATATCGAGAACGGTTAGTCCTAGAGTAATAGAGTTTCTCTAATCCTTTTCGTCATCAAAAATTACGTATAAAACAAGCATTTAATTGATATATTTGATCATACGTAGCTTTTTTTCAGGTTTTGGCGATTTTTGAGGGCCATTTCGTAAAAAAGCAGGTTGTCCTTTTCCGAATGATAGCAAACTCTAATCAGCACCAGAGTATTACGAGTAACGTATATACTAAAGTTTGTGAAATTTGGTCAATTAGTATTTTAGCTAGAGTGGATAGATGAAATTTTTACGGAACTTTCTGCAAGAAAAGGCGCGTTCTGTTTTTACGAATCCTATCAAAAACTAATCAGCACCAGGGCCTCACCCATTACATTGCACAGACACACGTACAGACGTCACGTTAAAAATAGTTTTTTCGTATTCTATAGGTCACGAAACGTGTAGTTCCGTCGAAAACTCGAATTGCGATTTTTGGCATGAGTCCAATACTTTCCCTATACATTACCACGTATTGCAGGGAAAGTAAAAATAACAGTAGTAAAATTAATTGTATGGCTCAATTTGACATTCCCACACCATTATCCATGTTTAGTAGCATTTTTTTCAAATTTTACAAGAAAAAATTCCAAGTAGCTGTATCCTAAGTTCAAATAAATATAATTATAGCGTGTTGCCCATTTTTTTAAAAGGCTTGAAAAAATCTTACGATTGATGTCGTACTTGAAAATGTACCCCCCCCCCCCCCCCCACACACACACACACACCAACACCACCCCGGAGGATAACTTGGCCACAGGGGCAATGATTGAAACTATTATCAATGCTTGAAACTTTTGCGGAATAAACACAAAGCAACCAAACTTAATTTGTTGAACATTTAAGATTAAAGCTTTGTTCCTAATTAAAACATTTCAATTAATAAATTAATTTAATTACAAAAATTGAAATAAATTAACTGGAGTGTAACTATCTTAACTCGATTTTCTTATACCATATTTTTTTTTCAAACTTTACAAGAAAAAATTTGAAATATCGTTATCGTGGTCCAAATTATTGCATCTATAGCGTGTTACCCTCCACTTTAAAGGGTTCGAAAAAAACTTTCGATTAATACCATATTTAACAATGTACAACTCGTTCGGTGGTAACTGTCCCCCAAGGGGGGGGGAACTAATAACGTCATGAACAAGAACAAATATACCGCTGTTATCTTTATAACAATGATTGAAACTATTAAGTCTCGTGATTATTGAGCTGTAAATCAACCCATTTTATGTAGGATTATATCAAATTCTGTCCTATGCAGCCATATTAAAAAAATATAAAATTTCAAATAAGTTTTGATGTTTTCGCTCGAATTTAAAAAATCTGATGTGGGCAGCACATGACTTTCTTTGCAGACTTATACACACATTCTCTTATTTAATTAAATTTAATTCACTATTAATTCAATTTTCGTTCTCATTTGTTAACTGAACTCATTTTCAAAGGCAGCGTAGGTAAAAGCGAAAAAACGAAAATATCTCGAGAACGGCTAGTCCTAATGTAATGGAGTTGGTCTTATTCTTTTCTTCGTTAAAAATTACGTATAAAACAAGCATTTAATGGATATTTTTCAGCATACGTAGTTTTTTTATTTTAGATTTTGTCGATTTTTGCTGGCCATTTTGCAAAAAAAGGCAGGTTATTTTTTCTGAATCATACCCAAAACTAATCAGCACCAGATTCGCCCACAAGTGACTTACCTACCAAATTTTATGAAATTTGGTCAACTACTGTCTTAGTTAGAGTGGATACAAATTCTGCAAAGACAGACAGACAGACAGACACACAGACACACACACAAACATTACCACGCTAAAAATAGTTTTTTCGTATTCTAGAGGCCTCGAAACGTGTAGATCCGTTGAAAACTCGAGTTGCGATTTTCAGCATGATTCCAATACTTTCCCTATACATTACCATGTATTGCAGGGAAAGTAAAAAACATTTCTATTTAATTCCAGATTCTTTTATGACAAAGCCGGATATAAAGTGTCCTGAAAATCCATTAATATCGTGAACACAAAAAATCGACCACAGACATATATACAGATAGCCAGTCAGACAGACAGACAGACATCACTCCAAAAATAGTCAAAACGTGTTGAGGAGGTCTTAAAACATATATTGGCATGAAAATATCGAAATCGAAAATTTTCGGGAGAACGATATTTTCTCTATATTATATAACATAGTATCAGAAATTAACACTTTTTGCTCCATCTTTTTACAAAACGAGTTTTTACTGTTTTGAAGAGTTGAGAGAAATTGAAGAATATATGCATTTTGTTATTTTGTTCGAGGAAGTAAATTGCAATATAAGTGCTAATAATATTTTTCTTTCAGAATATTCAGGACATAAAATGTGGTATGCTTCCTTGTCATGATATTAAACTACGAACGTTTTAAAATATAAGAAAAATACTATTTTGCTCTACATTTAATATTGTATATTATTACATGAAATAACTATTATGTCATTGTTTTTTATACGCAATTGTCCTAACTCCATGCACAAAGCATGATGTGTTACGGTTGAAAAGTAAATCCGTTGTTAGAAACACTTTGCATCAGTAACAGTATCAACTGGTTTCTGTAAAAAAAGCCATCAAGACGAAAGACAGAGCATCCACACCAACAAAGGTAATGATGTATCTGGCAATAAACATTTGCATAATCGGATGTAGGATGGAAATTTTTGTGAACAAAAACAAATGGAAAATTTAATAGAAAGAAAAAAATCTAGACGATATATAAAGTAAGGCAAGCGGATTCAAAATATTGTCACAGTTAAAAAGACGGTGAACTATGATAAAATGTATAGAAAAATAACCGGTTAATAGATTTGCATTAGAGACAAGTTTATCAAAGTGGACTTAAAATAGTATTAATCGAAATTACTATAAAAAGTACTAGTTTAAAAAAAAGACTATGAAATTTAAAAGGTCACAGAAAATAAAGGAACACAACAAGTTTTAGAAAAGTTACATCAGGTACTTCATCAATGACATTCAAACAACTTTAGATCAAACTCCTTCAGAAATACCATGCAAAGTGCCTGACCATTAGCTAATAAAGGAATAACTTTAGAAATACTATATGAAGTGTCTGGGCATCAGCAAATAAATATATACTTTAGAAATACTATATCAAGTTCCTGGCCATTAGCAAATTAGTAAATAACTTTAAAAATGCTATATGAAGTGTTTGACTGTTAACAAATAAATACATAACTTTAAAAATCTGATGTGGGCAGCATATGGCTTTCCTTATATAATGCAATGAATTTACTACTTTTAGAGATTGTTAGATTAATAGATTATTTTTATAGTAGTTATTTATATTCTTTCCAAGATATTGAATTTTTGTCTATGAGTCGTCATTTTCCATGTCGTTATCATTAATGAGTCGTCATTGATTTAGCGCCATTTTTATCCATTTGGCGAGTTTTTCGTTAATTTAGCAATATTTAAAAAAATAGCCAAGTTGGCGACATTCCACCAAATTCGTCGCCAAAATCTCGTCAAGCGTTATGGACGAAGAAATAAGTTATTCTTACAGCAGATAAATGACTATTGGCATTCAAATGCAAAAGCATTACTCAAAGTATTATTTTTCATGAATGGAACGAGCTAGATCCACGAGAATGATGTCACCAAATTTATCGCATGGAATTACATATGAAAAGTGAACATTTTTCTCAATAGGAAATATTTTTTTTATTTTAAATGATTATTTGATAATTTCTTTAAAAAATGTGCAATATCTCGTTATGTTACAGTTCATGTTACAGTTCTAAAATTTATGTCAATCGTTTTCTAATGAAAAATTACATAAAAAATGTCTATTTGCGTAACTTTATTAGCGGTTTTGATTTTTTGACGATTTTTTAAAAATTTCACTCGAAAATTTAGGGGGGTTCTGAACATTCGATTGCATATAAAAACAATAGGCTTCCGGTGTTTACGAATTATGACTTTTGTACAAAATTTCGTTCGAATCGGTCCATTCGTTCGCCAGTTATCGTCTCCACAGACTCATTAACACACACACCCACATACACACAGACTGTCATACACACACACACACAGACAGACATCACTTCAAAAATTTTTGATTCGTGATCAGGGATGCTTGAAACGTACTCTCCCGTCGAAAACTCGAATTCGAATTTTCGACCCCGTCACAATACTTCCCTTATACATTATGTATATAAGAAAAGTAAAAATAGTATATCAAGTGTCTGGTCATTATAAAATAAATAAATAACTTTGAAAATACTATATCAAGTGCTCGACCATTAACAAATAATTACATAACTTCAGAAATACTATATCAAATGCCTGGCCATTAGCAAATAAATAAGATTTAGAAATACAAATGGATTAAAATACCCAACGGATAAAAATGTTATACAAAAAGTGAAGGGCACAACCGGTTTGGGCCTTAAAATAATCTTACTTTTTAGCTATTTTCGAAGAAGTTTGAGATATTTACTTTAAATTATGATGTGTTAATTATATTAATTGCACTAACAACTAAGAAATTTGGTAAAAAACAACAATAAACGGATCTGTCCAAAGCAGCGAATCTGCTCGTTTGCATTTCACAAAATCTCCACTCCATTTTAAGTTCAAATGAGAAATTGCTGAAGATTATGTCTTGTAATGAGCCACAGACGTAGAAAATAAATTTCCCCTTATAAAAGTTACATCGTTGGATGTCACTGTGCTAATTAAAAGGATTAGAGTGAACGTTTACAAAATAACAGAGCTGTAACATAGAATATTTTTAACTTTTTGCGTTCGAGAATAAATCTTAGCTGAACCGAGAATTTTTTCGTTACACGAAACAATAAACTGAGACTTTCAGGTTATTCATATAGCAAAATTTTGATTCAAGATACGTACTATAAAAGTATAAAATTCCATTTTCTTTTACGAAACCTGCTTTTATTGTTCTAAAATAATGACCTTAGCTAAGAAAAATGAAGAATATATGCATTTAAATTCGTTTTATTTCATTCGTAGAAATAAATTGTAATAAAAAGTATAATGATATTTTTCGTTCAGAATTGTGTCAATTGTACCAACGTCATACACAACATATGTTAAAAATGTAAAACCATCCTTCAAAACACCGCATAACACATATTAGTGACAGTATCAGTTGACCTCGAAGGCAAAAAACAGCCTTTGTATACACAATAAAAACAGAGCAGACACAGTAAAATAGGTAAGGATATGTCTGTCAGAAAACAATTATATAATCGGACACAAGAGAGAAATTGTTAATAAATATAAAACTAAAATTGATAAATAAAAATAAATTAATAAAAAAAAGAAGACATTTTAAAAGAAATAAATATCTAGAGAAAAGACAAAGAAGACCAGAAGGATTAAAAACACTTTCTTTATAAATAAGAATGAGAATTTAAGGACCGTATTATAAAATCAACCTGTTTCTGGCACTATATGAGCAACAGCTGATAAATAGGGAAACTATAGTTAAAAACTTGAAAAAATGTTCGTTTCAAATACATTCTATACCAAAAATATCGACGCGCCAAGAAGGAGTTGACCGATTGTAATGAAATTTCGTATGAAAGACATTTTGAATCTTTAGTGACGAGTCCTTTTTCCAACTGTGTCCTGACGACAACCGCAGACGTATCTGGAGACGTCCAGGACAGCGTGGGGACCCTGCCCTTACTACCGCACGCCACACATGCCCACAACAGGGCGTTATGGTCTAGGGTGCCATCTCCTTTGATAGTCGGACCCCTTTGGTAGTCATATCTGGCAGACTGACAGCACAGCGGTACGTAGACAACATTCTACGATTGGTTGTGCTACCGTTCTTTTTGCGACACCCCGGACTTACTTTTCAACAAGACAATGCCCGGCCGCACACGGCACGCGTTGCTATGAATTTTCTTCAAGCTTGCCCAATACTTCCTTGGCCAGCTAGGTCTCCTGATCTCTCTCCCATAGAGCACTTTTTGGACGTTATGGGAAGACGATTGCAACCATCCCGGAATGTTGACGATTTAGCCCGACAGTTGGAGACAATTTGGCAAGACATTCCGCAAGACACCATCCATGAACTTTATCAGTCCATGCCACGCCGGGTGACATCTTGCATCCAGGCTAGAGGTGGACCAACGCCTTATTGACTTCCTCCCTTTGTATACGGTCAAATTCTAAATCATTAAATTGTTCTGACATTTTAATCGTTTCTTTTTCTATGTATGTTCTTCACATCCACCAATTTTTATCGCAATCGGACAACTCCTTCTTGGTGCGTCTATTTTTTCGATATAGAGTTTATTATACAAATTGCTAATTAATAAAAGTCTACTAAATTTCAGAAAAAACAGAAATAATAGAACACAAACGGTTTCGGAATAGCTACATGAGCTATTACATCAACTAAATTCAAACTACTATAAAAATACCAATAAACAATATACTGTAAAATTAAAAAAATTATATATACAAAAATTGAAGAAACCAATCGATTTTTTAAAAATGCATCGTGCTTAAAGTCAAAAATAGTTGCCTTCGAAATCTGGCTGAATTATGTTCTGTCCCGTAGTCAATACTATAAGTGTGCGAAGTTTCAGCTTTCTAGGTTATCTGAGAACATCTGGAGGGTCTGAAAAGTATATTTGAACCCCTACTTTGTCCGTCTCTTGGGGAGGGGGTCGAAAAACTGGTTTCATTTGGATATATTTCCTGGACCGTAAAATAAGCGTGCCAAGATTAAGTTTCTTAGGTTACAGGGAGCTTCTAGAGCAGTGATTTCCAACCTTTTTTGATTAAAAAGACCTCTTAAATATTTTATAAAATCCTTTGTAAAATTTTGAAACTCCTAAATGACTGACATATATTAGGTTTGACAGGGATAAATTACAAAAGAGGCGTGTAAAGCTCCTAAAGTTCTAAAGTTATTCCTTTAAAATACACAATACATACATTAAAACATTAATATTCAATATAAATTAAAAAGAAAAAAGTACATGTCAATTACCAATACAACTAAAATATTTTTCTCTAGAGTTCATGTTAAAATTACACACTCAAAACGAACTAACCGTCATGTCATCACCATAACGTCTTATGTCGAATTACACAACTTCCCATGTACTGAACATTCCTATACCAAACCCTGACATCAATTCGGACCAAGAAATTCCTGAAACAATCCGTTACGGTTATGTCATAAACACTCATATACAATGTCTGATCAAAACCTCTTTGGGTATCCTTGTGCCATTGCCCTTGACAAAAAATGACTGTTGTTATATGGTAATTTTCAATTCCCAATATAACATTGCTCTTTTGAAAGAGGAAGTGGACCTAAGAAGACGGTCCCTCATGAAGTGAGGCAATTTTTGTAACATTCCCTCGAACGCAGCTGCACCGGACATTCATTTCGAAAAGAGAGGGTGCTTCTCAAGTTCATGTCAGCGTTAGGTGTTACAACAAACGGAAGGGGTTGAACTTCTTGACCCCAGAGTCAATTAATATCACTCGAACCTTGGGAAAATTCTCGTGAGAACTTTCAACGATTTTAAAACTGGAGACTGCATATCTCATATTTCAGGGGGGCCTTGACCAATAATATAGCCTGAAGGGCGTAGCCCTTAATTTACTTAGCCAATTATGGACAGGGGCGCCTTGTTAAGGGGGTAGAGACAGAGAGCAACTTTGGACTTTAAGTTTTTGAAATCGAGGACTTGAATTTTGTGAGTGAAAAGAAGAGGTCGCAAGAGCGACGGATCTCGGAGAGAGCGAGCCCACGGGACAGAGCCGGAGCGCGCGGTCATAAAGTCCGACATCGGCAAAGATGATCGAGGTAGGACAATTCTACACATATTTTTGCACTTTGATTATTATTATCTCTCTGACCCTCCTAAATAAGGTTAACCTGGGCCATTAAGACGTAGGCTAGTAAGAATAGTGAGTTAATGCACATTAATAGGTTAATAATTGTAATGCTCATATTATGATCATAGAATGAGGAGATTTGATTGTCTTAATGTACTACACTAAAGATGTTGGTATATGAAATTTACCAGATGTTAATAGTTATTAAATAAGGTTTGTCTTAATGAAATAAATTCTTTGTTATTGTTTAAAATTAAGCCTCTTCATTTTAATTACTGGTATTATGTATTTCTTTATTTACTCCACTTTACGAGATCGGTCTATATAGCGCCAATACCTGGCGTGTGACGACTCCCATATCATTTTGGCGCCCGTGACCAGTCGAACCTGGACTCAAAATTATTGCACACATATCATTTTGGTGCCGTTTAAACCAGTTTCGAACCTGGACTCAAAATTATCGCACCCATATCATATTGGTGCTCATGACCAATCAAACCTGGATTCAAAATTATTTCACCCTTCTGGCGACTTTGCTGTTTTAGACCAGTTATATGCCAGAATTTAAATTTTAATGAAGAGAATAAAAATATTTGGAATTAATGAAAAATGAAAATATTGAATAAAAATTTTTTGTGTGTAAAATAAGGATTAAATTAAAGAAAGAATTTTAAAATTAAAATAAATATAGGTAAATTTAAGAAAATTTATTTCACAGTATGAGAAGCAAGCAAATAGTGAATCATTATGTGTTCTTAATGAGACATGCCATATTGTATGTGAAAATATAATTATTAGGGAACTTGAAGCTTTTAAGAAATTTTTGAATTGTATAAATATTTGTGTAATATTTGAGGAGTTAATTATGAGGATTGAAGTATTTGCATGCGTAGATAGTGAAATGATTAGAATTATGTTTTTGAATTTATGTGATATTGTATTTAAATATTTTGGGGGAACATTTTGAGGTGTAAAAACAGGAGATAATTTTAGATATAGAATTTTTGCGAGAAAGTGAAATGTAGAATGACGGAAAGCGGAGAAAATCATCCAGCAACGAGGGGCAGGTTACCAGGACTTATACACCTATTAGGGGAATGCAATGGCATAGAGAATGATGTAGAAATTTTTTTTGACCAGATCAAATCTTTAAGCAGCTTGGGGGATTGGTCAGAGGAGGAAAAGTTAGCAATTGTGAAATCGCGGTTAAGAGGGAATGCAAGAAAATTTTATATAGGGTCACAAGAATTAAGAAGGGAAACATCTTTCGAAAAATTTAGGGATAGGTTATTAGAGTTCTTTACAGAAAAACCGAACATTACAACAAATCAGATCCTTTTCACGACCGCAAAACAGACACAGGGAGAAACGATTAAGCAGCTAGCACACAGAATAACAACACTAACTTTAAATTATATTGGCGACACAGAGCACAGTGAAGCGACACAACAGATTATGGATAAATTAAGGTTAAGTAAATTCTTAGAGGCGGTAACACCTGAATTCCAGAAAGAAATAATAAAAACTAATGCACAAAATTTTGATGAAGCTGTAAAAATAGCCACAAACTTGGAACAGGCAAATTTAGCTGCGATAACGGCAAATGTAAATAGTGCTACATATAGACAAGAAATTGAGACGCTCCGCAAAGAGCAACAGGAATTTAACGCACATATTTTAAATTCAATTACCCAAGAAATAAACACATTAAAAATCCAAGAAAAAGTACAAATTCCCACGACACAAACAAAAAAACTCGTAACATGCCACTACTGTAATAAACAGGGACATTTCATGAGAGAATGCCGAATATACAAAGCTGATCATTTTAAACAAACACAGAGTCAAAACATAAACAACGCGAGGACACAGTGGCATAATCAAATACAGTCTCCTCCCCACTCATTTCAAACCCAGCCGTATGATGACCACAGAACTTACTCCTCCCAGCCGGACACATACGATTATAGGCCAAACCACGCCTTTGGAAACTATCAACAGAGCAGAAATTACTATGCAGCACCCCCTCCACAAAGTAGATTTTCTAGGGAACAACGATATAATAGGGACGAGTCAAACCAAAACAGAATCAGAGAATCGGGCGGGCAAAGAAACAATGGGAGAGAGATGAATACAAGATTTGAATACAGAAATTTCCCTAATAGAAGAGATAATTTAAACTAATTGTGGGAGCTTTAAATAATAACTTACAAAGAGAGAAAAATTACAGGGTAAAGTTCCCGAGAAAAATTGAAATTCCTGTACAAACAGAAAATAAGAAATTGGAGATACATAACGATGAAAGTACTGAAAAACATGAGGAAACGATTGCATCTGTAGGAGAACAAATTGAAAAAACAGAATTGCCAACAATAATAGCTCAATTTAAAAATATACAAAGCGAACTCATGATAGACTCTGGAGCGAGCGTTAGTGTATTATCATTAGAATTGTTCAATAAAATTAAAGATAATGTCAAAATTAAATATGTGTCAAGGAGTGTTACAATATCAACTTTAACAGGACATAGTATTGAATATATAAAGACTGTGGAAATTCCATTTAAAATTCAGGGAAAACAGTTCAAACATATTTTTTTTGTCACAACAGCAAGATTTACACAAAAATTTAAGGGAGTATTGGGTTTTGACTTTTTACAGAAAAATCAAGCCATTTTGAATACACAAAAGAACATTCTGAAGATGGGCGACATAGAAATAATTTTAAATTCTGATAGGCAAATTGATAGACAAATAAATGAGATAATACAGGAAAGACCGAATCTAGCCAAAATTTTAAGAAAAGTAGAAATCAAACCGAATTCGAGGGAGAATGTTGTAGTATATAGTGAGGAAAGTCTAGAAAATGGAACAGAGGTTTTGTTCGAACCCAAAGAAAAATCATACATTGTAATGAATTATGGAATACACCACATGAATGAGAACAAAATTAAAATTGAAGTTCAGAATAACACGAATGCGACAATTACATTAAATAAAAACATGGCTTTAGGAAACATTACGACAGATTTTACGATACAACAACAGGACATTAAAGAACCAGAAATTAGTGAACGGACACATAAATACGAAGAGATGATAAATTTAATACAGGCTAAACCGGAGATAATTGAAGAAAGAAAAAAAGATTTGAAAACAGAAGATTTTAATACTGACCACATGGACCCAAACATTAAACAAGATTTCCTCAAATTTGTAATGCAATATTCGGACGTTTTTTCAAAATCATTAAAAACTTTAGGAGCGACGGACATCGTAAAACCGGTGATAAAGCTTGCACATGACCACGCAATACGTTCCAGGCCATACGACGTTCCGTACGCACTGCAGGATACCGCAAAAAATCAATTAAAAGAGTTAGAAGAAGCAGGGATAATTGCCAGAACAAAATCAAATTTTGCATCGCCGATGATTTTAGTGCGTAAAACAAGTGGAGAGTACCGTTTATGTTTAGATCTGAGATTAATTAATAACATATCCACTCTTTTTCCTTACAAAATTCCCCGTGTAAATGAAATTATAACTAAATTAGCCGGACATAGATACTATTCGAAACTGGATTTTCATAGTGCATTCAACCAATTGGTTTTACCTGAAGACACAAAATAATTATTTGCTTTTACAACGCCCTATGGCAACTACCAATTTGAAAGACTCGTTTTTGGACATGTAAGCTCCGCTCCAATTTTTCAACAGGTTATGGACACCATTTTAGCGGACTTAAGAGAGGAAAACATACAAGCTTACATCGACGACATAATAATCCCGGCTAACTCTTATTCAGAATTAATACATAAATTAAAATTAGTATTCGATAAATTAAGAAAATACAACCTAACTCTGACACCCAGCAAATGTAAATTTTTTGTAGAAAAAGTAGCATATTTAGGATTTGAAATTAGTCAAAAAGGCATTACACCAACAGATGAAAATATAAACAAAATCACTTCTTTTCCAGTACCAAAAACATTAAGAAAATTAAAAAGATTTTTAGGCATTTGTAATTTTTACAGAAATTCAATAAAAAATTATGCTCAATTAACCGCGGTTTTATCAGACTTAACAAGAAAGGATAATAAATTTAAATGGGATAATAAATGTGAGGAGGCATTCCAGGAACTCCAAGAATGTTTTTTCAAGAAACTATTACTTATACAGCCAGATTTTGACAAAGACTTTTATCTGAATATCGATGGCAGCATTCAGTCCATAGGAGGCGCTCTTTTACAATACAGAGAGGGAATTTTAAAACCGATTGCATATTTTAGCAGGAAATTATCGATACAGGAGCAAAAATACCCGGCCATGAAAATTGAATTACTTGCTATGCATCAGGGAATGAAATTTTTTAGGAATTTTCTTTTCGGACGAAAGTTTTTTGTGCTTTCTGACCATTTACCTTTGGGACAGCATTTAAAAATACAAAACCCACCCAGCGTATTACAGAGGTGGCTTTTAGAGATATCTGAATATGATTATGAATTTATTCACGTCCCGGGTAAAGATAATTTATTAGCGGATTTTTTAAGTAGAGATGATTTTGAAAATAAACAAACAGAGCAGAATGAGGGAAAACAAAACATTGAGAATCCAAGGGGAGAAATTAACCTGATAGAACAAATTAAGGGAGAAAACACGGTGAAAAGAAATGGATATGTGAATGAGGATAGTGTCTATATTGCACAGATAAACACAATAACAGAAATCCCGGCATTAGATAGAATTTTAGAGGAACAAATTAAAGATCCAAAATTAAAAATAATCAGAGAAAATTTACAAAACCGGAATTTTAAAGAGGGTAAACATTATGACACATTATATATTGACGAGGAAACTAATTTATTAATGCACGTAGGAAACTGGAAGGACAGACCTTGGAGAGACAATTTGAACAAAACTATAGTTATACCCAGAAATTTACAGAAAGAAATTTTAGCGATTACACATGTAACACATGCAGGGATCGATAAAACTTATAAACTTTTATCGGACAGATATTTTTGGACGGGTATGTACAGTGACACACAAAATTTTATTACATCTTGCGAACAGTGTAGAAAGAAAAAGGGAAAAAATCAGCCCGTTCCCCTGGGAAGAAATCCTATACCTGATGGGCCCGTGCAAATTTTGTCGACAGACATTTGCGGACCGTTTCAAACTAGCACTTCAAATAATAAATATGTGTTATCGGTGGTAGACCACTTCTCCAAACATATACAAATGTTTCCTATCCCGGATATAACGGCCACTACGGTTGCTGATAGACTCTTAAATTACTTTATGAATTGGGGATGTCCTAAGACAGTGTTATCGGACGCAGGCTCTCAATTTACATCTAATATACATCAAATTATGACAGAGAAACTCGGAATAGTTGCCAGAATAGCATCGGTACGTTCGCCATGGGTTAACGGTATAGTGGAGGTTACTAACAAACAATTGAAACACACCTTAGCGACATTAGCGGAGAATTCGCCATACTGGGATACTGCAGTACAATGCCACGTAGCTGTGTACAACGCGACGGTACATTCAAGCACCAAAGAAACACCAAACTTTCTTTTTTTTGGAAGAGACCTTCCAACTTTTTTTGAAACTAATGTAGCAGAAAATAATACAGAAACAACATATCAGGATTATATATCAAAAAAAATAACAGTGATGAATAACGCATTTAAGGAGGCAAATAAAAATTTAATTCTCGCGAAAGAACGCCAAGAAAGTCAACAACTCCAAAGAGCTAAATTCAGGGATTTGGAAATCGGGTCAAGGGTGTTCATGGAAAACAATAATAATCGGTATAAAAAGGGGAACCACACGGGACCTTATCGAGTAATTAATAGAATAAATAGATTTATATATGAAATAAAACTGTGTGACAAACCAAATTCTAAAATCATAAAAGCCCACATAAATAGATTAAGGACTCTTCCCGACCGCAAGCCACATCTAAAAATGCCCTACATAAACAAATACAAGTCACCTCTTCTCCCCACTCCTAAAAACGCACAAAACTCTGAACTGAAACCGGAACTAAAGAAAGACCACGGTCAAAATGAGAATATTCCGTTTATCATGTTGGAAGAGGAAATAGCAAACGGACAGTACAGAGAGTCTTGTCAAACCAGTGCACACAACGCGAAACCACACCATACGCACGAAAACACTCTTACTCTTGGATCCGCGAAACCAGTTACCGCACAAGTACAAAACGAAACAACTCAGAGCGCACGAGAGAATGCAATCATCCCTCCAAAAGGCTCTCCGAACGCAAACATTCTTTCAGCAGGGGGGGAATCAGGCAGACATAGCACGCTAGAAACACACGAGAATTTGGAACTTTCAGAACAGGGGGACGGTACACGAATTGAAGCAAACACGAATGAAAAGGCGGGAGAAATAGAACGAGATGCGCAAGAGGGACCAACACAAGTGGATGGGGGATGTATACAGATGGATAACGTTCAGGGGAAAGATGAATCAGCGGGAAATTCACAAGGGGACGATATAAGCAGTACAAATTGTTCACGCACAGTACTTCTTCCAACACCGGTTAGGCCGAAACACAGATATGATTTGAGATCTTTAAAGAATTTAAATTTAAATTGATTCAATTAAAACACGAAAGAAGTTTAAACATAGGTAAGAACGCGGACAAACCGTAATTCAAAATTTTGAAAATATTAGTAACAAAGAAAAATCGCCATTCACAAAATGCAACGCGAAATATGGAACACAAATTTTAAATAAATATTGGATTGTAAATAAAGGAAATTTTAAATAAACATTGAATTATAAATTAAAGAAATGTAAATAAATATTACATTAATTAAGAAAGTGTAAACAAATTGTGAAAAAAAAAAAATGAGGAAATTTTAAATAAATCATACATTAAGTAGTTGAAAGTTTAAATGAACAAGAAAGTTTAAATAAATATGGAACTATAAATAATTGGGAATTATGAATAAAAATTGTGATTTAAAAAAATAAATAATTGTTACAAAATAAATAACAAGTATCGTTGTAGGACAAAAGAAATTTTAGGGTTGATAGGTTAAAGATGTGGATATATTAAATTCAAATTTTGGAAAGAACATAAATAACAGAGAAGATACGTCACATTTCAAAAAAAAAAAAAAAGCAAAAGGGGGACATCGTTAGAATTCTATAAAAAGTCGTTATAACTCTATAAAAAGAAGGTTTTTTTTTAAGAGAACTTTGATTTCCAGGCAATAAAAATTTCGATGGATAAGATATTTAGGAATATTAAATAAAGGGATATTTTGAATTTCTAAAAAAAAAAAAAAAAACTCTTTTCAAAGAACAGTGAAATTTTAAAACAAAAGTAAACTTTCTCCACGCGCTCTTCATTTAATTAGCGGATTGATCAACCATTGTTGGATGAATACGCGTGAGGAAATAGGAGTTATAGAATTATAGTTTAAAATAATTAGATAATTGGTAAATAAAAAAAAAAAAAAAAAAGAAAAAAAGAAAAACAAATTTTTTTTTCTAGTTTAAATAAATAAATAATTCATAATTAAAAATAAAAATTGTAATTCAAATAACTAAACAATGGGTAATTAAAAATTAAAATTAGAGTTTAAAATGGATAGAGAATTTTAATTAAAAATCATAATGGCAGTTCAAAGAAAAAAGATAATGGTAATGAAAATTATACACAAATTATAATTTAAAATGAATAGATAATTTTAATAAACATACGCGAATTGTAGATTAAATAAAAAGCATTTGAAAAAAAAAAAAAAGCGTTTCTACATATATTTTGAATGGGTCGCACATATAAAATTTTTGAGAGAGACGAACTTTCGAAGGTAACGCTAGAACGCGGGAATAAACATGATATAATAATAAAATACAATGGTAGAACAAAAGGACACTAACCGCATTTTAATTAATCCGTGGGGTAAATGAATCCTTGCGTAATCCATAGGAGTCGCGAAACACAGACAATCACACACACTGCTACGCGCACATCCCGTCGTCCTAAACACTTTACACAACATGGCGGAAACGTAGACGAGAAAATTTGTATCATTTTGCCAAAACGACATCTTCAAAAATTTGTACAGCTAATTGGCCATGGGAAGTTACACGAAGAAATGCCCGTATTAGCCGCAGGCCAGAAAGGGGACCGCTTTCCAGGGAAAATGACACAATGGCAGAAGGACATGTTGACCTTGTATACCACTACTTGATTTTCTCTGGGGACTAGATTTTTCTGTTTGAACAGGGAATTTAGATGCTAGAATATATGTTACACAAAAGGAGAAATGAATTAATTCAGGAGACTTTGCATTCAATTACAGGGGATATAAGAAAAGAAAATGTACATTTTGGTATTCAAGTATGGGATTTGAATTGAGTTAGGTGGTTTTTGAGAGAAAATTCGTAATTTTGTAGGCATTGAGAGAATTTCAGTGAGTGATAAGATTTACAAAAAATTTAAGTATGGTTTCATTAAGTGGGAAAGTGAATAATGTAAGGAATTCGGGAAATTCCGTATCCAAGTATAAGATTTGGATTAAATCAGGGGATATGTGAAAGAAAATGTATAATTATGGATAGTGTAATATAGAATCGCAGGGGAGTTATAAGATTTTCAGTAGGATAATAATTAAATGATTACATGGGTTTTTTTTTTCTGTCATCTCAGTTTGTAGGAAAATTTTAAAGTATTGTGCGGAAATTTTTGAACCTATATAAATCTTATTTTGATAGTATTTGAGAGGATAGTGTAATTGTTTAAGTATTTTATTATAAATATGTACATGAGTTATATTTATGGCATGTCCGGTTCAGAACACATGATGGATTGGATGTTAGATAAGAAGTGTATATAATGTAAAAAAAAAAAAATATATATATATATATATATATACATAAGGTAGAGAAATGTAAAATAAATAAATAGTAGGAATTTGAAAAATTTAAGTTTGAAGAGAGTAGCAAATTTAAGTAAAAAATGTATATAGTATATGGAAGGATTTAAAGTAGATAAAGTGTAGAAATTTCAATGGGGCAATTTTTGAGAGTGTTAACAAATTTAAAAGGAGTTTGAAGAAAAAAAAAAGAGAGTTTTTTTTTGTAATGTTTCGTGTGCCGGGTGACAAATTAAAATTATAGAAATTGAATTTATAAAAAAATAATACTTAAGGGAGTTTTAAGAGAAGAGAGTATTTTAATAAGCTTGAGTGTAATGTATATGTATTGATTGTCCTAAACAAAACATGAGACAGCGTACAGATCCGGTTGCCTAACGATTCTCAAATGGTCAGCAATTCCTGTTGATCAGCGATTCCGAGTGCTCAACGATTCCTGGTGCACAAAGATTATCATTTGGTCAGCGACTCCAGCAGTTCAGCGCCTTACACTTCAGCGAATTCCAGTTAGACAGCGGTCCAATCCTTCAGCGAGTTCCAGCAGTTCATCGCCTTACAGTTCAGCGAATTCCAGTTAGACAGCGATCCAGTTCTGCAACGAGTTCCAGCAGTGGAGCGATTTACATTTCAGCGGTTTCCAAGTGTGCAGTGATATCAGTGTTTTTTTTTTCCAAAGGAAAGATATTTTACACTTTCCACCATAACTACAAGGGGACAAAGTGATATTATTAGGGACCATATGCGTAAGTCCCTGATCCCAACAAATATCCAATTGACGGTCAAAGTGACTTTGGTTATCATATGTGAACAATTTTACAGATATACACCTTGAACTTGTGTGGAACTATATTGTTTAAAAAAAAAAAAAAAAAAAAAAAAAAAACATATCACCAGTGGACGAACTTGTGCTTACATGAATAGACTTTTAATCGACATTAAGTACAACTGAACGACACAGATATCGTCATTTGCAGACACATTGAGAATTGTATTTTTGTATAGTATTTTCGTGTTCTTTTGATGGCATATAAGAGTATATATATGATAATATGATTTGTGTATATGTGTATATAGTGCATTTTTACAGTAGATACAGATGAGAGCAAGACGAGTTGTTGGACTACACAGTGGACACGCCTGCAGCAACTATGAGCTGGCACTTTGTAATTGGCTTTTTTCCCACCAAACTTTGGGGGGGGAAGAAGGGTAATTGTTATATGGTAATTTTCAATTCCCAATATAACATTGCTCTTTTGAAAGAGGAAGTGGACCTAAGAAGACGGTCCCTCATGAAGTGAGGCAATTTTTGTAACATTCCCTCGAACGCAGCTGCACCGGACATTCATTTCGAAAAGAGAGGGTGCTTCTCAAGTTCATGTCAGCGTTAGGTGTTACAACAAACGGAAGGGGTTGAACTTCTTGACCCCAGAGTCAATTAATATCACTCGAACCTTGGGAAAATTCTCGTGAGAACTTTCAACGATTTTAAAACTGGAGACTGCATATCTCATATTTCAGGGGGGCCTTGACCAATAATATAGCCTGAAGGGCGTAGCCCTTAATTTACTTAGCCAATTATGGACAGGGGCGCCTTGTTAAGGGGGTAGAGACAGAGAGCAACTTTGGACTTTAAGTTTTTGAAATCGAGGACTTGAATTTTGTGAGTGAAAAGAAGAGGTCGCAAGAGCGACGGATCTCGGAGAGAGCGAGCCCACGGGACAGAGCCGGAGCGCGCGGTCATAAAGTCCGACATCGGCAAAGATGATCGAGGTAGGACAATTCTACACATATTTTTGCACTTTGATTATTATTATCTCTCTGACCCTCCTAAATAAGGTTAACCTGGGCCATTAAGACGTAGGCTAGTAAGAATAGTGAGTTAATGCACATTAATAGGTTAATAATTGTAATGCTCATATTATGATCATAGAATGAGGAGATTTGATTGTCTTAATGTACTACACTAAAGATGTTGGTATATGAAATTTACCAGATGTTAATAGTTATTAAATAAGGTTTGTCTTAATGAAATAAATTCTTTGTTATTGTTTAAAATTAAGCCTCTTCATTTTAATTACTGGTATTATGTATTTCTTTATTTACTCCACTTTACGAGATCGGTCTATATAGCGCCAATACCTGGCGTGTGACGACTCCCATATCAACGGTCGCATAACAATCTGTCCCGTGATATACTATTCAAACGCCTACTCCGTAAAAGTTGATTAATTATGATATTCCGGGAAACATTTCTGTGAAGCGTCATACTCCATGGTGTAATGGAGTATGACGCTTCACAGAATTCATGATATTAAAACCAAAACCTTTTGTCATACAATTTAAATTATGCTCTTCCTCTGCTATTAGTCTTAATACATATATCTAAGAAATTCAAGCTCTCATCAGAGTTATGAGACGTCTTAATTAGTTTCAAATTCGAAGGATAGAAACGGAAGTCCGTCATAAAATACTTGTTTCCATATACCAGAAGGACATCGTCAACGAATCTAATATATAAGAGTTCGTTTAAGAGGTGTGTTCCGTCTTCAAAATTATTCAAATAGATGTCAACTGAAACAGATGAACAACTTCCCCCGATAGAAATACCGTGTGTCTGTTTATAAAAATTAAAGCCATCATGAAGCACCTTTTCGAACAATACTAATTTTACAATAGTTTTATATTTACTTTTATTAATGTGTGTTTTAATATCATGTCTATCGTATAAATCCATATAACGATATCATATAGTATATTTACGTCAATATAACTATAGTCAATATATAGTATATTAAGTCAATTTCTAAATAGATCTTAAAAATTGTAACTTTTGTAATAAAGGTTTTCTGGTATTTTATTTATAGTACTGATGACATCGTAACTGTTGTTGATGAAGTGTGTTCCACTAAGTTTAATTTCAGCGGCCACTTCCTCCAAAATTCTTAACAGTAACTTGTTTGCAATTGTGAGATAGGTTCTAACCCGTCTGAATTTTACTGGTGTTTTATGTAATTTTGGAGTCATCGTAACATAAGGGAATCGTAATGGATTATTTCAAGGATTTCTTGGTCTAAGTTGATGTTAGGGTTTGGTATAGGAATGTTTAGTACATGGGAAGTTGTGTAATTTGACATAAGACGTTATGGTGATGGCATGGCGGTTAGTTCGTTTCGATTGTGTAATTTTAACATGAAGGGTAAAATATTTTAGTTGTATCGGTAATAGACATCTACTTTTTCTTTTTAATTTATATTGAATATTATTGTTTTAATGTATGTGTTGGGTATTTTAAAGGAAAGTTTTGGGTACTTGATTTTATTACTATTTTATTTAGTGAAGGATATTGTATAGTTCTTTCCTCTCTGTATGGATATAATATCGCAGATCTCTTGGTTGTTTCATTTGATACTTGCGTATTCTTTTGGCTGAGTACCGGCTACCGGGAGTGTCGTCGCGACATAAAGCTTGCTTAACCAGGGAGTGGGAGTCACCCCCCTCTGACCATCTTTTGGTACTTAGTTTTATCCGTTCCATTTTAGTTTCTATATATATATACTATTCAAGAGATAGAGTTTACAAAAGTATACTGATTCAGATAGACAGAGGCACTGTAAATACGTTACGACCGGTCTAATAATGTTATTTGTATTCCATAAATATTTTGTTAATTGGAATTTGTCTCGTTTGTTTGCGCGCATTAGATGCAGAGGCGAATTAGATTATTAGGAGCATGATAGTTTAAATATTTTATTAAAGTGAAAAATATATAAATAAATGAATAGTAATAATTTTTTAAGAACTTCCAGAAAGTAAAAAAAGTTAGAATATATTGTCAGTGAATAATGCAGATATTTTTTATAAATATTGAAAAACAATCATTTTGCTTTCAAAATATTACATTTTAAATAGATACGATCTGAAAATTTTTATATTTAGTTTTATTCTAATATGGCTGAAGTTCATATTTTGTAATGAACTAAAGAAACGATAGAAAAACTGTATTTTAACTCGCGTTAAACTGCAATATATCGAAGCTTTAATTGAGGGGTTAGAACGAAGTTTTCCAAAGTAAGTGAACCATTACTTGAAATATTGAAAACTCTGCTTCGAAAGTAAGTTTTAGGAAAGAACAGAGCCGAAAATTTCGCATTTTTCTTGGAAGTTTAGTAACAGCAGATGATAAATTGTGTCTGGCATCGTAAAAGCATTGCAGAATAAATACTAACATGAGTCGTGTAGTACAAAGAAAAAATGATTTTTTGCCATTTTGTTTTTCAGTGGGTGTTTTTATTGTCCAAAAATAAAGAAGTGTTTTTATTGACTCAAAATAAAGATATATTTTTAAGAAAAATTAAATGTATTAATTTAAAGTTTGTTTTCATTTTAAAGAAAACAGTGGCAGATAAAAAATTATGTTTCTTTATTGTTTAGAACAGACAAGCGAAGCCTGTGGTAGCAAAAATTTTGCACTACCATTATTTTTACCAAAACATTTTTGAAGTATTTATTTCTCAGGGATCAAATACCGGTAAAGCTTAAACAATGACTGAAATGCATTCAACATCAAAATCTGGAGGATAGATGGGTTTACTAAGAATTCCCATTTTGGTTATTTTTCCATTTCCGGTTTAAAATCCGGTCTTTTCACTTTCCTTAGAACATCTATTTTTTTAAGTTGGGCTAAAATTAAAGCTTATGCAATAACTGATATAAATTAAGCATCAGTTTCTGGATGAGGTAATGTGGTTCGTTAGGAATTGCATTTCCGGTTCAAAAATTTTCATTGAAACACATATTTCTAAAGATAGTATATAGTTAGAACTTAAACAATGACTAGTATAGATTTAGCATTGAATTCCAGAGGGAGTTGAGGTATTCATTAAGGATTTCCACTTCCGATTCTGGAAATGTCACTTGTGACTCAAAATTTACATTTTCTTGCAACATACATATTTTAGGATTGGTATAAATAGAGCTTAGATAATGAGTGACATATATTCCGCATCGAATTCCACAGAGGATTGAATCGTTCACTGAGGATTTCCAGTTCCGGTTTTAGAGATGGTTTTTTTGTTTTTTTCGAAAATACGAATGCCTGTGCGAAATAAATGTACTAAAACGTATAAAAATACCGAGTTCTGCCGAAAATAAAGTTTACATACCATTTGCCATCTTATCAAGATTCATATTTTTTATCATGCTATTACCGTTTATAAATTGGGTTTAATAATGCCATTTTGAGGCATTGTTACTAATACATGACATCTGACCCAAATTGTTTTGGCCTGAAAGTTTATCTTTTTTACTTTCATTTTTTACATTTTTACTTTCCTTATATACATAATGTATAAGGAAAATATTGTGAAGGGATCGAAAATTTGAATTCGAGTTTTCGACGGGAGAGCACGTTTCACGCATCCCTGAACACGAATCAGACGTTTTTGAGATGTGTGTGTCAGTGAGCCTGTGGAAACGATAACTGACGAACGAATGGAGCGATTCGAACCAAATTTGGTACAAAAATCACAATCCACAAACACTTGAGCCTATTGTTTTTATACGCAATCGAATGTTCAGAACCCCCCTAAATTTTCGAATGAAATTTTGAAAAAATCATCAAAAAATCAAAACCTTTAATACAGTTACGCAAATAGACATTTCTTATGTAATTTTTCATTAGAAAACGATTGACATAAATTTTAGACCGCTAACATTGAACCGTTCTTGAGATATTGTACATTTAAAAAAAAAATATCAGAAAGTCATATAAAAAAAAAAAAAAAAATTCTTATTGAGAAACATGTTCACTTTTCATATGTAATACAATGCGATAAATTGGGTGACATCATTCTCGTGGATCTAGCTCGTTCCATTCTTAAAAAAAAAATACTTTGAGTAATACTTTTGTATTTGAACGCCAATAGTCATTTATCTGCTTAAGAATAACTTATTTCTTAGTGCATAACGCTTGGCGAGATTTTGGCGACGAATTTGGCGAAATGTCGCCAACTTGGCGACTTTTTGAAATGTTGCCAAATTGACGAAAATCTTGCCAAATGGATAAAAATGACGCTAAATCAATGAAAATGACGATTAATTGTCGAAAATTCAATATCTTGGAAAGAATATTAGTATCTACTATAAGAAAAACCTATTTTTTTTACTGTAAAAGTAGTAAATTCATTACATTATATAAGGAAAGTCATGTGTTGCCCACATCAGATTTTTTAAATTGGTGTTATGCGTCAGCGACCAATCGTCCAACATATATTAATCGTGCACTCTTTATGAAATACTCTGTATATTACGGGAACTGTATATTTCGGGAAATGTATAATGCTGGAACTGTGTATTGCTGGTAAAACAAAAAATGTGAAACAAACTGCATTGCCGTTTGGAATAGATTTACTTCCGAATGAAAGAATTTTGAAATATTTTAACTCAAGGCTCAATTACTTCAGGAACATCTCTTTAATTAATGTAGCGAAATCTTGTAACTTGCCCCTTTTTTAAATGTAGTCAATTTTTTTTCTGTCTGAATTTTCGGTTTATTATATAACATAATATGCAACAACTTTTCATTTAAGTTGAGCATCGTACAGAACAAATAATTTATGCTCATAACAAAACAGTACAAAAGTAAATATCTAACTTTCTGTATTCCACTTTCTTCTACAAGTGTTATATCTAGTTGGCAGTAAGTTGGCGGGGAAAAGTAAAAAAAAAAGTATTTTGAAATATCAATGAATGAAAATGTTAATACTTTTAGGAGAACTTTTTTTTAATTTAAATTTTTAGTTTTCAAAATACAGATTGCATTTTTATGGAGTTTGTTAGATATTTATAAGCTAAATAAATAATAATGTTTCTAAATTAATATTCTATTATTCCCCTGATATCCGTACAAAATCTAATAGGTGTCTATTGGGCAAATCAAATCTATTAGGCAAATTTAGGCAATTTAATATATTAGGCCAAATCTAATAGGTTTATTATTTTTAAAACTTGCCAACATAATTGAAAAGTGTTTATGACTTTGCTCATTCTGTCTGTCTGTCCATTAGCACCATAACTGCCGTAAAAATGACTTAATCAAAATGAAATTTTAGTATGTTGTTCAGACGGTCAATGGAACCTATGGGAATATAAATGAATTATATCACCCAATTAGTATTGGAATGAACCCAAGTTGAAAAAATGAAATACATTGAACTTTATGGGACCAAATTTTTTCAAACATTTTTTAAGCGAATTTAAAGTTCACAAATTGCTTCTAAAGTTTTAGGAAATATACAAATTATCCCATAAAAAATATAAAAAAATGTCAGTAAAATATATTGGGTAGTTTTTTAAATAAAAATTAAAATATTAATTACACACTTTAAATGAAGAGATCACATGACCATTATATGGGCAAATCCCGTGACCCACTTCAAAATAAAATATGGCATCCATCTTGTGTCAAAATCGTGATTTTTAAAGTTCTTTTTAATTCATATCTAATGTTGTGTCCGTCCTGAAACAGCCTTATTTTTGCTTAAATTCTGTGCATCTACATACTGAAATAACGCAATTACATCTTATTTGAGTTTAAATGATCATCCAACTTCGATTATTTCTACAACGAAGCTTAATTTTCCCTTATGGATAATGTAAACAGCAAAAGATGTAAAACAAGTTGTATAAGAATTGCTGCATTTTTTTAACGCAAAATTATTTGGCTCATGGAGTCTGCAATATAGCTGATATGAATGAAACATTCATTGATTTTACACAGAGTACCAAACGATTTTTTGATGAAATTTTAAGCATACATAGCGTTAAATTACTTTGTACCTCCATGGTTTTAAGTTTTTAAATAAAATAAATTATTACAGTGTAGTGATGAATGAAAAAGTTTATGAATGAAATGCTGCTTTTATAGAGAGAGCCAGGCGATTAATATTTCGATGACGTCGTTTGAATAAAGTTCATTTGTTTTCGATGAAGTTTTCAAATATAATAAATTATTATAGTATTACGATAATTTTAAAAATATTCCTGAGGAATACGTCGCATTTTAGAGATGTTTAAACCAGACAATTTATATTTTAATGCCGTCATTTGAATGAAGTTAATTTTTTTCGATGAAGCTTTAAGTTTTCAAATATAATAAATTAATGTAGTACTGTGATAATTTTAAAAATATTACCGAGGAATGTATCGCATTTTAGAGATGTTTATATAAAATTACATTGAAGTCGGAAAGTGTTTCATAATCAATGCTTTATGCATGATTGATCTTTCTTAAAGCTCTTAATATCTTAAAGCTCAACTGATTTACGTATTTTTCCACAACAAAGGTCATGAATTAAACCAAATATGCATGTTGCAGAGTCAACTTCGAAGATAAAGCTTGCAATTTCGTCCCAATAGCTCAATGGTAGAGCGTCGGCTGGATAGTTCGGAGATTCCCGGTTGGGGCAGCCAGGTTCTTTAAAATGATGACAGACCAAATCAACCCAGTAGGTTAGTGCAAATATGTCGGAGGTCTGAAAGTGACTCCATAACTAATAGTACAGATTCAGTGGACTCTGAACGATAGAGCGTCGATTTTAAATGAGAGAATACTAAGCGGGATACTAAGCTGGGTAAAAATAGTATTAGCAGGAGGCTAACCTGAGGTAAAAATAGCAGGAGATGATCAGTCAGATTGTCAATTGCTCGCCAATCTGACATTAAAGGGTGGAGAATGCAGAGTTCACTTCGACGATAAGAGCTCGTCCCAGTAGCTTAACGGTAGAGCGTCGGTTGGCCAGATCAGAGATTCAGGATTCGATTCCCGGGCGGGACAGCAAGGTTCTTTACAATGTTATAAAAATTGGAATTTTGACTTATGTGCTTTTGATACTACCTACCTATATATATATATATATATATATATATATATATATATAAATATATATATATATATATATATATATATATATATATATATATATATAAATATATATAAATATATATAAATATATATAAATATATATATATATATATATATATATATATATATATATATATATATATAAATATATATATATATATATATATATATATATATATATATATATATATATATATATATATATATATATATATATATATTCAAAAAGAAAAGAGGTATGGATGGAAACAATATACCAAAAGATGGCCGGGGGGAGTTGTGACCCCCTCACCCCGGTTAAGCATGCTTTGCGTCGCGACAACACTTTAGTGTGATTTCAGATGATTTTGTAATGTTGTATTTCACGGTGTTTTCATATTATATATATATATATATATATATATATATATATATATATATATATATATATATATATATATATATATATATATATATATATATATATATATATATAAATATATATATATATATATATATATATAAATATATATATATATATATATATATATATATATATATATATATATATATATATATATATATATATATGTATATATATATATATATATATATATATATATATATATAAATATATATATATATATATATATAATAGTAATAGAAGTTTGAAAATCCACTGAACGAAAAGTAAGAAGATGTAACATGATAAACCTAACTTTTTAAAACACCCACAGAATAATATATATATTGTTTAGATTAATATGTTTAATAATCAATATTAGAATTTAAAAATATGTGTATCTCTTTGATGTATTTGTACGCAATAACTACGAAAAGAACATCTACTTGCAATTTTTTAAAAACTTTAAAGCAATTTTATATTTTACATCAATGTTTTCTAATCGGAGGATTACATATATGCTAGAATATTATATTACCAATTATTTTATTTTCAAATACTTCTTTCTAATCACATATCGTTCACACAAGCTCAATATCATTTTAAGGCTAAATGAAAAAGGGATGACAATTATACTGGTTAACGAACGCCACAGGAAAAATATTAAAGTTAATTTTTTAAAGTCAAATTTTAGAATGTCGCTGCTACAATTAAGTGAATTAGCTCGAAATATTTCCGAAATAGTTGAACCATAACTTCAAATATTGGTCTTGAGTTCTAGAATATACTTTAGAAAGCAAAATCGAAAATTTTATTTTCTCTGTATGTGTGTAGCGACAGACGACAAATTGAATTTGGCATTGCAAAAACATTTCAGAATTTTAATACCGGAGGTATAGTTATGCATTTTTTTTTTTTATTTTGCCATTTCGTTTTGTAGTGCATATTTTTTTACAACTCAAAAATACAAACACGTTCAAAGAAAAATTGAAGAATGTAACAATTTAAATTTGTTTTCTCTTCGCCCAAGATACAGGGATACAGATAAATAAGATATTAAGTGTAGTTTCAGTTAAGAACAGAGAAACTGAACTGTTAATAATTGTGTGTGTCTTCTGTCATTTACGCTTTGAAATAAGAAAACAACTGTGATTTTATTTTTCAGTAAGACAGAAAAGGAAACAATTTTAAAATATGTTTCTTGTGATTAAATATGAAAAAAAAAACATTATTTGTAATTATAAGTTTTTTGAAAAGTAATTTGTTGTACAGATTTTTATCAACATTTTTATTAATCACAAACACATTTATGCTGCAAGGATTGATAATTACCATTGCTAAATTAAAACACAATAAAATACAACAAGAAAGATCAATCATGCGTAAAGCATTGATTATGAAACACTTTCCAACTGAAATGCAATTTTATTTAAACATCTCTAAAATGCGATACATTCAGCGCTGATATATTTTAAATTATCACAGTACTAAAATAATTTACTATATTTGAAAACTTAAAACTTCAGCGAAAAAAATAAACGTTATTCAAATGACGTCATCGAAATATAAATCGTATGGCTCTCTATGTAAAAGCAATAAATGTTTTATTCTTCATATTACTTTTTTAACAGACTCCAGAGCTAAATAATTTTGAGTGAAAAATATTCAGATATTCTTAAACAACTCATATTACAATCACTTGTTTACATTCTGTATCCATTAAAATTAGGCTTCGTTGTAGAAAAAATCAAAGTTTGATGATTATTTAAAATCAAAAATATTGTAATTGCGTTGGCGCAGAATATATATGCACAGAAAATGCTCAAAAATAAAGCACACGGATGCAACACTAAATATAAATTTAAAAGAAATTTTAAAATATCGATTTTTACAATCGATAAAAAAGATGGATTCCATATTTTATTTTGTAGTAGATCACGTGGTCTCTTTATATGATATGGGTGTACAATTATTATTTTAATTTCTATTTGAAAAACTACCGAGCACACTTAGCTGAAATTTTTGTTACACATTTAATAAGGGATAATTTGAATATTTCCTAAAATTTTCTAAGCAATTTGTGAATTATAATTTTATTTAAAAATGTTATGAAAAATTAGGTCCCATAGAGTTCAATGTATTTCATTTTTCAACCCGGGTTGAGTACAAAACTAATTGGATGATAGTATTCTTTTAAATTCCTATATGTCAAACAGACCGACGGTCTCAATAACATACTAAAATTTTATTTTGATAAAGTCATTTTTACGGCAGTTATCGTGCGAACGGGTAGACAGACAAACAGATAGCATGAATGACCAAAGTCATAAACACTCCTCAACTATGTTAGAAAGTGTTAAAAATGGAATACGTCTTACGCTAAACACATAATGTTCTGCACATTAATCAATTAGTCACATCAAAATATTCTGAAACATTAAACATGCCATATACATAAAAACCTTTAATTTATATATAACTTTTAACCTCAAATATATGTTAACACGCTTCTTTTTACTACCCATTGAGTTTTCAATAATTTTGAAAGTTATCAATAATTAGAAACAGAACTTTGGATCTTATAATGTTTAATTATAAAAAATATTTTGTTTTCAATACGGTTTGAAAGTTCTGAATTGAATATTGAGGACATAACTTATATGAATGGCAAGGTTTATTTATAATATAAAACCGCGTACGATCATGTATACACGTATATGTGTATATATGTTTCAAAACGGGTAATTTATAACGCCATTTTATGGAACTAAAATACGCAGTTTCGCTTAAATAGAAAGTGCAAATCTCTTGATGGCCGTATAAAATTAAATAAAAATCTGATGTGGGCAGCACATGATTTAATACAATGAATTTACTATTTTTACAGTAAAAAAATAGGTTATTCTTATAGTAGATACTTATATTCTTTCCAAGATACAGAATTTTCGTCAATTAGTCGTTATTTTCATTGATTTAGCGTCATTTTTATCCATTTAGCGAGATTTTCGTTAATATGGTAACATTTTAAAAAGTCGCCAAGTTGGCGACATTCCGCCAAATTCGTGACCAAATTCTCGCCTATCGTTATAGACGGGAAAATAAGTAATTCCTATTACAGATAAATGACTATTGGAGTTCAGTTAAAAAATATTACTCAAAGTATCTTTTCTCATGAATGGAACGAGCTAGATCCACGACAATGATGTTACCAAATTTATCGCATGATATTACATATGAAAAGTGAACATGTTTCTCAAAAGTTAATACATTTTTTTTAATTTATGGGATTTTTTGATAAATTTATTTGAAAAATGTGCAATATCTCGAGAACGGTGCATGCTAGCGTTCTATATTTGCGTAACTTTATTAAAGGTTGTCATTTTTTGATGATTTTTTCAAAATTTCACTCGAAAATTTAGGGGTGTTCTGGACATTCGATTACGTTTAAAAACAATAGACTTCCAGTATGCATTCCAGTATTGTGATTTTTGTAACAAATTTCATTCGAATCGCTCCATACATTCGTGAAATATCGTCTTCACAGACTCACTGACACACACACACACACACACACACACACACACACACACACACACACACAGACATCACCTCAAAAATGTTTGATTCGTAATCAGGGATGCTTGAAACGTGCTCTCCCGTCGAAAACTCGAATTCGGATTCACGACCCCGTCACAATACTTTCCTTATACATTATGTATATAAGGAAAGTAAAAAAATAAATTAAATAAAATACCTTTAACTATTTTCAATTAATCGTATTTATATAGAATCTCATTTAAAAGTCTGTCTAAATGCTATAAAACAGAATCCTTCAATGGTGCACGTTCCCAAATTTAGAATCGCGCTCTCACGATAGATAACAAAAATCAAGTCGATAAAAGGAAAAAACGGAGACGAAGACCGAGACTGGTCGATGTATCTATCTTATTTGCAAAAAGAATGCGATCTATGTTAGGTATGTAAATAGCAGGGAAAACATTTTCTCTGCTTCTGTCGTATTTCTGCACTCAATACTGAACATGGAGTTCTTAGAAAATATTTGTGATTTAAAAGTATTTAAGCCTTACAAAGACTGGGAACTAAAACTCATAAAAAACTAAGTTGCATCTTTACTAATGAGTTTCAATTTTGTTTAACAATACATGAAGCTTAGCGCTGAAAACAGTCGTCTTACTCTTTAAAAAAATGTTTCTCAAAAATAAATTTTTGAGATACATTTGTCATAAGGGTAATGTTATTTGTAACCGTAATATGTCTATTACTTTACCCCGGATAAACAATGGAATTAAATCTCTGGAATGTAAACGGTTGTATTTTGTCTTTTTGTTCTTTTATAAGTTAATATATATTAATATTGACTGTCTGAACGTGTTAAGTGAAATTAATATCTATGTGCTAGCATATAGGACAAGAAATAGGTGTGTACCCTTTGAGAGGTTTCATGGTAAACATTTTTTGGAAAATCAACCTATAGAGCAGTTCGTCAGAGTGGTCAATGGGTTACCTTTTATTCTTGGCATTTTTAGTGTTCCACCAAAGATTTTTAGATCTTGTTTGATGTAAATTGTAATTGTGTAATAATGTATATTTTTTTATTTATGTACTTTTTCTCTGTGTTTATAAGTATATGTGTTGTTTCTTATCCTTCTCTGTAATTGGGCTTGTTTTATTTATTTCTTTATTTATTCAATTTATGTGGCACTACATATGAAATCCAGTTACAGTAGCCACACAAATATAAAAAGAACAGAACATAAAATACAGTAATACTAAGTTGTATACATGTCAAGCACATCTAAACAGGCTTTTTTAAAACATGCAGGAGTCAAATTAAATATATCAATATCAGTACAATGGGTATTATATTGTTGTGCCTGTTGAGATGTAAATAAATAAATTAATTGGAAATTGGCTCAGTTGGGTTCTGTCCGATGGTCGATGCTATACGTATGTAAAGTTTCAGTATTCAAAGTTACCAGGAGCTTTTTGGGTGTACGGAAATGGTTTTAGGCCCAATTTTACCAGACCGTGGGTGAGAAATTAAAAATCGGATTTCGTTAGGTTCGGATCCGTAGAAAGTACTACACATTTGTAATGATTCAGCTTTTTAGGTCACCTGGGGGTTTCTACGGTCTGGAAGAATTTAAAGGAAAAATTGCTTGTCTTGTGACGGAAGGGGGGGGGGGAAGTCGAAAATCCGGCAATCCAGCTCTCTTAGAATTTATTCCATAGACTGTACTATAGCAGTACAAAGATTTATAAAGGTACTGTAACTGTACAAAGACGGTACTATAACTGCACAAGACTTTAAGGTCACCGTTGTGCTTCTGGTGGGTCAGGACAATCTTTAAAATAACTCGAGGAGCTGTACTAGAGGTGCGTCCGCTACGTAGAATAGGTCTATTCACACGGGTGTTAACAATTAGTTTACATAAGATTTCACTTATCTTCACAAACTGCCAACAGAGGTCTATGACAAGAGAAATAAGTTAACATGTAAACAGAGACATATACAGAGAAATAAGTTAACACATATACAGAGAAATAAGTTACATGCTAAGAGAAATAAGTTACAAAAGACAAATTCTTAGCATGTATGTACCTTACAAGCATTACATCTAAACACTAGCATTAAATCTAAACACTAGCATTAAATCTAAACACTAATGATGGTGCAGTCTTCAGGGGATGGACACCACTAGAGTGAATGGGACCCGGGCTCCAGAAGGGGGGTCGGATCGTCAATGTCTTCTTCTGGGGAATAGAGAAGACATAACAAATTCGCAAAAAATGAGAAAATAAAATATGGAGGAGGCCCATGAAAAATGTTTGTAGGATGCCCACAATTTCTATGAGCGACCCTGTAATCTGCACCAAATTTACTTCATGAATTCTAGAAATGTCTGTTTCTGTGTTTGGTCTTGTTGAAATTGAAGTCACCAGTAATTATCGTTGGTATTGCAGAATAACCAGTATCGGCAGCTTACTTTTCTATACATTCGCTCAGAACCGCTGAATGGTCCTTTTTTTTATATTCAGTGTTTTGCTTTCTTTCTTCCCGCACCCGAATCTTACAGTATTTTGAATATTTTCTCTCTATTAAATGTTTCGGCATTTTCAAATGAAGTCCACATTTTTGCCCTTTTTTCCATCTATTGATTATGTTGCAGTTTCCCGTTCACTTATATAGTGGTTCATACGTGTAGTTCCTTTGGTTGCTGAGTTACGACTGCTGGAATGGCGCGAAACGTGGTAATTGTTACCTTATCACGCGTTCAACCGCATCCCTCTGTCAAGTATGACACCACGAAGACTCACACCCTCATAACACGCATGCGTTCTTGGCTTTGATACCACTACTGTCTACCTCCCGCTATTACACGCCCAGCTATAATCTTTTAAAATCTCACCATTTTTTTCGTCATACTCCGTAAGCATGGCGCCCCATACCAGACGTATACTAAGTCAAAAACCTATTTTCACCATCACCCGGGGGGGGGGGGAAGAAAAGATTCGAAAATTCGTCTATGTAAGTTTCTGTCCCATGCGGTTGAAACTATAAGAGTGCACAGATTTAATCTGTTAGGTCATCAATTGTTTCTTGGCTGTCTGGAGAACAACACAACACGTTAGGTAATTATGATATAAATTAAAAGAGAAATAGTCCCTAATATAGTTGATAGGGCGTTAATTATTTCAGTAAGACTGTGCTTACATTGAAAATAAGTATATACTTTGAATATAGGAACCTCCGAAGCGAAATGTAACTTCTGTTAAAGAATCGCAATATATTAGCTTAAGAAAAAAAGTATTCTAAAGCAAATCTATTATTTCAAATGATTTTATCGAAGCCGGAACTGGAATAAAGAAGAATAAAATTGACTTTTAACCGAACTGTTCGTTGGTGTGAAGAAGCGGAGTAGAAAGAAAATTTGCTTAATTCCAAATAAATTCAAACCCGGTCAGGACATGTCTCTTTCTGGTAACAGGAGAGTAAAGAAATAGTGATTGGAATTGTTGGGGAATTTTTGTTTTTTTCCGTAGTAAGTACTATACTGTAGTGAGTACTGCAATTGAAATATTAAATGCTGCATTTGGAATATTAAGTATTGCAATATTTAAGAGTTTAGAATTTATATCTTTACAACTAATACGCCGAATTTAACGAATAAAGTTTACTTTCTCTACATACATTATATGATAAAAAGTATTATGCTATTACAATGTATTACAATGTACTACAATGTACTACAATGTATTACAATATATAACAATGTATTTAATGTATTACAATGCATTATGATAAAACGTAAATGAAAGTATTATATGTACAATATATATGAAAGTATTATGAGGATTTGAAAATTCAATTTCGAGTTTTCGGTGAGGAGTGAATTTCAAGCATCCCTGAACTCCTATGGAGCGTCTTTGGAGCGATGTCTGTGGGTGTGTATGTTAGTGTGTGTGTGTGCGTGTCCGTGAATCTGTGGATACCATATGTCATGATCAAATTACGTGTTTTAAACGAAATTCAGTACGATTACTGGAATCGGTAAATACTGGAGCCATATCGATTTAAAACGGAATCGAATGCTCGGAAGATCCCCAGATAACTGAATGGAATTTTGAAAAAAATCATTAGAAAATGAGAACCATTAATAACCATTTATTTAATTTTCAATTGAAAGCGAATTGCACTAAGTTTAAAACACTAGCATCGTCCGTTCTCGAGACATTGCGCTTTTTTCAAATACATTTATACAAAAAGAATATCATTAATCGTGCAATATGTTCACTTTTCATAGAAAATATTATGGAGCGAATTTGTTATCACCAGTCTCGTGCATCTATTAATGTAATACTTTTTGCAATCGCTTTGTACTTTTATGTCCAAAAATTCGACATTAGTCATGTATTTATATATAAGTATAGCGCTCCTCTCTGTCTATAACGATGTTCGTAAAAAAATAGGCCACTAATATGGCGAAATATCGCTACTTTGGCGACTTTTATTAATAGTGCCAAATTCACGTAAGTATCGCCAAAATTGCAAAATTGACGCCACATTGATGAATTAGTTAAAATATTTTTATATGGATTATATACTTTTTACTTTCCCTATATTCATAATGTATCAGGAAAGTATTGTGACGGGATCGAAAATTCGAATTCGAGTTCTCGACTGGAGAGCACGTTTCAAGCATCCCTGATCACGAATCACACATTTTTGAGGTGATGTCTGTGTGTGTGTGTGTGAAAGTATGTGTGTGTGTGTGTGTATCAGTGAGTCTGTGGAGACGATATCTCACGAACGAAAGGAGCGATTCGAATGAAATTTGGTATAAAAATCACAATCCGTGAATACTGGAAGCTTATTGTTTTTTTAAACGTAATCAAATGTTCAGAACCTTCTAAATTTTCGAGTGAAATTTTGAAAAAATCATCAAAAAATCGAAACCTTTAATAAAGTTACGTAAATAGACATTTCTTATGTAATTTTTCATTAAAAAACGATTGGCATAAACTTTAGAACGCTAGCATGAACCGTTCTCGAGATATTGCACAAATTTCAAATAAATTTATCAAAAAATGCCATAACTTAAAAATAATATTAACTGCTGAAAAACATGTTCACGTTTCATATGTAATATCATGCGATAAATTTGGTGACATCATTCTCATAGATCCAGCTCGTTCCATTCATGAGAAAAGATACTTTGAGTAATAATTTTGTATTTAACGCCAATAGTCGTTTATCTGCTATAAGAATAACTTATTTTTCCGTCCGTAACGCTTGGCGAAATTTTGGCGACGAATTTGGTGGAATGTCACCAACTTGGCGACTTATTGAAATGTTTCCAAATTATTGAAAATCGCGCCAAATGGATAAAAATGACGCTAAATCAATGAAATTGGCGAAAATTCAATATACTGAAAATAATATTAGTATCTACTATAAGAAAAACCTATTTTTTTCTGTAAAAGTAGTAAATTCATTGTATTATATAAGAAAAGTCGACCACATTATATAAGAAATTTTATAAGAAAGTATTATATAAGAAAGTTGACCACATCAGATTTTTTATTGCAGATACTGGCAATATGGATAATTGTCAAGTTATGAAATATAAGTTAATAGGGTACTTTGAGATAGTTTTACATGTTGTCACTCAGAATAGATGTCAAATGTTCAATTCAAGGCTAAAACATTGTGGGATCTTTTACTTCATTTCCTGGCTCTGCAAGATATAAAGTTATTACATTATAAGGACAGTTGTGCGCTACCCACATTATATACTTTATTTTTCATTTAGAGACTAAAATTATTTAGAGGCTAAGAGCGTAAGATTTCCGGACCAAAGCCATTTTAAATTATGTTCAAATACATTATTTCAGTAGCGGGCGTTTTGTTCTTAATTAAAAATTAAAGTAGAAATTATTTGGATTCAAAACGGGCGATTTTGCAATTGAGCGGTATTATCTGTATTTGTAGTAAGTAGCGTTGTCTTATTTAGGTTCCGGGCAACACCGGGTGATTCGTTCTTGTATATTATATATGTAAAAGAAAATTACTGGGAGGGGGGAACTAGCACTCGGTTTTCGATTAATTTATAGATGTTGAGCACATACGATTTTGAGATGCTAATTCGAAGATACACTGGAATCAAATTGTCACTGCACCCGATTGTACATACACAGCTCCACTAGTTAGAAAACATCAAATCAAGGTAGAATCCAATCTGTATGAAGGAGACAATATATTAAAATCAATTAATTCAAATATATTTTATTGTTCTGCATTGATTGAATTCTGAATATACATTTGAGCTTTATCCTGTACGACATATACAAAATGTACGTCGATCTGTGATCCTGGACTTTTCCTTCTTCTTCGACCCAGACAAAATCGTCCGACCTACCCGAAAGTGTGAGGTATTTGTTTGGAGAGACGAGAAGTGCCACACAATTTTGACTGGAACCCAGTGGGGGCGGCATTTACAGGGATCGCACACCCTCTTTTCAGACCCATATATTCAACGTGCCTGTACTCCTCGTGAACACGGGAACAGTTTAGGCAGACAGGCAATCGAACTCGGGTTGTCCAAGTGCAATTTCCGCGCTCTAACCATTGGACTGTTCAACCCCTTAACTTAACAATGTTGTTAACAACTTAGTTTGGGCAGGCCGGGAATCGAGTGCAATCTCCGCATACTAACCACTGGACTGTACCATTCCTGTCTGGACTTTTTAAAGATTTTCATATCCAGAAAAAAATAATGCTTTCAGTTAATGACTTGTTAAGTACTTAACTTTTCTGGCGGTCTAAGTAACCACAGTGTATATGTGTACGTTTTTTCTATAGCTAACCGCATCCCAATACTTTACTTCTGCAAACATAAACTTTGTGTATTGTAGGGAAAGTAAAAATCATTGAAAATTAAATATAATTATTATTCACAATAAATAAAACTGCTTATGCGATTAAGACTTTCAATACATCCTTAAAGAATGTTTCCTTAAAGAACACCTTGTTAAAGAATGCCTGGCAATTCGTTCCTATTTAGTTACTATTTTATGATTTTTCTATCTTTCTATTTTTATATGGGCTTGTTGTCTATTTCTTCTTCTGTCTAATTTCTCACGATACCCTTATTTTTGCAAGTCATTTAAAAGTTTTAATTTGTTCACTCTCAGTTTTATATCAAATCTCATATCAATGCAGCTTGTTCCATTTTTTGCTTGTCGCAATAGGTGGGATAAAACGTCTTATCCGCCTAGTTATGTTTATGGTCTGGACCTCGATTACAATATATGTTACCCTCCCTCCCCCCCTCCGCTGTGAATTCTAGCTTTAGATGTTTGTATCTTGTACGATTGTTAATCTGCTTCCTATCTTTCTTAGTGGATATTAGAAAAGATACTGTTTTTGGACTCAAAAAGAAAGGGGGTTATAAAACGCCTTTGAAATAATTGTAGTCACCTAAGTTTCACATGCCTGCTTTCTTTCAGGGCGTATTGAAAGTTTTATAAATTTCAATCTGTCAGTCTCGGGGTGGGGCAGCCCAGTGGTTAACTCATGAGGATTGCACCTGGGCCACCCGAGTTTGATTTCCGGCTCTGACCAAATTGTCATCGTGTTCACGCGGAGTATGGGGCACGTTAAATATGTGAGTCCGTAAATCCTTCCGAGAGGTTGGCAATACAGGAAGGAGGGTACGGTCCCTGTGGGTATCGCCCCCCACTGGTTTCCGGTCTAAATTGAGTGGCACTTCCCGCCCGTCCAAACATATACATTATATCTTAAGGGTAGGTCGGACGGTCTGGGTTGAAGAAGAAAAAGAATCTGTCAGTCTTAAATATTCTTTTTTTTTCAAAAAGTCATCCGTAATTCTAACTCGAAAAATCCAGTTGAATTTCATGATTTATTAAATTCGAAAACCATCTAACGATATTTGATACGGTATTGATTTTACCATAAAGACCGCGCTTAGAAGGGAAACACGTTCTGAATCTAATTATAAAACCCTTCGAAGTGAAAGCTTACTCAAATTGAAGAAATACAATTTATTAGCTTTAGAGGAAATTCGAAATCAAATCTACTATTTCGAATGATTAGGTTAAAACCGGAACTGGAATAACGAACGAAGGAAATTGACTTTTAACCGAATCGTCTGTCTCGGTAAAATGAAGTGAAGTGAAAAGAAAGTTTACTTAATTCTGAATAAATTTTACTCCATGATTAAACTGTCACTCTCCTGTACGAAGAGGTAGAAAAGTTCTCTATGTGAAGATTCAGACGAATAATTCGCTATACATTTGATCAAAAAAGTATCATTAGATTCAAATTAGGTCAACTATAAATGTACGTATAATTTTTATATGGGGGCCGTCTTTAATTTCAGTATTTTATTATTTTCGAAAATTAAAATGCGAACATGCCATTTATTCTAACGCATCTATCGGCCTACGCCATCCAGCCTTATATGTGTGTTGTTGTTGAGACCCATACCGTCCGACCTACCAGAAAGGTGTAAGGTAACCGCTTGGACGGCCGGGAAGTAACACCCAATTTAGACCGGAACCCAGTGGAGGAGGCATCCACAGAGACCGTACCCTCCTTCCCCTACCACCAACCTCTCGGAAGAACTTACGGACCCACATGTGTAGCGTGATCGTACTCCGCATGAACACGGCGGCAGTTGTGGCAGCGGGCAAATCGAGCGCGCATATCACTGGGCTACCGCGCTCGAAATATGCCAACAGCACGCGGTGTTCCCAGGTGGTCACCCACCCAAGTACTAACCGCACTCGATGCTGCTTGCCTTCGGTGATCTAACGAGAACTGGTGTTTTCAGCACGGTAGGGCCTTTGGCTAGCCTCGTCTTTGTATGAAAAAGCCCAGAAAAGTTTTCATTAAGTTTGTTTAGCGTCCGTGCAATGGAAACAGCTCGTTCGCTTTTTTTTTTATTTAAATCTTGGAGGAGATGTCTTCGTAGCAGCCGTTAAATATCTCCACAATTGACAACGTCGCCACACAAGCAGCATATTTAAACATCTCTATTTAGTACTTGCTCGAGGAACACACGGTACGCTGCGCCGGTCAGATGTTCAGGCAAGAGTTAAGATCCCACCAGACAATCACCAAGGAAACCTGCCCAGATATTAACAACGCCCTCTGGTGCCACTTTAACCAGCTAATTTGAGTCTTTCTCTGATGCGGATGGAAATGTGAAGGTCCAAAATTCCATTTTTGTTACAAGAGTTTATGATCCACCCCTCCATTTTTGTTACAAGAGTTTATGATCACCCTGTATATTTAAAAATGTTCTCCTCAATATATAGGGTTAGTGCCTAAGTACCCTATATCAAAGTGGTTATCCCCTACTGAAAAAAATTCTATTGCAGCGCCCCTAGTGAAGAATTGAAAAATTAGGATAACGAACTAGACAACAGAAGGAGATAAATGAAAAAAAAATACAAAATTGTAAACCATTTTCTAATGTGTAGGAAACGACAATAAAACTTTTACACAAGGTATTTATCTGATACAATATGGCTACTGACGAAATAATGGCTGTCCTATTCAGGTTGGCTAAACTAATCAACCCTTACATGCACAGGAATCTAATGTACACCATCTTTAATATAGCCTCTATCAGCAACAATGCGCATTTTAATTCAAACGGACTTTGACAAACATTGCATCTGTCACACTGTTGCAGTCCATAATGATACAATTATTCAGCAGGTATTAATTGTTTTTCTTCGTTCCTGGTGTCAATTTTTACTAATTAAACGAAGCTATACAAATAAAAAAAATGATGAATGAATCTGAGGTGGGCAACACATGAATTTCCTTATATAATGCAATGAATTTACTACTTTTACAGTAAAAAAATAGGTTTTTCTTATAGTAAATACTTATATTCGTTCCAAAATATTGAATTTTCGGCAATTAGTCGTCTTTTTCATTGATTTAGCGTCTTTTTTATCCATTTGGCGAGATTTTCGTTAATTTGGAAACATTTAAAAAAGGCGCCAAGTTGGTGACATTTTGCCAAATTCGTCGCCAAAATCTCGCCAAGAGTTATGGACGGAGAAATAAGTTATTCTTATAGCAGATAAATGACTATTGGCGTTCAAATACAAAAGTATTACCTAAAGTATATTTTCTCAGGAATGGAACTAGATCCACCGGAATGATGTCACCAAATTTATCGCATGATATTACATATCAGAAATGAACATGTTTCTCAACAATTAAATTTTTTTTTTAATTTATGGGATTTTTTGACAAGTTTGTTTGAAAAATGTGCAATATCTCGAAAACGGTTCATGCTAGCGTTGTAAAGTTTATGTCAGTTGATTTCTAAGTAAAAATCCCATAAGAAATGTTTATTTGCGTAACTTTATTAAAGGTTTTGATTTTTTGATGATTTTTTCAAAATTTCACTCGAAAATTTAGGGGGGGTTTTGTACATTCGATTACGTTTAAAAACAATAGACTTCCAGTATTCACGGATTATGATTTTTGTACCAAATTTCATTCGAATCGCTCCATCCGTTCGTGAGATATCGTCTCCACACACTCACTGACACACACACACATACACACACACACACACACACACACACACACACACACAGACTTCACCTCAAAAATGTTTGATTCGTGATAAGCGATTCTTGAAACGTGCTCTCCCGTCGAAAACTCGAATTCGAATTTTCGACCCCGTCACAATACTTTCCTTATACATTATGTATATAAGGAAAGTAATATGATGGATATTCCATATCGTATTTTTGATTTCAGATTTGTTGGATCTGGCACTGACGATGGGGATCCTGCATATCCTCGAAACAGCTGTATTAGCCATTATTATTCAATTTTTGCTTAAATGTTTTAAGCAATTTTTTTCTCATCAATGCTCTAAATATTTACAATTTACTTTTCTCGTTTATCTCTATTTGTTGACGAGTTCGTTATTCTAGCATCTTTTATTCTCCGCAAGGGGGCACTGTAGTACATAGTCACTTTACTATACATTGACCTAACGTGTACACTTTGTGACCTTTTTTCGCAAACCCATTGGAATGCTTATGAACATTCCTAGGAAACATTTACAGCTAACATGATGTAAATTTATTAAAAGGAATTAAACGAATTTAATAAGAACAGAAATAATTAAAAACAAATTTTATGAAGTCAAATAGAATAAAAAAAATATTCGAAACGTTATTCGAAAGTACAAGTGAAAATTTCTACTCGAAGAATTTTTGATGAAAGAAAAGGTGGAAAAGAAAATATTAATTAAGGAATTTCGTATTTTTGCTGAAGGTGTTAAAAATGGGAGAGGGCAGAGCGAGATGATGATTTAGCGAGAGTTTAAATGAACAAAATATGCGTATGGCATTCTTAAATGAAATATTTACGAATTATATTTTATTTCTTAAAATGCATTTATGAATGAACTAGCATAAAACAAATAAATAATAAATAAATTGGTTAGTGGCACACCGTTGCAATCACCTGTTCGAGAAGGAAGACTTAAAATTCTCAAAAAGTTTCGGTTTCCTGTAATTTCTCATAAAATATATGAATGACATTTTTCATAAAGTATGTATATGTTCTATGTTTGTGGATCTATTGAATTTTCATCAACTGTGTAACCGCTTTCTTTTAATCAGATGTTTTCTTTTTTCGAAAAGGACCGTTCAAAAGATGTAAAATATCTGGTTGGACGGTCGAGACAAGGTCACCCAATTTAGACCGGAACCCAGTGGGGGTACATCCACAGGGACCATAAACCCCTTCCCCTTCCACCAACCTCTTGGAAGGACTTTCTGACCCACACATGTAACGTGCCTGTTTTCCGCGTTGACACGGGGATAGTTTGAGTAGTGCCAGAAATCGAACTCGAATCCTTCAAGTGAAACTCTTGTGGTGTAACCACAGGGCTATCCCGCTCCTTGCATATGATGATTTCGGTCTTTTGACCCAGACAGACCGTCCTATCCTACGATGTAAGATATCTGGTTGGACGGGTGGAACATCGTCACGCAATTTAAACCGGAACTAAGTGGGTAGCATTCACAGGTACCCCACCACCCCTACTACTAACCTCTGGGGAGGACTTTCGGTCACACAGATTTAATATACCTCGTTATCACGGAGATAGTTTGGGCAGAGCCGGGAATCGTACTCGGGTCGGAATCGTACCCGGTGCCTCAATCACTGGACTAGTCCACCCATGCATATCTGATTCTTTATTACTTTCCTTATATACATAATGTATAAGGAAAGTATTGTGACGGGGTCGAAAATTCGAATTCGAGTTTTCGACGAGAGAGCGCGTTTCAAGCATCCCTGATCACGAATCAAATATTTTTGAAGTGATGTCTGTATGTGTGTGTGTGTGGAAGTATGTGCGTGTGTGTGTGTGTGTGTGAAAGTATGTACGTGTGTGTGTGTCAGTGAATCTGTGGAGACGATAACTGACGAACAAATGGACCAATTCGAACGAAATTCGGTACAAAAATCACAATCTGTAAACACTGGAAATCAATCTATTTTGTACTCAATCGAATGTTCAGAAGCCCCCCTAAATTTTCGAGTGAAATTTTGAAAAAATCGTCAAAAAATCAAAACCGTAAATAAAGATATGCAAATAGAGATGTCTTGTGTAATTTTCCAATAGAAAACGATTGGCACAAATTTTAGAACGCTAACATGAACCATTCTCGAGGTATTGCACATTTTTCAAAAAAATTATCGAAAAGTCATATAAAATAAAAAAAACAATATTTCCTATTGAGAAACATGTTCATTTTTCATGTGTAATATCATGCGATAAATTTGGCAGCATCATTGTCGTGGATCTAGCTCGTTCCATTCATGAAAAAAGATACTTTGAGTAATACTTTTGCATTTGAACGCCAATAGTCATTTATCTGCTGTAAGAATAACTTACAGCAGATAAATGACTATTGGCGTTCAAATGCAAAATTCTCGTCAAGCGTTTTCTTCGTCCAGAACGCTTGACGAGATTTTGGCGAAGAAATTGGTGGAATGTCGCCAACTTGGCGACTTTTTTAAATGTTGCTAAAATATAATATAAATATCTAATATAATAATAATCTTTTTTTTTCTTTACTGTAAAAGTAGTAAATACATTGCATTATATAAGGAAAGTCATGTGCTGCCCAAATTAGATTTTTTATTATTTTCATCGATGATCTTGCTGATTGTTTTAAAAATTGCCTATTTTAGCTGATGATTTGAAGATTTTCTGTCCAATTTTTAATGCTGATTCTTATATCAATGTTCAGTCTGAGTTGCATATCCTTTTTAACTGGTGTAGCAATAACCGTCTTCACCTCAACATTAGTAGTGCCGTGTACAACATTAGTAGTGTTGTGTCTTTTACTCGTAAAAAAGGTGCCTATTTTATTTTTTATGGTATTGGCAACTCTGTTTTGACTAGAAAGTGCTCTGTTACTCACCTTGGTGTTATTTATACGGCTGATTTTTCCTTTTCTCCTCATATTTCTGATATTTGTGCTAAATCATGTTGGATTCTCGGTTACAATAAGATAATTAGTCAGGATTTTACTAATGGCGATACCATCATTGTTCTCTTTAATACCTTGGTCAGGTCTGGGCTTAAGTATGCATCTGCGGTGTGGAGGCTTTTTCATGCTGTTTATGCAAACATGATTGAAATTTTTTAAAATACATTTTTGATATATCTATATAAGAAAACTAGTATATTCTGTTATGCCTTATTTGTTGCTTTTCTTTGTGATATTTTTAATGTTAAAAGTTTCCAGAATAGAAGGGGTTTTATTTTATTTTCATTCTTCAGGAATCTGTTCAATAACAGAATTGATTGTTCCTCTGTCTTGGGTGAGATCGGGTTTCGTGTTCCCCAGTATTCTACCAGGAGCATGAGTTTATTTGCTGAAAAAAAATGTAGTACAAATATTGGTTGTTATTGTGCGATTACTAATTTTTGTAAACTATACAACAACTTCACCGGTAATCTTGATGTTCTTTATTTATCGGAAATGGCTTTTAAAAATCATTTGCTGTAAATATTTTATATTTTAATGTATTTATTTATCTGCACATGTTTTTGAAAATCATGTGTTGTCAATAGTTTACATTTTATTGTGTTTTATTATATTTTAATCTGTATATGTATTGTATTTTATCTTGCACACTGTTACTGGTACTTTGTCCTATAGCTGGTATTCTTTCAAATAAATAAAAAAAATCTGATGGGGGCAGCACATGACTTTCCCTGCAGACTCAAATTCATATTTTCTTTATTTCTTTAATAATTCATTAGATTGAGTTTAATTGCACCAAATAACACTAAATTTGTATCTGTAATTCAATTTTTGTTTTTATTTGGTAATTAGACATTTTTCTGATAGCGGCGTAACAAAAATGCAGAAAACCTCAAATTTCTTGGGAACGGTTAGTCCTAAAGTATAATGGAGTGTGTTATATTATTTTCCTCGTCAAAAATTGCATATAAAACAAGAATTTAATTGATACATTTCAGCATACGCAGTCTTTTTTTTTTTAGATTTTGGCGATTTTTGCGGGCTATTTCGTAAAAAATGCAGGTTGTTTGTTCTTTTCCGAATCGTACCAAAATCTAATCAGCACCAGAGTGTCCCACAAGTAACTTATCTACCAAATTTTGTGAGATTTGGTCAATTAGCAATTTAGCTAGAGTGAAAACATGGAATTTTTACGGGCCATTTCGCAAAAAAAGGCGGGTTCTGTTTTAATGAATTCTACCAAAAACGAATCAGTACCAGGGTCACATCCAAGTCACTTATCTACCAAATTTTATGAAATTCGGTCCATTAGTTTTAGAGTTAGTGTGGATACATACATTGTACAGACACACAGACAGACAGACACACAGGCGGACAGACACACACACAGACGGCACGCTAAAAATTGTTTTTCATATTCTAGAGGTCTCCAAACGCGTAGATCAGTTAAAAACTCGAGTTGCGATTTTCGGCATGATTCCAATACTTTCCCTATACATTACCGTGTATTGCAGGAAAAGTAAAAATGAAAAAAAAAAAAAAAACTTTTGGATTTCCCTTTTTAGTGCAAACAAGCCTGGCCCGAATAATGGCTAGGCTATTCCGATCTCATCATGCGGAGCAGAAAAATAATAAAACAGAGAAAGAAGTGAAAAGACAAGGTCAAGCCATGTCTCGGAGAAATAGTGTGCCAATGATAAATCATAAACAAATTGCTGGAATTTTTATTGACATACAAATTTCAAAGATATCCAAATCGAAAACTGAAAAGCACATTTGACTAATGCAGGGAGAGGAAAGAACGAAACTGGTCAAGTGATACAGTAATGATTAGTGATGAAATATTTAACATTTTTTTACTTTCCCTGCAATACATGGTAATGTATAGGGAAAGTATTGGAATCATGCCGAAAATCACAACTCGAGTTTTCGACGGATCTACACGTTTCGAGACCTCTAGAATACGAAAAAACCATTTTTAGCGTGACGTCTGTGTGTGTGTCTGTGTGTCTGTCTGTATGTGTGTCTGTCTGTCTGTGTGTCTGTCTGTCTGTCTGTCTGTGCAGATTTTGTATCCACTCTAACTAAAAAACTAATGGACCGAATTTCACAAAATTTTGTAGGTAAGTCACTTGTGGGCGGGGCTGGTGCTGATTAGTTTTGGGTACGATTCGGAATAAAAGAACCCGCCTTTTTTTGCGAAATGGCCCGCAAAGTTTGTATCCACTCTAGCTAAAAAACTAATGGACCGAATTTCACAAAATTCGGTAGATGAGTCACGTATAGGTCACCCTGGTGCTGATTAGGTTTTGGTATGATTCAGAAAAAAATAACCTGCCTTTTTTTGTAGAATGGCCCGCAAAAATTGCCAAAATCTAAACTAAAAAGCTACGTATGCTCAAATATATCCATTAAATGCTTGTTTAATGCGTAATTTTTAACGACGAAAAGAATAAGATCAACCCCATTACACTAGGACTAGCCGTTCTCGAGATATATTAGTTTTTTTCGTATTTTTCCACCCCACCTTTGAAAATAAGTCCAGTTATCAAATGAGAACGAAAATTGAATTAAAAGTGAATTACATTTAATTGAAATAAATAGAACGTGGATATAAGTTTGCAGGGAAAGTCATGTGCTGCCCACATCAGATTTTTACTTTCCCTGCAATACATGGTAATGTATAGGGAAAGTATTGGAATCATGTCGAAAATCGCAACTCGAGTTTTCGACGGATCTACACGTTTCAAGACCTCTAGAATACGAAAAAACCATTTTTAGCGTGACGTCTGTGTGTCTGTCTGTCTGTGTGTCTGTCTGTGCAGATTTTGTATCCAATTTAACTAAGAAACTAATGGACCGAATTTCACAAAATTTGGTAGGTAAGTCACTTGTGAGCGAGTCTGGTGCTGATTAGTTTTGGGTACGATTCGGAATAAAAGAATCCGCCTTTTTTTGCGAAATGGCCCGCAAAAGCTTGTATCCACTCTAACTGAAAAACTACTGGACCAAATTTCACAAAATTCGATAGATGAGTCACTTGTGTGTTTCCCTGGTGCTGATTAGATTTTGGTATGATTCGGAAAAAAATAATCTGCCTTTTTTTGCAAAATGGCCCGCAAAAATCGTCAAAATCTAAACTAAAGAACTAGATATACTCAAATATATCCATTAAATGCTCGTTTAATACGTAATTTTTAACGACGAAAAGAATAAGACCAACCCCATTACACTAGGACTAGCCGTTTTCGAGATATTTTAGTTTTTCGTACTTTTCCTACGCCACCTTTGAAAATAAGTCCGGTTATCGAATGAGAACGAAAATTGAATTAAAAGTGAAATAAATTTATTTAAAATACAAAGAACGTTAATATAAGACTGCAGGGAAAGTCATGTGCTGCCCACATCAGATTTTTTCCTTTTAGCAAATATAATATTCTTTCAAGCTGTACAGGTTGAGTTCGACCAACAGATGACAGACAGCACGGACAAGGGATTTGTTAAATGCACTAATTATTAAATAGTTTAACTAGGAAAGGTAAATTTGTTTTATCGATAGGGGAGAATATCATTGTGAAGTTAAATTTATTGAGATTTTCACCATTTTTACGATTAATTTTGGGATAGAGCAGAATACAAACAGTAAAAAAGAAAAATGCTTAAAACTTGCTGTATTAAAACTTGAATAGTATAAAAACTTCTTAAATACAGCATGAAGACACAAAATTCTGATCAACTGGTTCCGAAGTCAGAAAACAGCTTTCGTTTTTAGGATCAACAAGTAGTCGGCAACTGTCATATGAACACGTAGTTAAAGGTAGAAGAAAAGTTGTCATCGCCGTGAGACATGAAACAGGAAAACCCAATGAGGCAGAAAATGTGAGACGCAGAGTACTATGAATAAAGGGTAAAAACCAAGGAGGAAAAAGGAACAGTAACAATTATATACTGAACGGGAAGAAAAGAAGGAGGAAATAGCAGGGATATAAAAGCGAATATAAGCAACTGAATAGTGATTAAACCTATATAGTAACGAAATATATATGAGATACTTTAAACTAGCTGTAAAGAAATGGTTTTTTTTTATTTTATCATTTTTGAAAGTTTCTCTATTGTTTGTCAATCAAACTCTCTTGTTAACAATCACTGTCTCTTCTTTCTTCCGCTTCGATTTAGCTGGCATATTTTTTCCATTTTCATTCTGTTTCATTTCTTTTTAAGTTGTTTGTCCTCTTTTCTCCGGATTTTGGTTATTTACTGGTCAGGATTCGATTACTTTTGGTTAATTATTTTCCGCAATTTTATTTGACGCAATTAGATCTTGCATCCGAAGCCAGTCGGTTCCTTCATATTTGAATTTCATTTTTTCCTGTTTGATTTAATTATTTTGCCGACATTTGTAAATATTTTCTACTTATTTTCCTGCTTTGTTTTTAATAGAACTGGTTTAAACGTCTTTTGTTTTTACATTATCGTTTTAGTAGGTTTGCATACTATTCAATTCAGCTATGCGTTTGCTTCTTGGTCTAGTTTACTTTCCGTTCTATCTTTGTCTTGTTTCTTCTATTTTTCTTGCGTAAATTTTACCGTTTAGACACAGTATCCTTCCTCTGCCTTGCTATTGATCCCCCCCCCCCTTTTTTCACTTTTCTTTGCGGCTAAGATAACTTTACTCTTACTTTCAGTCTCGTGTGCTATTCTAGTACTGCAGTTGTCTAACTACTTGAAATTGAGGTCGCGCTTCTTGTTACCACTGACGAAGAAAGTTGTTTTCTAGCTTCGAAACGAATTGACCAGTATATTTTGTGTTTAAACTGTATTTACAAAATGTTTGAATCATTAAGTTTTTATTACAGCAATTTTTTAGCCTTTTTAAGAGCAAAGCCGTAGTTGTACAAAATGACCACCTATAAAAAAATCCCTTGAATAAATTCGTGAATTCTTGAATAAATACATGAAAAAATTCTTGAATAGATTGACTATTATGATCAATCTTCAAAAAGAAGTTCGTCGATATGAATATGTAAAAGAGGTACGAGATCTGAAACAAATATAAAAGACAACGGTTTGTTATTTCAATTTATTATTAAAAAAACTCGCTTTGCAATACAATATATTCCATTATTATTTATTCAAAATAATATTGAGAAAAATCTTTAACAGCATTTTTCCTTTCATAATTTGTTCTATTTGAATGCATATTTAGAGTTTTTGTCTCATTTTCTGAAACTAAATCTTTTGAATTGAAAATTCCAAACTATTTTGAAATAATATAGAAAGGGACTATAGTCTGCATTAAAATAAACAAGACATATGATATTAAATTATACAATTCTCTTTCAGATACGAATTCTGAGAAATGGAGTTTTTACTAAGATTTTCAAAGTAAATCCTATTTTTGGAGAATGTTTCTTTTGCTCCTCAAATTACACAGAGAAAGGGATTTAAGAATACCTTCATAAACAAATCAGATATAAATATTGTTCATCATGAGTTTCGCTGAAGAAAGTAGAAGTTGAACAATAAGATATTAGATTACATAGCAAAATGATTATCATTTTTAAAGGAAATATCTTTTAAAACATTATTGCGACATATGTATTTCAAAACATATATTGTTGAAATACATATCAGAAAGAATATTTAATTTAGATTTCGAATTTCTTAACTATAATTATTATTAACATAAAGTATTTAATTTGTATGTGTGATGTATGATTTATGATTGTAAGATTGTTTGTTGAATACAATAATTAGAAGAAATAATTTTAATAATATTTATTGAAATAGGCCGCAAAAAGTTTAACTGGCTGATTAAGTGAGTGATGTGGGGAGGGATGCAACAGAATTATAGAGCAGTTCCACTGTTGTTACAATCTTAGTTTCGGTATTATTAGACGAGTTTTTGCTTCAAGACCAACAGAAAGGTCTAAATTTTCAAAAATTCGAATTGAGGGTGATGGTGTGAAGAAATAAACAATAAATATTGGTTTTAGAATCCTGGTTTTGGTTTCATTTGATTTGTCTTAACTTCTAGGTTAACAAAAATATCTAATATTTTGATAATCCGAATCAGAGGAAATACAAGGCAAAGGATTAACGATGGAAAGGGATAATTAAAAAATGTGATGTGGGCAGCACATTACTTTCCCTGCAGACTTATATTCACATTCTCTTTATTTTAATGAAATTTATTTGACTTTGAATTCAATTTTCTTTCTCATCCGGTAACCGGACTTATTTTCAAAGGTGGCGTAGAGAAAATACGAAAAACTAAAATATCTCGAGAACGGCTAGTCCTTGTGTAATGGGGTTGGTCTTATTATTTTTGTCGTTAAAAATACGTGTTAAACGAACATTCATTGGATATATTTGAGTATACCTAGTTCTTTAGTTTAGATTTTGACGATTTTTGCGGTCCAATTTGCAAAAAAAGACAAGTTACTTTTTTCCGAATCGTACCAAAATCTAATCAGCACCAGAGTATCCCAGAAGTGACTCATATACCGAATTTTGTGAAATTCGGTCCATTAGTTAGAGTGGATACAAGCTTTTGCGGGCCATTTCGCAAAAATAGGCGGGTTCTTTTATCCCGAATCTTACCCAAAACTAATCAGCACCAGACTCGCCTACAAGTGACTTATACCTACCAAATTTTATGAAATTCGGTCCATTAGTTTTTTAGTTAGAGTGGATACAAAATCTGCACAGGCAGACAGACAGACAGACAGACACACAGACAGGCAGACAGACACACAGACAGACAGACACGCACACACACAGACGTCACGCTAAAAATGGTTTTTTCGTATTCTAGAGGTCTCGAAACGTGTAGATCCGTCGAAAATTCGAGTTGTGATTTTCGAGTTGTGATCCAATACTTTCCCTATACATTACCATGTATTGCAGGGAAAGTAAAAATGAAAAACTACCTTTACAAAAGGACCGAGCATGTCCACTCGATTCAAAATATTGGTTTGAGTGTCATTTGATACGTCTTACCATTCAAATGAATAAAATATAAATCAAATGCTTTTAAAATTCGAGTTAGTGATGACTACACCAAGGAGTTAAAAATACTAACACCGCTTTGTATCTAAATAATGTTAGGTTTTCAATTTTTATTCTTAAATTTGAAGCGATTTTTGATATTGAGTTTTTATGGTGTATATTTCACATTTAGTGACCACCAGCCATTTAAAATGGGCAGGGATGTTATACTAAGCACAAAATTTCAAAATAATTTGTCAAACGTTTCTTGAAATAATATGCAAACCGGTTGAAATGCCTGTCCTTTGAGAAAAATGGGTTCAAAATATAAATTTATGTTTGGCATTGTATTGTTGATGCCCCGTATTTACTTAATATTTCCAAAAACAATTTACAAATTTGAAATATTATTGGTTCCAAAATGTTCAGAATTCAACAATCTTTACATCAAAATTATAATAATAAAATTGTTGATTTTTCATGATTTTATGAAGTTAGTAAGCTAACTCCAATCCAAAATTTTGTTCAAATTACTGTAAAAAATAGCCACAGTATACTTATTTGAATGTATAAACAATTTGCAGTTTTAATACATAATTATATTTCAATTAGCAACTTCAGGTATTTTGAAATGTCCCCAGCTTCTCAAAATTCCAAAATTAATGGTTTGTTCTTGTATAATGGGGTTGATCTTATTTGCTCGTAAAAAATTACTTTCGAAATAAGAATTTGATTAATACATTTAACTAATACTTTTCAAAAATAAAAAGAAAGTTCAATTTTTCTGAAGTGTGCCAAAATCTAGTTAGCACCAGGGTAACACATAAGCGACTCACCTGCCAAATTTTGAGAAATTCCGTCGAATTTAAGCTAGAGTGGATATACACATTGTGTAGACACAATCGTATAAGCACAAACACACACACAGACTTCCTGCTATGAACGGAACGCATAAAAATGTATAAATATGCTCTAAACTAGCTGAATGAGGGGGTGTTGTATCAAATGAGGGGGTGATGTATCAAATGAGGGGGTGATGTATCAACAAACTGACTTACTGAGGGAGCGATGTATCAACAAACTGACTTACTGAGGGAGCGATGTATCCACAAACTGATTTACTGAGGGAGCGATGTATCAACAAACTGCCTTACTGAGGGAGCGATGTATCAACGAACTGCCTTACTGAGGGAGCGATGTATCAACATTATCGAACACTTCCACTATTGCTAGAATTTTGGTTTTAGTGTAACTCGATACATCTCAGCTTCGAGATGAAGTAAAAAATCGAAAATTTTAAAAAATTTGAATTAGGGGTGACTATGCAAAAGAATAAACAAAAACTCAAACCCATTTTGCTTATTTTTCACTCCAGCAGCTTCCACTCCAGCTAATCTAGCTCCTCCAGCTTCCACACCAGCAGCTTCCACTCCAGCTAGAGTCTTGGTTTTGATCTTATTCGTTCCGTCTCAGCTTTCCGGTCAACTGCAAGTCTAATATTTCGAAAATTCGAATTAAGGGGTGATGACGCAAAGAAATAACAAAAAAAATATTAATTCAAAAACACATTTCAAATGGATCGAGCATGTCTACTTGACACAGAGTCTCAATTTTTGTTTCACGCTATCCATTTCAGCGTCCAAATCAACGAATAGATCGAAAAATTCAAAAATATGAAATAAGGGTTACGATGCAAAGAGATTTTTCCCAAACTTACACCACTTTGCCTCTAAAAATGTTCGGCATTCCATATTCATGTTTAAATTTGAAACTGTTTTAAATATTACACACAGTAAGGCCTCCCTCCCGGCCGTCCAAATAGTTGCTCTTAGTCCTCTGGACGAGTCGGACGGTCTGGGTCTTCAACACAGTAAGGCCTCGTCAGCAAGGGCGCCTTACACACAGTAAGGCCCCCTTGCTGACGAGTCGGTCGGTCTGGGTCTTCAACACAGTAAGGCCCCCGGCCACACTTCTTACTGCCATAAGCCTTTGGGTTGGCTGTGTGTTCTGGGCCTTCTACACAGTAGGGCCCCCCCCCTCGCGGTAGCCCATTGGTTAGCGAGCTGGAGTTGCACTCGGTAGGCGCGGGTTCGATTCCAGCCACTGCCAAAACTGCCGCCGTGTTCATGCGGAGTACGATCACGTTAAACATGTGGGTCCGAAAGTCCTTCCGAGAGGTTGGTGGTAGTGAGGGAGGGTACGGTCCCTGTGGATGCCTCTCCCACTGGGTTCCGGTCTAAATTGGGTGGCACTTCCCGACCGTCCAAACAGTTACCTTACACCTTTCTGGTAGGTCGGACGGTCTGGGTTTCAACAACAACAACACAGTAGGGCTCCCCCCCGGGGCGCGGTAGCCCATTGATTAGCGCGCTGGAGTTGCACTCGGTAGGCCCGGGTTCGATTCCAGCCACTGCCAAAAAACTGCCGCCGTGTTCACGCGGAGTACGATCATGTTAAACATGTGGGTCCGTAAGTCCTTCCGAGAGGTTCGTGGTAGGGGAAGGAGGGTACGGTCCCTGTGGATGCCTCCCCCACTGGGTTCCGGTCTAAATTGGGTGGCTCTTCCCGGCCGTCCAAACAGTTACCTTACACCTTTCTGGTAGGTCGGACGGTCTGGGTCTCATCAACAACAGCACAGTAGGGCCCCGGCCACACAAACAGCTACCATTAGCCTTCGGGTTGGTCGTGTGGTCTGGACTTTCTACACAGTAGGGCTAACGGCCCTACCGTACTAAAAACACCGGTTCTCGTTAGATCAGAGAAGTCAAGCAGCAGCAGGCGCGGTTAGTACTTGGGTGCGTGACCACCTGGGAACACCGCGTGCTGTTGGCACATTTTGGGCGCGGTAGCCCGGTGGTTTGCGTGCTGGATTTGCAAGATGCCACAACTGTCGCCGTGTTCATACGGAGTACGATCACGTTAAACATGTGGGTACGTAAGTCCTTCCGAGAGGATGGTGGTAGGGAAAGGAAGGTACGGTGCCTGTGGATGCCTCCCACACTGGGTTCCGGTCTAAATTGGGTGGCACTTCCCGATCGTCCAAACGGTTACCTTACACCTTTTTTGGTAGGTCGGACGGTCTGGGTCTCAACAACAACAACACATTTTACCCCTTTTTCGTCTTGTACAAATAGCTTATACCTAAATATAAATTCTACCGGATTATGGTATTATTTTCCACTTTTCTTAAAACCACTGAACTACAAAAATAGCTTTCGAAGTAATTGAAGATATTTCTGTTAGAAGTTTGATCGATTTTCTGATCTATTTTTTATTTGTTTAGATACTTCTATTCCTACAAGTCGTTTCTGGTCTATTTTGTTATGACTTTTATTCTGCCACTGTCTATAGAGTATTCCACATCACGTGACCTCAGTCCTAGCAATAGCATAGCAACCGGGAATGTAGGATAGATAGTTAAGGCTTAATTTTTGTGTTAACATGCATTTTGCAGTGACAGGGCGTTTTCAAAATAAAATGCCTATCATAGATTGTATTAATCCATATATTTTTATTTCAAAACATCTGATGTGGGCAACACATGACTTTTCTTATATAATGCAATAAATTTACTTCTTTTTCAGACAAAAAAAATAGATTTTTCTTATAGTAGATGTTTATATTCTTTCCAAGGTATTGAATTTTCGACGATTAGTCGTTATTTTCATTGATTTAGCATTATTTTTATCCATTTTGCGAGATTTTAGTTAATTTAGCAGCATTTCAAAAAGTCGACAAGTTGGCGATTTTCCGCTAAATTCGTCGCCAAAATCTCAACGTTATGGACGGAGAACTAAGTTATTCTTATAGCAGATAAATGACTATAGGAGTTCAAATATAAAAGTATTACTCAACGTATCTTTTCTCATGAATGAAACGAGCTAGATCTACGATAATGATGTCACCCAATTTATCGCATGATATTACATATGAAAAGTGAACATGATTCTCAACAGTTAATATATTTTTTTAATTTATGGGATATTTTGATAAATTTATTTGAAAAATGTGCAATATCTCCAGAACGGTTCATGCTAGCGTTCTAAAGCTTATATCAATTGTTTTCTAAGGAAAAATTACATAAGAAATGTCTATTTGTGTAACTTTATTAAAGGTTTTGATTTTTTGATGATTTTTTTCAAAATTTCACTGGAAAATTTAGGGAGGTACTGAACATTCGTTTACGTTTAAAAACAATAGACTTCCAGTATTCACGGATTGTGATTTTTGTACCAAATTTCATTGGAATCGGTCCATTCGTTCGTGAGATATCGTCTCCCTAGACTCACTGACACACACACGCACACACACACACATACTTTCACACACACACACACCCACACACAGCCATAACCTCAAAAATGTTTGATTCGTGATCAGGGATGCTTGAAACGTGCTCTCCCGTCGAAAATTCGAATTCGAATTTTCGACCCCGTCACAATACTTTCCTTATATATTATGTATATAGGGAAAGTAAGAATGGATTAACATTTTCTTGAGCTAAGCTATTACTGATTACAACCATACTTACGCTCAATATGTTAGAAACATTTCAAATTTAATATTGTATGAATAAATAAGTTACTTTACATTTATAGAAAAAATTAACTTATCTGTTATAAGATGTTTATCACAAAATGAATTTTCAAGGATACGAGAGCTTCAATTTTTAAGTTGGCAATATTATCAAATTCTCTCTGAAATCCCCTTTTCACGTCTTTTCGATTTTAATTTATACAGGGTTTTCCTGTTTTGGGAATACAGGGAATTCTAAAAAAAATACCAGAATATCTCTCACCTGAACTACCGCATCCCAAACAGCACATAATTTCGGCATATTTATAAACTTTTCCTTCGAATCTCAAGCATTTCTGACAAAATCAAATGGATCAAAACAAAGAACGATCTCGTGGTATCCTACAAACGCTTTTAAAGCAGACGATAAAGAATGTATGACGTCATGTTGGAAAACTCTATTGGTTTTATGCTAGCTGTTGCCAGTTTGTCTGAGGGCTGTAGATCCGTCAGGGCCCAACTAAAGCTCATTTTCCCACAGTTCCTTTCCCCGCTGTTATGCATTCATTTATAAGATGGAATTGTATCCATTATGTGGCAAAATAAAGTTTATTTATTTAATATTTAGAAATTTTATCATGTGTGGAGGTGTTACATTTAGTGACCACTAGTGAAAATAGTTTTTTGAAGTACTTAAAGATATTTGTATTACAAGTTTGATCGGTTTGCAGATCTATTGTTTATTTATTTTGCTACTTGTATTCCTACAAATCGTTTTTAGTCTATTTTGGACTTTTATTCTTCTACTGACTATTGGTTTTATGTTAGAGTGTTGCCAGTTTGCTTGAGGGCTGTACACTCGTCGGAGCCTAAATAAAGCTCATTTTTCCGCATTTCCCTTCCCCCCTGTTATATATTCATTTATAAGATGAAATTGTACCTATTATGCGGCAAAATAATATGTATTTATTTAATATTCAGAACTTTTTCCATATGTGCAGATGTCACATTTAGTAACCACTAGCCATTGAGAAAGCGAAGAGCGCGGGTGAAATGTCTGATACATAAACATATTTTTACTTTCCTTATATACATAATGTATAAGGAAATTATTGTGACGGGGTCGAAAATTCTAATTCGAGTTTTCGACGAGAGAGCACGTTTCAAGCATCCCTGATCACGAATCAAACAATTTTGAAGTGATGTCTGTGTGTGTGAATGCGTGTGTGAAAGTATGTGTGTGTGTGTGTGTGAAAGTATGTGTGTGTGTGTGTGTGAAAGTATGTGTGTGTGTGTGTGTGTCAGTGAGACTGTGGAGACGATAACTGACGAACGAATGGACCGATTCGACTGAAATTTAGTACAAAAATCACAATCCGTAAACATTGGAAGCCTATTGTTTTTATACGCAATCGAATGTTCAGAACGCCCCTAAATTTTCGAGTGAAATTTTGAAAACATCGTCAAGAAATCAAAACCGCTAATAAAGTTACGAAAATAGACATTTCTTATGTAGTTTTTCATTAAAAAACGATTGACATACATTTTAGAACGCTAACATGGACCGTTCTCGAGATATTGCACATTTTTCAAAAAAAATTATCAAAAAGTTATATAAAATTAAAAAAAATATATTTCCTATTGAGAAACATGTTCACTTTTCATATGTAATACCATGCAATAAATTGGGTGACATCATTCTCGTGGATCTAGCTCGTTCCATTCATGAAAAAATATACTTTGAGTAATACTTTTGTATTTGAACGTCAATAGTCATTTATCTGCCTTAAGAATAACTTATTTCTCCGTCCATAACGCTTGGCGAGATTTTGGCGACGAATTTGGTGGAATGTCACCAACTTGGCGACATTTTAAATTGTTGCCAAATTAACAAAAATCTCGCCAAATGGATAAAAATGGCGCTAAATCAATGAAAATTATGACTAATTGAAGAAAATTCAATATCTTGGAAAGAATATAAGTATCTACTATAAAAATAACATTTTTTTAAACTGTAAAAGTAGTAAATTCATTGCATTATATAAGGAAAGTCATGTGTTGCCCACATCAGATTTTTATGAATATATAGAGGATCTTTGCTTCAATCCATTTTCGTTCACCATGAACTGTCTCTTTTATGAGTGTGAGACCGACGACCGATCCTTCTGCAATGACCGCTGGCCATTCTGTCAGAGTGATGAATGACTTCATAAGACAAGGCTCGCCGGGCATAGATTTTTCAGAACAGGACGTATATGTCTCTTTTAGTTGTAATTGAACAATATGTTCTGACATATTCGACCTTCGCAAACAATAATTGTTGAATTCAATTTCTACTTGACGCTGATTTATTATTCTTTAAACCCGTGTGCTCTATGTAATGTGCCAAAGAATTAACAAGCGGCGAAATGATTTTATTCAATCTTTTAAATCGTTGCAGAAAGCAAAAATTTCTGTCATCGGCCATTTAAGCTGTTCTTACACAATAGAAAAATATGTCTGCGTGTGTGTGTATGCGTTGAACGTAGCGGAAAATTAGTAGTTTTCGACTGCCGATAAATTCGGTATAGAGGTAGATTCGAACTCCTCGGACGATTTAAGATTATTTCAAAAATCGGATTTGTTTTCCAGTTATTTTATGCTGAAGCCCAATTTTGAGCGATTTTATAACAATATGTTCCATAGGAATGGAAAATATTATTGAGTTACAAGTTTCCACTTGTAACACTTATTCTTGTCAAGTCTTTGTTCTAGTCTAGTTGCAATCGAACACTTCTTGGATCTAGTTTGTAATGGTTTTATATTTTGATGTCAAAAAATTCATCAATATTCCTTTATGTCACGGAATATTGCAATTTAATGATACAATTGCATTTTGATGAGGATGACTAACTTTTGTTCTAGTCTAATTGTAATGTAACACTTCTTGTGTGGATATAGTTCGTTCTATTTATGAGAAAAGTTATTTTTTGTAATTGTTTTGCATTTTGGTGCCAAACAATTCATCAATAATCATTTATATCACAGGATATTAATGTCAAATACACTTTGATGAGGATTTTCTTCTTCGATCCAGACCTACCTACCCTAAGGTGCAAGTCCTTAGTTTGGACGGCCGGGAAGTGCTACCAATTTAGACATATGAACCCAGTGATGGAGGCATCCACAGGTACCATACCCTCCTTCCCCTACCACCATCCTGTCGAAAGGACTTACGAATCCACATATTTAATGTGCCCAGCTAATAACCTCAACTGTTGACCTCTGACTCTGGATATCAATTACACCTCAATGGAGTAGCTTCATAGTCATGAAAGCTGCACAATGCACATATTGTAGATGTTTTAATAAGCTGTATTGTAGATGTTTATTGCTGAATATATTGTAGATGTTTTAGTAAGTTGTATTGTAGATGTTTTAGTAAGTTGTATTGTAGATATTTAGTAACTACACATATTGTAGATGTTTTAGTAAGCTGTATTGTAGATGTTTAATAGCTGCACATATTGTATATATTTTAGTAAGCTATATTGCAGATGTTTAGTAATTGCACGTATTGTAGATGTTTTAGTAAGCTGTATTGTAAATATTTAGTAGCTGCACATGCTATAGATATTTTAGTAAGCTGTATTATAGATGTTTAATATCTGCACATATTTTATTTTATTTTATTTTTATTTTATTTTATTCAATTTACGTGGCAGCTACAGATGAAATCCAGTTACAGTAGCCACACAAGAAATTAAAAAGTACAGAACATAGGATACAAGAATACTAGTAAACATAACACATATTGTAGATTATTGTGTAATTATTGTATTTTGCATTAGAAAATAAATGACACTAATTTTAAATCTGCGGTATATAAATTGAACTATTATACTAATTCATAAAGGCTGTTGAATTCATAAAAGCTAGCAGGACTTTTTCGAGTTAGAATAACAGATGACTTTTTGAAAAAAAAAAGAATATTTGAGACTGAGAGATTCTTCACCTTCTTCTTCGACCCAGACCGTCCGCACTACCTGAAAGTGTAAGGTATTTATTTGGACGGCCGGGAAGTGATACCCAATTTAGACCAGAACCAGGGGGAGATGGTATCACCAGGGGCCGTACCCTCCTTCCCATATCACCAAATTCTCGGAAGGACTTAGGGACCCACATACTTAACGCCGCATCCGTACTCCGCATGAATACAGGGCAAGTAGGACTTAAGAAAAGAAAATGCAAGTTTTATTATTTCAAGAAACAATTATTGAATAATTTCGTGGCCCTTAAAATTTGGTGATCCAACCAAGGGCCCTGTGGGTTCAGGTTACAATCAGGGCTTGTTGATATGCCCTATGTTCTGTAAATCAGTGAGTAAATCTACAATTATTAGTGTTCTATAAATTACGAACTTAGATAGTTTTGGTACAATGTTGGCATTCAACGGTTATTTCTCTAATAAATACACTTGACAATAAGGAAAGCATTACAGAAACTAAAGTCCCGGGAGAGCACTCCGGAGATAAGCAACTTAATGCTCTCACGAAAGGTTCCTCCACCAATATTCTGTCCGTCACACAAATTAATGAGATAACAGGAACATTTATCGATTCGCAAATAGTGTTGCCAGTCATATTTGCCCAATAACGGAGATAAATGCGTTGCTATGCACGAAAGTCTATGTATGGTCATAAAAATAAGTTCAGAGTTGGGTTATTTTCCGAATCTAATAAATGACCCGTCAAAGCTGTACACAATCGTAAATAGTAGATACCCCTATATATATATATATATATATATATATATAAAATAATAATAAGTAGAAATAGTTTATAGACATAATCTATCTATATCTTCAGAATCATATATTTCTGTGTTTGCTTCAACAAAATACTTGGACTTGAGGAAGAGTTTTAGAGAAGTGAACAAGTCCATGATTTAGGCTTAGCCCTTGTCCACGTGTATAGCATTAATGCTTGGATTTCATTTGTTTTTCTTTTATCGTTTCCATTGCTTTTTGATGATTTCTTTAACTTGATGATTCGAATTTTTTTTTTTTTATATTTTTAATTTTTTCCATTTGATTGTAGATTTGCAGATTTATACTTTTATTTTGTAAGCTTGTTAGAAAGTTAGGTTTTTCTTTTCGAGTTACAGCTTCTCACTTTTCCTTCATTGGACTTTCAAACTATTATTATTATATATATACATTATATATATATATATATAGCATGTAAAAACCTATTAGCAAATACCATGAAAAAAATAATACCATAAATCACACTTTTTTGGCGCAAAGCAGTTATACAAAGGCGATTAAAATATAATCCATAAAAAGGAACATATGAAACAGATAGGAAAGTACCACAAGTTAGCCGGGGCAGGGGGTTGTGACTCCCACTCCCGGTCGGTTAAAACAAGCTTTGCGTCATGACAACACGCCTGGTAGCCGGTACCATTCCACATAAAGAAAGACAAGCACGATTGTACCATTCCACATAAAGAAAGACAAGCTCGATTGTCTTTCTTTATGTGGAATGGTACCGGCTACCAGGAATGTTGGCATGACACAAAGCGGGGAGTGGGGGTCACAACCCCTCCCTGCTAACTTATGGTACTTTGCTATCTGTTTTATATGTTCCTTTTTATGGATTATATATGTATATATATATATATATAAATATATATATATACATATATATATATATATATATATATATATATATATATATATATATATATATATATATATATATATATATATATATATATATATATATATATATATATATATATATATATATATATATAATGTGTGTATGTGTGTGTGCGTATCTGAAAGCCAAGGAATGAACCTATCATCTAGAGCCCTACTCCTAACATCGTAGCTAATTTAGACTTATTTATACGTCATACTTTTATTTACTACGTAGATTAAATTTTAATTAAATGTTGTAGTAGATTGACTGGCTCGAGTTAGGTAAACTAATCTAAAACCTATATTTGAGGCCCTTATGAGGTCATAATTCGTAAGTTAATTATTCACGGATGACGTCATGAAATTCCGTCACGTCATCAGTTGGTTACTATTTACTTATGGCTAGGTATTTATGCTTATTTATTAAATGCCCGCATATTTTCCTCGGGATTCATTTCGGGAGATTGGAATCGAATGATTGTCTACAATGTGCGATTCCAATGTCTTAACCTCTGGGATATCTCGTCCAAAAGATGGGTTGGGTTGGCGCGAATGCTTTTAGTGTCCTCTTCAGCCAGGTTTGCTTTACCACTACTGAGCCCGTAGGCAAAAGTAAACTCCAAGAGCCTCCACATAAAACTTTGATAGTCACAAAAGGTACATTGAGCATGGAAGGTGAGCGTCTAGACCGACCCAACATTTGCTTATAGTCAAAATCGTCCTTGTGTTCTGCATATTAAAACCCTTACAATATTATGGTATTGAAGCATAATAACGCATATGTTAGCCTGTTAAATTTACTTATAATTCAAATTTATACTCATAATTAGACTTAAAATTTATTCATAATTCGAATTTATGTTTGCAAGAAATTATCCTTTTCCATAAGTCCGGGAAGTTCGTTCGAATTATGTAAATATCGGAACTAAATGTGTTCGAATCAATGAGTTGTTTACTACGTTAAAAGATCTGATGTGGGCAGCACATGACTTTCTATATATAATGCAATGAATTTACTACTTTTACAGTAAAAAAATAGGTCATTTTTATAGTAGATACTTATATTCCTTCCAAGATACTGAATTTTCGTCAATTAGTCGTCATTTCCATTGATTTAGCATCATTTTTATCCATTTGGCGAGATTTTCGTTAATTTGGCAACATATAAAAAGTCGCCAAGTTGGCAACATTCCGTCGAATCCGTCACCAAAATCTCGCCAAGCGTTATGGAAGGAGAAATAAATTATTCTTATAGCAGATAAATGACTATTGGCGTTCAAATAGAAAAGTATTACTCAAAGTTTATTTCCTCATGATTGGAACTAGTTAGATCCACGAGAATGGTGTCACCAAATTTATCGCATGGTATTACATATGAAAAGTGAACATGTTTCTCAACACTTAATATATATATTTTTAATTTATGGGATATTTTGATAAATTTATTTGAAAAGTGTGCAATATCTCGAGAGCGGTTCATGCCAGCGTTCTAAAGTTTATATTAATCGTTTTCTAAGGAAAAATTATATAAGAAATGTCTATTTGCGTAACTTTATTAAAGGTTTTGATTTTTTGATGATTTTTTTTTAAATTTCACTCGAATATTTAGGGAGGTTCTGAACATTCGACTGCGTTTAAAAACAATAGGCTTCTAGTATTAATGGGTTGTGATTTTTGTACCAAATTTCATTCGAAACGCTCCATTCTTTCGTGAGATATCATCTCCACAGACTCACTGACACACACACACATACTTTCACACACACACACACACATACATCACCTCAAAAATGTTTGATTCGTGATCAGGGATGTTTGAAACGTGTTCTTCCGTCGAAAACTCGAATTCGAATTTTCGACCCCTTCACAATACTTTCCTTAAACATTATGTATGTAAGGAAAGTAAAAATATGTATACCGTATTCTGTTCAAGTTTATTAAAATGAAAATTTCCAAGAGAAATACAAATTAACCCATGCAGCGCTAGATTCCATTACGCTAAAAATATCCTGGAAAAACTGAATCCTATAGTTCCCTGTTCAGCCTAGGCCAAAAACTTAAGTGTCATTAGCTTTATAAAAAAAACCTTCACCGATTAAATACTTAGGTTCAATGATAAAATATGATTCAACTATTGTGTAAATGTTATGGCTCAAGCAATCATAAACTGGCTGTTGCAGTTAACCTAACACATGATTTGGTTCAATATGTTTTTTAAATTCTATTTTGACTTAAGCTTAAAGTTCCCCCTCCCTGCTCAGCATGTATATATAATATGCGTATATATAATATGCATATATGTATGTAGCATAACATGTATATATTTAAGTAACAGTTGATATTTTAAACTAAGAATACTAACGCTGATTTTTCTTCCGTTTGTAATGTGGGAAAATAATGTTAAATTAAGTAATCTCTAATCAGATTTGCTACTTAATGTTCAATGCTGTTGTAAATTAAAAATTTCTATGTTTCCAACTATGTATTTCCTCAAAAAATATTATTTCGGGTTAGGACATCTATGCTAAAAATTGAAGAATATTACGATTGTTCAATCTTTCTGATAATTAATGGATTTTGTGTAATAACCAATAAAATAAATTCAACAAATATTATCTTAATTTCTAACTTCTTGCAAGACATGTCGTGCTGCTTGCTAGAAGAAAAAAATCTGATGTGGGCAGCACATGACTTTCCCTGCGGGTTCAAATACATTTTTTCTTTATTTCTTTAATAATTCAATAAATTGAATTTAAGTGCACAAAATAACACTACATTTGAGTTTTAAATTCAATTCTGGTTTTTATTTGGTAATTGGGCATTTTTCCAAAGGCGGCTTAACAAAAATGGAAGAAATCTTAAATATCTCGAGAACGGTTAGACCTACAGTAATAGATTTGGTCTTATTCTTTTCATCGTTAAACATTACGTATAAAACAAGCATTTAATTGATAAACTTGTATTTTAGGATACGCAGTCTTTTATTTTAGATTTTGACGATTTTCATTTCGTAAAAAAAGGCAGGTTGTTCTTTTCCGAGTCATACTAAAATCTAATCAGGACCAGAGTATCCCACTAGTAAGTTATCTCCCAAATTTTGTGAAATTTGGTCAATTAGTATTTTAGCTAGAGTGGATACATGAGATTTTTGCGGGCCATTTCGCAAAAAATGGCGGATTTTGTTTTTCAGAATAATACCAAAAACTAATCAGCACTAGGGTCACACCCAAGTGACCTACCTACCAAATTTTATGAAATTCGGTCCATTAGGTTTTGAGTTTCAGTGGATACATACATTGCACAAACATACACACAGACAGACAGACACACACACAGACGTTAGACTAAAAATAGGTTTTTCGTATTCTGGAGGTTTCAAAACGTGTAGATGCGTCGAAAACTCGAGTTGCGATTTTCGGCATGATTTCAATACTTTCGCTATACATTATCATGTATTGCACAGAAAGTAAATAACGTTATATTAGGAATTGCTTGTAAGAAATTGAGAAGTTCCATCTGATGGTCTTAAAGAGTGCAAGGTAGCATGAATATTTTATGGTTCTTGAAACTGAATCTTAAAAAGTTCAATGTTTCCAGAGAGGTGCATGTTAACATCTTGTAAAAAATTGTGATTGTTGAGAAATTCAAAATAACGTACAAAATCACTTTCACTTCTATTATTGGTGGCAAAAATGTTACCATACTATTGTTTTTACGAAAATATTTTGAAACTATAGAGATTAGATTATGATCGATATAGATTCAACATCAAATTCCGGAGGAGATAGGGGAAGGACGCGAATTCACTAAGGATTTCCGATTTTTTTCCCTTTTCTGTTCAAAACGTTTTATGTTACTTGAAACATCTATTTCTCAAGAGTGGCTATAAACAGAGCTTAGATGATAACTGCTATGTATGTAGCAATAGAGGAAGTAGAGTGTAGGAGGTCAGAGGAGGTTGAGTGATTTACTAAGGATTTCCACTTTTGGTTCTCTCCCCACTTCCGGTTCAAAATGCTTTTTTTTTAAATATATATTTCTCAAGATTGGCTATAGATAGAGATTAGTTGATGACTCATGTAAATTCAATATCAAAATCCAGAGGAGCTTGGAAAGTTTACTGAGGATTTTCAATTTCCTTTCTTGTTTTACTTCCGGATCGAAAAATTGCCTTGAAGCATCTATTTGCCGGGCTTGGCTGTAGAGAGCTTGGATAATAACTGACATTGATTTAGCATTTCGTTCTCGATGGAGTAGAGGCGTTTACTCATTATTTCACTTCCGATTCTGGAGATGTGACACTTCTAGTTTACCGAAAGTTCGTATGACAGTACGGAATAAGTGAACAAAGAAGAATAAAAGTGCTTAACCGCCAAAATAAAGTGTACGCATCATTTGCCCTATATGAAATCTCTTTCATAAGTTTCTTGTTGTTTTAAGTAATGTTTTTTGATTATCTTTATAATATTAAAAATCTGATGTGGGCAGCACATGACTTTCCCTGCAGACTCAAATTCATTTTTTTATTTCTTTAATAATTCTTTAAATTGAGTTTAATTGCACAAAATAACACTAAATTTGCATTTTTAATTCAATTTCTGCTTTTTGGTAATTAGACATTTTTCTAAAAGTGGCATAACTAAATGCGAAAAATCTCAAATATCTCGAGAATGGTTAGTCTCAGAGTAATAGAGTTGTTCTTATTATTTTACCTCATCAAAAATTACGTATAAAACAAGCATTTAATTGTTATATTTGAACATACGTATCTTTTTTTTAGATTTTGTGATTTTTGAGGGCCATTTCGTAAAAAAAGGCAGGTGTTTCTTTTCCGAATAATACCAAAATCTAATAAGCACCGGAGTATCCTCGAAGTAACTTATCTATCAAATTTTGTGAAATTTGGTCCATTAGTATTTTAGTTAGAGTGAATACATGACATTTTTGCGGGCCATTTCGTAAAAAAAGGCAGGTTGTTCTTTTTCGATTAATACTAAAATCTAATCACCACCAGAGTATCGTACAAGTAACTTATCTACCAAATTTTGTGAAATTTGGTCATTTAGTATTTTAGCTAGAGTGGATACATGGAATTTTTACGGGTCATTTCGCAAAAAAATGCGGGTTCTGTTTCCACGAATCGTACCAAAAACTAATCAGCACCAGGGTCATACCCAAGTGACGTACCTACCAAACTTTATGAAATTCGGTTCATAAGTTTTTGAATTAGAATGGATGCATACATTGCACAGACACACATACACACAGACAGACATACAGACAGACAGACACACATATACACACACAGACGTCACACTAAAAATAGTTTTTCGTATTCTAGAGGTCTCTAAACGTGTAGATCCGTCGAAAACTCGAGTTGCGATTTTCGACATGATTCCAATACTTTCCCTATACATTACCATGTATTACATGGAAAGTAAAAAATTGAAGACTCTATGGATATTCGATCTCAAAAAGAAAATTACAGACTTATGTTTATTTTTAAATAATCGCACCTAAATTTGTTTAATTCGTTCAATTCCTTCGAAATATTTTCACCTCTCAGCTTTTTCCGTATTTTATTAAAATAAAAAACGTTTGGTAGTTGTTAAAAAAATACCTAATACTTGTAGATCCGTCAATCACAGATAATCGAATTTTTGAGCTCAACACAATAATTTCCTCTTATCATATGCATATTTATTTCAAGCATTATAATAAAATAAAATATACCCTACCTTGGATATTGCACAATTTTAATACATAGATAAAACAGTAGAAATATAAAATTTGTTATTTCCTAACTTATCAATTATGGAAATTAGTAAAGAAATCAAACAAAAATTCCCATGTGATGATAGCAATAATATATCATCATTCTGCGGCTGGAAAAGCCATTGCAATATTTAGCTTCCCTCGAGAACACTACAGAGATAAACCAATTAATCTTTTTTTTCCCCAATCCAAGCTATTTGGCAATATTCTGGCCATAAGACCAATTAATGGTGGACATAAACAGAAGCATTTTATCGGCGTGTAAACAGTGCTGTTTGTTATGTTTACTCAACGGATAAATAATGGTGTATTTACACACGAAACTTCGACCATGTTTAGCAAAGTGGCCAATATGGACTTGTTGCAGGTTCGTTTTGTCTACTTGATATTTAATAATATTTGATTGAAATATTGTGTAAATAGTTCATACATGTACAGGTTGGTTATAAGTAAAGTGCTTCCCAGGGAATTAAAGAAGTAGGATCTAAGTTGTTGTTGTTCAGACCCAGATCGTCCGACCTACCAGAAAGGTGTAAGGTAACTGTATGGACGGCCGGGAAGTGCCACCCAATTTAGACCGGAACCCAGTGAGAGAGGAATCCACAGGGACCATACCCTCCTTTCCCTATCACCAACCTCTCGGAAAATAGGATCTAAATATAATTTCCCGTATGTTCCAGAAACTTCACGAAATAACGATTAGTCTGAGAGATATTAGATAATTCTGGAAATTTCTACAGAGAGATTTCCAGAAGTTTCTACAGAGAGACTACAAAAAAGACTCATCACTCAGTTGGTGATCAGTCACAAGTTGACAATATGCGAGCTACAATGAACTGTGACTTTTGATGACTTTTGTTTGATGATTTAAGAATAGTAACAGTTGCTTTGTGATGAAATTTTCGGCAGTATTTTGAGATATATTATTGTTTATTCAGTAAAATTAGTGGAGCATTTAAGTGTTGTTTGATTGTATATTGTTCCTGTTTACTTTGTGCTTGTGAATAAACGTGAGTTATCCAGAAACGTGGACCCGTTCTTGTATCTTGCGTATACATCCACGATTTTTAAGAATACGTTTCGTAACAAATTGGTGTCAGACATGGGGTCTTCTGGAAACTTTACAAGCGGTTAAGGCTCACCCAACTAAAAAAACGATGGAGGGACAGTTATGCGAGATGAAAGACTTTTTGAAAGGGGGACAAGACAGAATGAAAGATCCGATGAAAATCGTACAAAACCAGGTGAACGAAGATGAAAGGAAAGTCTGACAAGAAACGATGAAAGAAGGGATTAAAGCTGTATAAGAAAAAATGAAACAAGAGATTAAACCCGTGAAATATGATATTAAAGAAGAAATGAAAGTGAGACAAGCCGAATTGAACGAAAAAATTAAATCCGAGATGAAAGACGAAATGAAATCCGTTCAATCCGAAATTAAAGGAGAAATTAAAAGCGAAATGAAAGCCGTACAAGACTAAATGATAATCGGATAAGAAATGATGACAGAAGAAATCAAAGAAAAGGTGAAAGAGGACATAGGCAGTACCGGAGGATGTTCATCAGAAATGCGACGACGTAAATGAAATTGTAAAGATACTCGAAAGGAGATTACTAGCTATGGAGAGATAATCGTCAGGCGCCAAAGCGGATTTCTGCATGATGTCAATATGCAAAGTTGTTATTGTTGAGACCCAGACCGCCCGACCTACTAGAATCCAATATGCAAAGTAAAAATGTCCTAAATATAACGGATAAAACATTTGAACCAATTTTTGGGAGCTGTAACACAATATTTGTATTACATGTTTCCACCCCAATTACGGATGCCAACCTAGCCATTTTGCAATTCCAATTGCGGATGCCAACCTAGCTAATGAGCTATTTAAATGCTGCAGAGGGAGCCAATGGCAATACAAACATAAATAAGCAGCGCATCCCCTTCTTCACTTCAACGAATCAACAACGACACTACAATGTGAAAAGAAAAGGCTTTGCGAGAATGTTCTAGAACTTTCCACGAGATGCAATTTCGACAGCGTCCTAGACGCACCTGAAGTTTTTTTTAGTCGACTTAAAACTTTCGAACGAGTCAGCATCATGTTCTTGGTTTTTGTGAAAGGTGTCTGTAGAATGTGAGCAATAAAATGGTAGCGAGTGCAGTTGGAGGCGTAACGGTTTTCCTACATCATTGAAATAGCACGAATATGCACGTAACACAAAGAGAAAAGGTAACCAACTTTCAATTGTCACTATTAGCACGGAAGGCACACCTTTAACGATTATTAAAGTAATTGACTACCAGTTCGTATGAGTAGACCATATGAACGAGTTCGTAATATTGAACTATAAGAACTATTCTTTATCGATTGTTTAAAGGAAACTGTTTTTTAGAAATTTAAGTCAAAGTTATTATGTGTGTAAATATATATATATATATTAATGTAATATTGTCAGTATTATGTGTCTTTTAATAATTGATTTAATTATAGCATAGTTACTCCAGATACAATAGATATCTATTAAGTAAAATATTAAAATAAATTGAGCAATTAAGCATGTGTATTTCTTTATGTTTTGTGTGTTCGTATTCCGAGCTTGAGAACCGGGAGCTTACATGCTCCACCCTTAGTGGCGGCATCATAGGTAAGTCCTATACTGGTAATTTTTGATAAGGACAATTTTACCTTATGACATGATGTCGCCGAGCGAATTGGTGCCGTATGTGGTCAAGCTCGTAGAGAATTAGAATTTTAATAAGAGAAAGTAAAAAATAAATAAAAGACAAATTTAAATTTAATAATGAGTTTGAATATAATAGTGAATTTAATAATGAATTGAATAATGAATTTAATAATGAGATATGACTCAGTTTCATGATAGGAATATGCATGAAAATGATAATTTTAATATGTATTATATTATTGTGTATATATGTGTGTATTAGTGTAGATATTTAGTATATAGTCAGAAGTGTATAACAGTGTATTAAATCATGGCGCCGAATAAAACTAGGCAAACAAATAAAAGAGCGAGGCAAGATCCGCCGATTAATGTAAATAGCAGTATAACAGATAATTCGGCTGTAGCAAATAACGCGGTCCATGTACAGATGCCCGCAAATCAAGCGCAGCAAAATACATCGTTGCCAATTATGCAGATGTTGCCATCATTTGATGGGCAAAAGGAAAATAATGTCAATTTTTTTATTATACAATTTAAGGAAATAGCGGAGTTAACATCATGGTCCGAACAAGAGAAAATTATAATTGTCAAATCAAGATTAAAGGGAAAGGCTCAACAATTTCTAGCAGAAAATATTGCTCTGCAAAAGGAAAAATCATATGAAAAATTCATGGAGTTATTAAAAAACAAATTTGAAAGGAAACAAACATTAGTGCAAAAACACAACAATTTTAACAATCTGAAACATTTACCAAATATGACAATTAAGGAGCTTGCACAAGAAATCGAAAACCAGGCGATAATATTTTTAGAGATAGACGGAACAATTGATGCAAATGTACAAAAAATTATAGAAAAAATTAAACTCACCAAATTTTTACAGATAGTCAGAGAAGATTTAAGAACAGAAATAAAAAAAAATGACCCGAAAACCTTTGACGAAGCAGTGAAAATAGCTGAGGTAATAGAATCCGCATTGGAGGAAGATAGTGATTGTATAAATAATATTGAAGTAGAAAATAAAATAATTGAGAATGTAGAAATAAATCATGTAAAAACTGAAAATAATGCAGAAAAGCCGCCACAGAAATTCTGTATAGCGTGCGGTCGCAACAATCACTGGATGTCAGAATGTTTTACGCTGCAAAAAGTACAAAATAATTTAAAAAGGGCATTCACAAATGAAAACAGCAGTCAAGAAACCACCAATTATCAACAAAGACCCACTAATCAAAATAATTATGCACACTATAGTAGGGCGAATTTCAGAAGAGGCAATTTCATAAATAACCGGGGTATACGGCGTCGTGCAGGAAATAACAACAGACAATTTCAGAGTAATAACAGAAGATCATATCAGAATAATGGACCACATTATGAAAGCAATCAGAGGCAATATCAAAATAATGAATATTTAAACTAAGAAAGGGACCTCGAAATAAAAGACAAATAGGAAGTTATAAGGCATCAAAGAAGGATTCGAGATCCCATAAAATTGCAAGCAAAATTAATAAGGATGCACAAAATTTAAATGAACATTTACTGAATTCAACGTATGGACAGAGTGACGCACTGCCAATGATCAACGTAAATTTAGAGAACATAAAAACAGTGGCTCTCATAGATAGTGGCGCAAGTGTCAGTTTATTATCAGATAGAATTTTTCAAAAAATCAAAAATAAAATTAAAATTAACTATTTATCTAGACAAGTTAAAATACAGACTATGACCAAAGAAAACATTCAATTTTCAAAATGCATAAGCTTCAGCTTTAAAATTGAAAACAAAAGATGCAAAAATTCATTTTTTATAACTAAACAATTAAACAACACCCCCTATGAAATAATTTTAGGATTTGACTTTCTCAAAAATCATCATGCCATAATTGACACAAATAAATTAATATTAAAGTTTGTCAAAGAATCCATATCTATCCCATTTAAAAACAAAAATCAGAAGAAAGCACAGGAACCAGAAAATAATAATACAAGAGTTGAACATATTCAATGCTTAAATGCAAGCTTAGCGCATAAAATTAAATTACTCCCTCAAGAAACAAAATCAATAAAATTAAAATTAAATGAAAACTATTTTGAGGATAAGGAGGTATTGTTAAATATTACAAATTCATTAAAAGATTTACACGCTGAGCATTCTTTACATTATGTAAATAATAGAAAATTTATTTCTACTCTATTAACAAACAAAACAGAAGAAGAAATTCAACTTAATAAAAATATGATAGTAGGTACTGTAACACCGCAATTTGAAATTATAGAACAAAAACATAATAATGATAAAATTTTACAAATTAACAACATAGAAAGCTTAAATAACCCACAAAAAATTGATATTTCAGCGTTACGAAAAGCGGAATTAACACCGCAAGATTTTAAACTAGATCACTTACAAGAAAATGAAAAACATATATTGCTAAAATTACTGTTACAAAATTATAATGTATTTTCGAAATCATACAAAACGCTGGGAATGACGGAAGAAATAGTACCGGAATTTAATTTACTACACCAGTACCCAATACAGTGTAAACCTTATCCCTTGCCAAAAATGTTAAAACCTGTACTCGAAAGTGAGATAAAACAATTGTGTGAAGCAGGAATAATTGAAAAGTCTACCAGTAACTACGCCTTCCCATGCCTATTAATTAAGAAAAAAAGCAATTTGAACAATAGTCATACAGATAAAGTACAAAAGTATCGTTTAACCGTAGATTATAGATTGTTAAATCAAATTACTGAATTACTGCCCGTAAATATTGGTAAAATTAGCGACATTCTGCACAACATCGCAGGCCACAAATTATATACTGTAATTGATTTAAAAGCCGCGTTCTTTCAAATAAAAATCAAACCTGAACATGGGTCGATACACACATTCGTAACGAAGGACGCTGCCTATAGACCTAATAGAATGCCTTTTGGCGCAAAAAACTCATCAGCCTATTTTTCTTTATTAATGATGAAATGCTTAGGAGACTTAAAAGATCAGAAAATTGAATTTTATTTAGATGATATTGTAATTGCCGCAAATTCATTCGAGAAAATGTTGGAGAAATTAAAAACGGTATTTTCGAGATTAGGTAAATTTGGTTTAACCATTGACCCTTCAAAATTACAAATGTGTAAAGAGAATATTAAATTTCTAGGATTTAAGATAAGTAAGGAAGGCATAACACCTTCAGACGATAATGTACAAAAAATAACGAATTTCCCTGTGCCAACGACAATAAAAAAAGTAAAATCATTTTTAGGTTTATGTAATTATTTTAGGCAGATCATACCAAATTTTTCTGAACTATGCAATCCATTAATTGAGTTAACAAAGAAAGATAAGAAATTTATATGGACGGAGAAATGCGAAGAAGCGTTTGTAACATTGCAAAACGCGATTTTATCGAAACCGGTAGTTAGGGCAGCGGATATGTCAAAGCCGTTCTTTTTGTCGACTGACTGTTCAAAAGTAGCCGCGTCAGGAATTTTACTTCAATCAGTGAATGGAAATTTTCATCCTATCGAGTATTATAGCAGGAAACTTTCAGAGAGTGAAAAGAAATACCCGAGCATGAAACTAGAATTGCTAGCAATTCACGACGCTATAATACATTTCATAGATTTTTTATATGGTACGCATTTTGCGGTATTTACTGATTCTAAAGCTTTAACTCACTACATACACTTAGAAAATCAAAATTCTGATTTAATCGCAAGATGGTTATTAAATTTACAACAACATTCATTTGACATAAAATACATTAAAGGACAAGATAATCCCAGTGATTTTATGTCGCGACAAATTTTTTCTGAACAAACTAAGACTAAATTAATAAATAACATTATTGCTAATGACAGCGCTATAACAATAGCCAAAATTTTAGAAGAACAAGCAAAAGATAGAGAGATAAAGGAAATTATTAACGGACTGAAAGCAAAATCTAAGCAGCCAAAATATGTAAATAAATACTATAAAGATGTAAATACGGGTTTAATTATGATAAAGACTGCTAGATATATCAGAAATCCTATGCAAAACGACAGAATTCTAATACCTCACAGTCTAAAATTCGCAGTTATTGAGTTAGCTCATACACCGCATTTTGGAGTAGAAAAAACATATCAAATTCTGAATAGAAAGTATTACTGGAAAGGGGCATACAGTGATGTAAAAAAATTTTGCGCATCATGTGATGCATGCTTATGTTACAAGAATAAGGCTATAAGACCTATGGCATTACAACGTGTCCCTCGTCCATGTAAACAAAATCACACAGTGGCATTAGACATTGTAGGGAAGCTACCGAGAAGTAACGGACAACATGAATACATCATAACGATGATAGACCATTACTCGAGATTCTTGGAGGCAGTACCCGTGAGAAATATTACAACTGCGAGTGTATTACAGGTAGTAACAAATTGGATAGCTTCAAACGGAGTACCAAATTGGATTTTATGTGATAATGGGAGACAACTAAAAAGCGAAGAATTTAAAAAATTCGCAGAGCAACATGGTATAAAATTGAAATATACTTCAATTTACAAACCCAGCTCAAATGCAATTTTAGAAAGAAGCCACTTGGGAATAAAAAATTCTTTGGCAGCAATGGCTGACCAAACATTTAATTGGCACAAAGTCTTGCCATATGTAAAATTATTTCATAATGCAACACCCAGCGCAAATATAGACCACAGTCCCGCTATTTTGTTTCTTACCAGAGATTTGAAATTACCCGGAGAAAATAATCTGGAAATAGCGGACCCTGTAGCGGTCCGATGTTAACTCAAACTGAATATGATAATGAGGTCAGTGAAGCACTTGCTTTAGCGGAAAATATCAATAAATTTACTAAACAGAAACAAATTCAAGCTCAAATTAGACAGGAGAGGATTTGTAAAAGAGTGAGAGAGAAAAAATTATTAAGAGGGCAAATTGTTTACTTAAAAAACCTCAGACCCACCACAGCATTACAAAAAAAATTTCAAGGACCATTTCGCATCGTAAAGGTGATCCGTAACAATAATTACGCTATCACACCTATGTACGATCCAAATAAAAAATGGATAGTTGTTCACGCGAATAAATTATATAAAGCAGAACCGCGTAAAAAGTATTTACAAAATAAACAAACACGGCGAACTGTTGACAGAAGTCAATCGCATGTAAACAAGGAATATAACGCCAATAATCATAATTATCAGAGTCCGAGACGTTATAATCTGAGGACACGCAAAAAATAGTATTCGAAAGCAAAATAATATATAATTATAAAAATGTAATATGAAAATTTTATGTGCGAAAACGCAAAATATATTATATTAGTGTAACGGTAATGAAGGCATTAAATGTATAATTTTAAAAAATTAATAATTAAATAAAGGTAGTTTTGTAAAATAAATATGAGGATAATATTTTTTGTAAAATAAATATGAGGATAATATTTTTTGTAAAACAAATATGAGGATAATATATTTTGTAAAATAAATATGAGGATAATATTTTTTTGTAAATATGAGGATTTTGTAAATATGAGGATAAAATAAAAATATAGGTAATAAATAAACATTTATGTATGGATACTTAACGGATGAATAGAGCAATAAATATCAGAAAAAATATGTAGAAGTGATAAATAATACATACAATACCCCTCAATGTTCTAAAAAAATAATAAACTAAGGTGTTAAAAGAAAGAAGGAGAGAGATAATTAAATTTCACTTACTTGCAATTGGTCTTGCTTGAAAACGAAAGGTGGTAACAGTCAGTAATGGACATCAAAATTTTATCAAGTCTTTCTATAATGGCAGGCATGGAATGGAATTCCTCACGATATCTTTTTTTTTTTTTTTTTTTTTTCCTTTTCTTGTGCGGGTCTTGAAAAAATAGTATAATATAATTAATAAAATTCAAAATAAAGTCATGGAACATGGTAAATGCAAGTATATAATATTCAAAATCATAAAATTATTAATTAATAGTTTATAAAAAGCTGACAGAATAAAAGCAAAATCATAAATAAATAAATAAATAAAAGTGTGAAGTCAGAATAAACACTCACAGCTGATGTAAATAATAATTAGTAAATTAATAAATATATATTGCATAAATAGTGTATACAGACCTTTTACAAAAACACGCAATCTGGAAAACAAAATAAAAGTTAATTACATAAATGGATTAATAAACTTGAATGAATAGGATTAATGTCCCATCCTTAACAGCTCCATATATGGCCATTGTACGGCGAAAGCTAGTCACCTTCAAAGTAAATATCCAGGCTAAAAATAAACATCGGAGAAAATCTCCCCTGCATAGTACGAGAATAATACAAAAAAATTTCTGTTGTAAGCATACAAGCAATGTTTCAAAATTAAAATTATAATTGCAGGCAATTATAGTTAGTTAAAAATACCGGCCGGTATATAAAAATAAAATGCATTAGGAAAAGACATTGATTTGTATGTAAATGATAAATGATTGAGTATTATTAATAAATTATTGCATTAATTAAGCATCACTGGAAATAAAAAGAAATAACAGATAAAATTAAATATGAAAGAATATATTTAAATAAATAAATATGTAAAGTTATGCTGAAACGGGAACATAAAGTCAGTTATATCAATAACATAACAAAAGCATGGTATATTCATAATACTACACATAAAATAATATATCACGCGTTGTTGCAACAAGGGATAAATAAATCCAATAAATTAGAAGTACATGAAATCATAATTAGTCATCATTCAGATCTGTGTTAAGTGTAAATAAATTCCTTAAAAGATACAGCCAGAAAATCCCACGTCAATGTTAGCTCGTACATTCACCACCGGCCAGTCTAAAAGCCCGCGCTTGAGAAGATGATACCGCCAAAGTTGCACGATAACGATTAAATCTTTAGCGATACATGCAAAAGGCAGTTAAAATCCCTTTTACGTAAGTTTGCGCTCTGCAAACAATGAAGACACTCATTCAAGGCTCGCCGTGGGGGTCAACAGATTCGCAGTTGTCATAGAAACGCGTTGAGGAGAACAGAGGAAAGCTACGGGTCAAGCGAATTTTTTCTTTTTTTCTTTTCTCTCTTCCTCCCGCGCAGTTGTGTCACACGAAAGGGCAGTCGAAGAGGAAATTTAAAGTGCGTATTATGAGATGCACAGTAGTTTGGAGTAGCGAAATGAGTAGATATATTTGATATTTTAAAGGCCGAGATGTAATATGATATAAATATGGTGTTCAAAAGAGTCATGATTTATACACACAAAAATATATAATATGTTATTCATTATAACAAATAAGAAATATATACAGTTCAAAAATTGTCTAAAAATTATTTACGTCTGTGAAAAGGAGAAATCAAGGTAATAAATTGCGTATATTTTAATGTAATGTTGTGAACTTGTATATAAATAGAAATGCAAATAACAATTATGATATAGTCTTCATTTGAAGTGTACAATAGACTGTACTAAGCAACATAATGAAAATATAAATATTGAAGTACCGGAACTTTGAAAGTTAAGTCACAGGATGGTGACTCATTCTTCCGTGCTCATGATAATTCAATATGACAATAAGGTGTCTTCCGTGCTCATGATAATTCCATGTGACAATAAGGTGTCTTCCGTGCTCATGATAATTCCATGTGACAATAAGGTGTCTTCCGTGCTCATGATAATTCCATGTGACAATAAGGTGTCTTCCGTGCTCATGATAATTACATGTGACAATAAGGTGTCTTCCGTGCTCATGATAATTCCATGTGACGATATAGTGTGCCTTCCGAACAGTGATAATTTCTTCATGTACATCAATATATGTGTTACCAAGTACGATATAGTGTGCCTTCCGAACAGTAATAATTTCTTCATGTGCAGCAGTATATGTGTTACCAAGTACGATATGGTGTATCTTCCGAACAGTGAGTTCCTTCATTTTAGTGACATGTCGGTTGTAATGCACCGATATATGTATGTCAATGTTACAATATAGTGTGTCTTACATGCGGTGATCTGCATTTCTATGACAGATATATGTGCAGTGGATAAAAGCAACATTTCCACAGTGGCCGCAATGTGTACACATATGTGTTCAGTGCGATGTTTACCGTGTGTTGAAGTTTTCTCTCTGCAAGGGGGGATATCATGTAACACAATATTTGTATTACATGTTTCCACCCCAATTACGGATGCCAACCTAGCCATTTTGCAATTCCAATTGCGGATGCCAACCTAGCTAATGAGCTATTTAAATGCTGCAGAGGGAGCCAATGGCAATACAAACATAAATAAGCAGCGCATCCCCTTCTTCACTTCAACGAATCAACAACGACACTACAATGTGAAAAGAAAAGGCTTTGCGAGAATGTTCTAGAACTTTCCACGAGATGCAATTTCGACAGCGTCCTAGACGCACCTGAAGTTTTTTTTAGTCGACTTAAAACTTTCGAACGAGTCAGCATCATGTTCTTGGTTTTTGTGAAAGGTGTCTGTAGAATGTGAGCAATAAAATGGTAGCGAGTGCAGTTGGAGGCGTAACGGTTTTCCTACATCATTGAAATAGCACGAATATGCACGTAACACAAAGAGAAAAGGTAACCAACTTTCCATTGTCACTATTAGCACGGAAGGCACACCTTTAACGATTATTAAAGTAATTGACTACCAGTTCGTATGAGTAGACCATATGAACGAGTTCGTAATATTGAACTATAAGAACTATTCTTTATCGATTGTTTAAAGGAAACTGTTTTTTAGAAATTTAAGTCAAAGTTATTATGTGTGTAAATATATATATATATATTAATGTAATATTGTCAGTATTATGTGTCTTTTAATAATTGATTTAATTATAGCATAGTTACTCCAGATACAATAGATATCTATTAAGTAAAATATTAAAATAAATTGAGCAATTAAGCATGTGTATTTCTTTATGTTTTGTGTGTTCGTATTCCGAGCTTGAGAACCGGGAGCTTACATGCTCCACCCTTAGTGGCGGCATCATAGGTAAGTCCTATACTGGTAATTTTTGATAAGGACAATTTTACCTTATGACAGGAGCAATTTTGGGTCGCAGAAGCAGATGAATGGGACAAATGGACAACAACCTGCCAGCTCGCTGCTTCCCTTCGAAGTCCCACGGCTGATATTTTACATACGCTCCCAAGCGAGAAACGTCTAGATTTCTTAACCCTGAGCAATGCCCTGAAACTCCGCTATGGGGAAAATAATTTGAAAGAAACCAGCAGAGTACTGTCTCTAACCAGCAAGTTTTAAGCATCTCGCGGGCTTCATCGATCAATTGTGCGTGGCGCGGCTGTGACTGATAGTACTTCAGAATTTGAGATGCTGCGAACCATGAAGAGAATAAAGGACATTCTGCAGCGGCCAAGCAACGACAAACAAACATCTGGTCCGTTCGCAAAAGGACTGGTGTGCTGGATCTACGGAAAGAGAGGACATATGATTAGAAACTGTCCATTCTTCAATCGAAATAATAAAGTCACGTGCCATTCGGAAAACGCGCCATCTAAGACCTTCAAGATTTCATCGTTGCAAAGGAGGAAATAATGGACCTTACATCATGTTTTGTATAAACAACATCGAATGTCAAATGATTCTAGACACGGGTGCGAATCATTAAAAGTGAAGTAGCTCGCCGAATTAACAGTCAACTTCTTTATACGGCATCCTCCATTTCTTTACGCACACTTACTGGAGAAACAGTGAATGTTCAGGGGAAAATGGTACTTACTATTTCAGTCGGGGCGAGCCGTTATAATCATGTTGATTACCTTGCAGATATTTTTGACCTATGCATTATCGGACTAGACTTTTTAAGAAACATGGATTTGACCTAGACTTCAAAAACAACGAACTACGGACATCCACTGAAGAAATTCCTTTATTTGGAACAAAGAAGGGAGACGTCCTAGAGTGCAAAATAGTTACTGCTGAAGATATTTCGCTGCCCACACGAAGCGAGTGTCTGGTCAGAGGACTACAGGAAGGCTCAAGCATACGTGGAATGGGAGTAACAGTTTTTTTGTCTTCGGACTATAAAGGAAAAATAATTATTGTGGCCGCGGCTCTCGTGGATATATCAGAAGAGTACGTACCTGTCCAAATAGCTAACATCAGCGACTGACCCAAAATAGTTCATAAGGGGGACAGTTAGCTTCATGCTTTGCGGTGACCAGCGCAATGCGTGATTGTCCAAAAGATGGAAACAGCAGTCCTGGACATCTAAGTACCATCTTAAACAATCTCGGAGGACTGAAACGTGCAGAATACGAGGCGTGTAAAAATCTCATTTCGGAATTCCATGCAATCTTTTCGACTGCTCCGACAGCTATGGGGCGGACCGGATTAACTAAACATAGAATCGACACCGGAAACCTGTTTCTTATTAAACAAGCTCCCCGACGAAGTCCACTCTCAAAGAAAGAAGCAAATACGATTTTAAAAGACTTGCAGGAAAGCGGCGTAATAGAATCATCATCAAGTCCTGGAGCCTCGCCAATCGTCTTAGTTGTTGAGACCCAGACCGTTCGACCTACCAGAAAGGCGTAAGGTAACCGTTGCCAATCGTCTTAGAGAAAAATATGGTTCTACGAGATTCTGTGTTGATTATAGAAGACTCAACTCAGTGACAAAGACAGATATCCACTGCCAAGGAGTGACGACACTTTAGATACCCTTTCTGGGAGCAAGTGGTTTTCTAATCTGGATCATAACAGTGGCTATTGGCCAGTGGAAATCCATCCTGACGATAGAGAAAAGACGGCTTTTATCAGAGGAAAAGGCCTCTGACAGTTTAAAGTGATGCCTTTTAGACTTTGTAATGTACCCACAACTTTTGAACGTCTGATGGAGATCCTGCTTTGTCTATTTGGACGATGTAATTATAATTGGACGTCATTTGAGGAACATCTACATAACCTTAGGCGGGTATTTTGAGAAATTAAAGAATGCTAATTTAAAGCTAAATCCTTTAAAATGCAAACTTTTCCAGAAAGAAGTCGAATATTTGGGACATATTATTTCTGAAAAGAGTGTAAGAACCGACCGATCCTCACACAATCAATTCTGTAAGAGAATGGTGCGGACCACAAGATGCTTATCAACTGAAGAGTTTCATCGGTCTCTGTATCTATTACCTTCATTTTGTAAAAACTTCTCAAACATTGCTAGAACCTTGGATTGGTTAACGGAAGGAAACAAGAAATTCGAATGGACGGCCGAATGTGAAGACGCCTTCAATGGGCTTAAGGAAATGCTGGTGTCAGCCCCAATTTTGTTATATTCTCAACCAACAGAGAGCTTTATTCTTGATACCAATACTAGTAAAGAAATAGTAGGGGCAGTTGTCTTCCAGGAAATAGGACGGTAAGAACGTGCCATCGCATACTTTAACAAGAGCTTGTCGAAGCACGAAGGAAATTACTGCATGACAAGGAAATAACTGTTGGCGATTGTTAAATCAGTTGATCATTTCCAACATTACCTCTATGGAAGGAAATTCATTTTGCGGACAAATGACGCTGCCCTTACCTGGCTCCTCAGTTTTAAGAACCCTGAAGGACAAGTAGCAAGATGGATTCAGTGACTTCAAAAATACGACATGGAGATTGGACACAGAGGAGGATCGTCTCATGGAAACACTGATGCGTTCTCGAGGAGATCCTGTCCCATAACTGTCGGATTTTTAGCACTTGAGGAACGGGATAGTAAACCGCAAATGGGAGAGCGATGACTGAAAGAGTATCAGATAAAAATTGCTACACCCTCAATCCAGAGTGTCCAGCGTGCTAAAGGAGATACATGACAGCCCCACTGGAGGACATTTTGGCATCAACAAGACGCTGAAATTCGCGAACGTTTCTTCGGGTGCAATGCGAGATCCGCTGTTGAGCGCTAGTGCATTGAATGCACAAAATGCGGTGCTCGAAAGGGACCGAAGAAGAAAGCACGTGGGCCTCTTCAGTGTCATAATATCGGAGCTCCTTTCGAGAGAATTGCACTCGACGTTTTGAGACAATTACCACGAACGTTAGGCAATAATAAGTACATCCTAGTAGTAATGGAGTACTTCACGAAGTGGCCAGAAGATTACGCAATCCCTTACCAAGAGTCTACAACCATTAGTGAAGTTCTCACTCGGGACTAGATATATCGTTCCGGGATTTCCATTTCATTCATTCAGACCAGGGAATGAACTTTAGCTCTGTCATATTTACGGGATTGTTTAGACTACTCGGCATGGACAAAAGGCGAACGACTCCTCTGTATCCTCAATAGGACGGCATGGTAGAGAGATTCAACAGAACGATACTTAATCATCCCTACATATTCGTATCCAGAAACCAGCAAGACTGGGACCGTCACCTACCGTTGTTCCTGTTGGCCACATGGCCTAATGTTTGGAAGACCATGTGATGATCCTTCATCGCCTGATGAATATGTGCAAAATCTGCAGGCACGGTTGGAGGATGTTCATCGTTTCGCTCGTGAGAGGAACAGCATTGCTAACGATAGAATGATGACCCGGTACGATACCAAAGCATAACTACGGTTCTAGGAAACCGACAAAGTGTGGCTGTTCAATCATCGGTGACGACCAAAACTGCAGCACAATTGGGGAAGAACCCTACGTCATAAAGAAAAGAATAAACAGTGTTGTTTATCGAATCCAGACACATCGTTTTCGACCAAGCCAAAAGTCGTTCATATCGACAAACTGGTCCCATATTGTGGATCAGAGTATATTGATACTGCCCGGAACATGCAGTCTTAAGAAGGAAAGCAGTGCTTCTAACGTGTAATATTCTCCACGGGTGTCCCCCGGCTTGTCTTCTGTGTTTATCGCAGACCAAACGGTGCTATCGGAGTGTTTTCGCCAGAAGACAACTGTACGAACATTCTTTAAATGACGTCAATCTATGGTTTCTAGAACTTCGAGTCAGAAGAAGGTTTTCCAGATTTGGCGATGTATCGCCAATTAGATGGCATTTGGCTACTTCCGGAATATTCCAGAAACTTCACGAAATAACGATTAGTCTAGGTCTAGGAAATATTAGATAATTCTGGAATTTTCTACAGAGAGATTCCAGAAGTTTCTATAGAGAGACTATAAAAAGGACTCATCACTCTGTTGGAGGTCAGTTGCTGAGTTGACAATATACGAACTACAGTGAACAGGGATTTTTGTCAATGTTTTAAGAATAGTAGCCGTAATTATGTGAAATAATCTTTGATCATATTTTGAGAATATTATAGCTTAGTCTGTGAAATTAGTGGAGCATTTAAGTATTGTTTGATTGCATATTCTTCCTATTTATTTTGTGTTTGTGAATAAACGTAAGTTATCCAGAAACTTAGACTCGTCTTGTATTCTGCATATACACCCATGATTTTTGAGGATACGTTTCGTAACAATATTATTATTCGAATAAAAAGCAAATCATTTATCATGGAAGTCAAATGACTAAAGTCGAAATGTGAAATTAAATCAGCTCTTTATCATTGCACACGGACCGAGACGCGTATTGTTAGGAAACAGAGATTGATCACACCCTATCTTGTGTCTGTAGAGGATGGTTCGGGATTACTTCTGCCTATTTCAATCACTCTGCGGACTTTGCAGATTTCTGGATTCAATTGTCCATACTTTGCAATTGTCATAGATTATTGAGTGAAATTATATTTTATATAATATATGCTTTAGAAATATTATCGGTTTCTATGGGCAATACAAAAAAAATTGCTTTTAATTTTTCACAACTGCAAACTTTGTGGACAGATAGAATTTTAACGGTTTTGAACTTTGCTAACTAATTTCCAAACTGTTGCCATGGAAATATTTTATCTATAATTTGTCGAGCTATAAATCAAATAAAATCAGTCTTGGATTTGAAATTGCAGAATTAGTGCCAATACGAAATCCGCACTGAAAAATAATTTAAATTTTCGCATTTTTCATTGTTTATTTTAATTCCTGCTGATATAGAGATCTTGAATTAAACCATCTGCTGAAAAATGCATCCCCCTCTTTCATATTTATTGCAAATACGCCTTATTTATGCGCTCCAAAAAATTCCGAAGTCTAAAAATATGTGCGGACAAATGCGGGCGTGGCCATGCACATTACAAATGATGCATGCCCCGCCTATTAGTAATTAAATCTTGTAGATATTTTCTAAATAACGTTTGTTTCATAATTGAATATAATTGTCGTCGTTTTTAATTTATTTAATATTGTATAGGAGGCATGGTCGCCCTAATCTTTGACCGAGTTTCTATTCAAAAGTAAAGTAGATTGTCCTCTTGATATTTATGATATATCCAGCCCCCTCAAAGTTTAAGCATAGAGCAGTAAATCAATTCATGTTCTGCATTGATCGACTCCAAATTTTATAGGAAACTACTCTTTTTTATCCCAATTATTTATAATTACTTATCCCAACTAATTATAATTACGACAGAATATTTATAATTACAACAACAGAATGATGCATAGAAAGGATAAGCATTCTAAAGGATGATTAGAAAGGCAAAGTATGGAATATCGCCCCCTCAGAAACTGATACTGGCTTGACATCAATGATTCATATACGCAATTAAGTGATCCTGGGTGACAGAAGGCAATGCACAATTCTGTATAAGAGGAGTTTTCAATTCCTTAAGGATGGTGGGAGAGGGTAGGAGGGCATGCTGTTTCCTGAAAGGCACCTTACAATTGTTTGATATTGTTCGGGTTCAGGAAAAGGAAATACTCTGGCTGCTCCATACCTTCAATACTTTCGCTTTGAAGGTATTGACGTAGCAATAGGTTCGTTGTATGAGGACAAGTGTATGACCCATAAACAAAAATCAGGATCAAATGAAGCTACATATAGTCTCATATAGCAATCAAGGACTTCGTTGAGATGCTTCTAAGTTTTTATAGTGCCCATGGGGAATAACGGATCTGTGTGATCCACCCCCCTCAGGAAAAAGTAGACCATACCATCACACTACTATGAACAAAAACAAGGTGTTCAACGATGTCACTGTATTGCTCCGTGTCCTCCCCAGACTTGTACACTTCTACTATCTGAGTTCAGGACAAATTTTGATTTGTCTGTGAAGGAAACGCGTTTGCGTATATATGCATACAAACATGCATACAGGGGTACACACGCTATGCATACAGGGTGATTGCATGACTAAATAAATCTTTTATGGTTATCTGTAGACACATACCTCCAATTTAAGAAATTATTTAGTTAAGGTAGATTATTATCGTATGCAAATTTTGATTAGGTAACACCTTTTAGTAAAAATTACAAATGCAATTGTTTATACGGTCCCCTTAGAAAACATTTCTAATTATAAAACTAGTTTCCATAGTCTAATTGATGAAACGAAAAAAATTCATCTTCACAGATCAAATTACCCGAGATATCGTTACTTAATGTAGTTTAGAAATTATACCATAAACAACATTTACATGCACAGAAATCTAACGTAGAATCTGTTCAAAATGTTCTCCCTTAAACGACAGTATTATTACATATGTATAAAATGCAATGAAGTTCCTTTTTCTCCCTCTCACTGGAATCTCTTAAAAACCCGACGGAGAAAACACCCGTACAAGCATTCTCTCCCATGACGTGAATCTAGGATTGCCAGATTCTGATATCCGTAAAAGACTTGTCAGATTTGGCGATTTAGCGCCAATTTGGCGACTTTTTGAAGGTTCTAGAATCACCCCGAAATAACTAGTATTCTACGAGATATGACAGATTTCCAGAAGTTTTTATAGCGTCTATAAAAGGAGTCAAGGAGTCATCACTTAGTTGGAGAGCAGTTGACAAGATGCGAGCTACATGGAACTGTGACATTCGTTAATGGTTGGAGAATAGTAGCGGCTGTTCTGTGAAATGAAATACGTCAATGTTTTGAGAACATTATCGTCTGAAACTGGCTGAGCATTTAAGTGTTGTTTTATTGTATATTGTTTCTGTTTAAGCTGTGTTTGTGAATAAACGTTTAAGCTATCCAGAAATGTGAACTCATTCTTGCATCCTGAACGTACACCCACGATTCCAGAGGATACGGCGTAGCAATATGGATTTGATATTGAATATTATCACGTATTTTAGCAAGAATTGCATGTATTACTGTGTTACACCATTTCGTAACCGATTAAGTATGAGAGGTATTTATTGTCTTCTATGCACGCGTTTCGGGCATTTCTGATATCAATTCTTTCTAAGTAGACCATATTCTACGTATAACTTTGCAATTGACATATTTTACTCTATCTGGCTTTCTTGAATTGTACACTTTGGGACCTTTAATTCTGAAGTAATTTGGCTGCTTAAATGACTTACCTAAGAACCCTGTATATAGAGAAATATAATTCTAAATCTGTTTATAGCTAAATAATATTTCAAGAAAAAAAAAACTTCAATCTCACAAATAGTCTTTTGTAATATTCATAGTCAAAACGACTAAAATTCGTTCAACTTCACCTGTATGTTATTTTCGGATTACATATCTTAAAACTAGATGTAATCACACAATAATAATGGTAATACCTTATATATTAACCCAAAGTCATGCACTGCCATTACCATGAGAAAGATCTCTACACATTTTTCATGGTCACAAACACCATCCCTCTCGCCTTACGTATTATTGCAAACATCCGCCATATCCTTCCTCTTCTAATCTGGATTATTTATACAAAAGATTATTTCCAAGGGATTAAGGCCCTCCTCACTCAATTGTGCAGCCAAAGTCTATTATCCGGAGAGCAGGGCCTACAAAACGCTTGTGCGGGGGGCCCTGTTATTGTCATGACCCCGGATTAAACGAATATCGGTTTAACCAGCTCTGGGAAGGTTGGAATCAGGCAGATGGCATGAGAACTGCACAATGTGAGGTAAAAAATAGGCTATTTTGTTGAGTGCGTATGAGAAAAGTGTCGTCTGTTTCTGATATTTAAGTCTTTGAAAAGCCGCCAGAATCATTTGAAGTGATGGAAATTTATTATTTTAGAGTCAAGTTGTTTATTTTTTGAAATTGCTGAGTTTCAAGAAATTTCAGGAAAGTGTGAAGTGCCAGAAAGTTTAAGGATTCAATTGGGCGGATGTAAATAATTATTTAATTTTTCATGGGTTAATATGGAGTAAGCAACATATACAATTAGATACGACCCTAAAAGTGTATCACATAATTAAACAGAAAGAATGATATACAATCATTTTACAGAATATATTATTATAATTTGGGGTATATTATGTAGCTTAAGAATTTGCTTTATATATTCTAATGGGAAAAAAAACCGGAAAAATAAAATGTCATAGAAAACACTGAAATATAGAGACAATGTTTAAATCTTTCAAAATGTTATTTAAAAAAAATAATGTTTTATGGTGTTTGAAGTAATATATTTAATGTGAAATATAAGTCGTAAGTTCTTTTTATTATTCATTTAATTTAAACTATTGAAAATATATCAGACTTGACTATTTGACTTTATCAGCTCTTTCAAATCTTAAATTTACCTCCTTTAATTTGCCTTAGATGGGGAGAAATTGAGTAATACAACTCTCGTTAGCTGATTAATTTCAATTGTAGTCCCTTTAGAATACGAAATATAGCACTGAAAATACATCTTCAATCTTTCTAACTAACTTCTGGATAAGTCTGCGACTCTAGAAATTTGAGGACTTTAAAAAAAGATCTTAACTTTTCAATTATTGCAGAAAGCGGACTAAATGCTTCTACTACAATTCATAGACAATTTTGCAATTATTCGCTTAAAGTTGTTATACCTTATAATCCTGGAGTGCTAAAAATTTTAACCTGTGCCAAAGTTGCAACTCGCTAAAAGACTGCTTCATGTACAAAGCAATTAACGTCAAAATGACCAAAATCAGAAATTGTCACATCACAGGCTGCCACTTGAACGATAAATGTGAAGACTGGCGGTGAAATACAGTGACAGTGAAATATTGATAAAGAGAGATACCATCTAACAAATACTGCTGTATGATGACGCGCGTACAAGAAGAAGTACTGAGGATCAAGTACTTCTGCATACTGAAGTATCTGCAAGTAGGAATACCGAGAAACGAGTACCGTCACATGCGGAATTGTCTACAAGGATAATTATTGAATAGTGAGTAGTGCTGCAGTGAACAAATAAGTTACATTAATTTGAAATGAAGATATAAGAAATTGTATCATATTTTAAAGAATACTATGTTTTGCTGTATTCACATTTTATTACTTTCCTTATATACATAATGTATAAGGAAAGTATTGTGACGGGGTCGAAAAGTCGAATTCGAGTTTTCGACGGGAGAGCACGTTTCAAGCATCCCTGATCACGAATCAAACATTTCTGAAGTGATGTGTGTGTGTGTGTGTGTCAAAGTATGTGTGTGTGTGAAAGTATGTGTGCGTGTGTGTCAGTGAGTCTTTGGAGACGATAACTGATGAACGAATAGACCGATTCGAACGAAATTTGGCACAAATATCACAATCCATACACATTGGAAGCCTATGTTTTTATACGCAATCGAATGTTCAGAACTCCCCCTAAATTTTCGAGTGGAATTCTGAAAAAATCGTCAAAAAATCAAAACCGCTAATAAAGTTACGCAAATAGACATTTCTTATGCAATTTTTCATTAGAAAACGATTGACATAAATTTTTAAATTTTAGAACGCTAACATGAACCGTTCTCGAGATATTGCACATTTTTCAAAAAAATTATTAAAAAGTTATATAAAATAGAAAAAATATTTCCCATTGAGAAACATGTTCATTTTTCATATGTAATACCATGCGATAAATTTGGTGACATCATTCTCGTGGATCTAGCTCGTTCCATTCATGAAAAAAGATACTTTGAGTAATACTTTTGTATTTGAACGCCAATAGTCATTTATTTGCTGTAAGAATAACTTATTTCTCCGTCCATAACGCTTGGCGAGATTTTGGCGACGAATGCGGTGGAATGTCGGCAACTTGGCGACATTTTTAATTGTTGCCAAATTAACAAAAATCTCGCCAAATTGATAAAAATAAAGCTAAATCAATGAAAATGACGACTAATTGAAGAAAATTCAATATCTTGGAAAGAATATAAGAATAAAATTTTTTTTTAACTGTAACAGTAGTAAATTCATTGCATTATATAAGGAAACTCATGTGTTGCCCACATCAGATTTTTTTCTGTTACCATGAACATAGCAATGCAATTATTAATTCTTTTATCTCGTTGACAATTTCTAACGTTTTTTAATCAGTTTTGTTTTCATAAAAATGTTGTAACGGAGTACCAATTGTCGAGTGTCAGTGGTGTCTGATAAAATGAAGTTGATGGTAACCACATACTGGAAGTGAATAAAATAAATTAAAACGTTTGCAGTCCCTATTGATTTGTATGTAACCATCATTCTATGTCGAAGTGCCAATATCGCCGTATGCTAAAGTGCCTACATCGGCGTATACTGAAGTGCCTATACCGTCGTATGCTGAAGTACCTACGCCGCCGTATGCTGAAGTGTCTACACCGCCGTATGCTGAAGGAACTACACCACCGTATGCTAAAGTTCCTACAAGGGGGTATAGCGAGGAACGAGTTCGGTCGCATGCTGAAGTGTCCACAAGAAGAAATAATAAGAAACGTGTACATATCCATTCTAAAGCATCTAAAAAAAATACCAAATGCGATATAAGTACTGCACAAGGAAAGAGACATATAGCTTATTTTAAAAATTTTACGTTTATAAATTAAAACGGCACGAAACTGAAAATAGTTTAGCCCTGCTACTTATTAAGATTTAAGAGCCAGTGAATTGTATTTAAACCCGTTGACCTATTCTCATTTTGTAAGCGAATATAACAGTCAGACGGGAACACATTTATAATTATAGTTATCCTGACAAAGTTAGATGATAATAAAGTTTAATCACAATTCAATGGACTCAGCATCTACGCCTAAAAACGACATCATCAAAATGCATTGCGTGATTCAGTGGACATTTAAGTTATAAGAATATATTGAACATTTTCTTTTTATGTAATAAATAAATGGATATTATAATGACCGCAGATTTATATTTATTTAAAAATAAAATTTTTCCTTTGTGATTTCATCTTATTTCCACTCTTAATCTTGCTCTAGCTTCTTAGACGTCAGCGAAGCCAATATATCTATATCTAAGTCAAAGAGAAAAAAAAATACAACTGAAGAATCGTGAGTTCCTTTCTTCTGCCGTGGCCTCATCTATCAGCGGGACAGTATCTTTAGACAGGTTAAGTTTTCATAAATATTAATCAATATCCCACCGATAAAAGAGACACCACTTTCTATAATTGCCCCTCCCAGCATGAAGATGTCGAAGTTCTAAGATATAAATATAAGATATTATTGACGTGTATTTAAGCAAGTATAAAGTAAAAAAAAAATTAGTACGCACTTATATGCTTTAGTTAAGAAAATATTTTTGATATAGTTCCAGACATAAAGAATTTGATAATGATCAGAAGCTGTTGCATAATATTCGTAGCATATAACAACATGGCATTTGAGGTTATTAGACGTTATCTAATTAATATAACATTATTTTTTGCGTCAATTTATTACTTTCCCTGCAATACATGGTTACTTATAGGGAAAGTATTGGAATCATGCCGAAAATCGCAACTCGAGTTTTCGACGGATCTACACGTTTCGAGACTTCTAGAATACGAAAAAACTATTTTTAGCGTGACGTCTGTGTGTCTGTCTGTCTGTCTATGCAATGTATGTATCCACTCTAACTCAAAAACTAACAGACCAAATTTCATAAAATTTGGTAGGTAAGTCACTTGGGTGTGACGCTGGTGCTGATTAGTTTTGGTACTATTCGTAAAAACAGAACCCGCCTTTTTTTGCGAAATGGCCAGTAAAAATTTCATGTATCCACTCTAGCTAAAATACTAATTCACCGAATTTCACAAAATTTGGTAGATAAGTTACTTGTAGGATACTCTGGTGCTGATTAGATTTTGGTACGATTCGGAAAAGAAGAACCCGCCTTCTTTTACCAAATGGCCCTCAAAAATCGTCAACATCTAAAATAAAAAACTACGTATGCTCAAATATATCCATAAAATGCTTGTTTTATATGTGATATTTGACGATGGAAAGAATAAGATTACACTAGGTCTAACCGTTCTCGAGATATTTTAGATTTTTCATATTTTCTCTACGCCACCTTTGAAAATAAGTCCAGTTACCAAATGAGAACGAAAATTGAATTAAAAGTGAATTAAATTTAATTAAAATAAAGGGAACGTGAATATAAGTCTGCAGGGAAAGTCATGTGCTGTCCACATCAGATTTTTTAGAATGAGTTCAAAATTTAATTTTACCTGATTTAACTGAAATGTTGTTTTTTAAATATAAATGCTCATTATAATAAAAACGGAACATTTATATATTAAAAATAAAATTTGTTCCATTGTGATTTCATCTTATTCTCAATCAATGTTTTGCTCAAATTTCAGCCATCATCAATACCAATAAATTTCACCCGACAGAAGAAAACAAGAAATACTATTGGAAAAGTGGGGGGGCCTTTCTTCTGCCGTAGACTCATCTGTCAGCGGTACAGTATCTTAAAGCAGGTTAAGTTTTTATAAATATTAATCTTTATCCCACCGATAAAGGAGACATCACTTACTATAATTGTTCCTCCTATCAAAAATATAAGTTCCAACATACCAAAAAAATTATAGACATAACTACCCAAAAGTCAAAAATATTAAAATAATCAGATGTTGTTATATAATATTTCTAGTATATATTTATGTATGTTTATTTTATAATTTACTTCTTTCTTTCTTTCTGGCGATTAGATAGATTAAAGTATGGTGACAGTGATTAGAAAGAATATGTCGAAATTCCAATAAGCCAAAAAATATTTCAAATGTGTATTTCAGAGCATTTTAAGTAATATAATGATTATTATTAAACGGTTATATATGTGCTTATGTTGATAATTACGTTTACTATTTTTAATGAAGATCTCCCACAATCTGATCCTACATGCATATTAAAATCGAGATCGTAGAACATTAACTATTCATTTTAATTTAATGGTTGAAATTGATTTTCTAACCAGTGCTCAAGTGTTACCTGCACATCATTTCAGCAATGTAAGGTTTTACCAAGCACATTCAACCTTCGAAACATGGCCTACAGAAAAGCAAATTTATCACTGTACAAAGTTTGGTTTTTCCATGAATTGAAGTGTAATATATGGAGAGGCACAAACGGGTTTGTGATAAAATACCGTCGAAAAAGGGGATATGTCTTATCTTGCCCAGAAAATATCCGTCGTATAGGTATGGCTAACAGATGCTACTATGGTTTGCGTAATCAGTTTAAATCAAAATATATAAGTAGAGAAACAAAGATAGGGTTATACAAGACATTAGCAAGACCAATAGTTTTATATGGAAGTGAATGTTGGACTATAGAAGAAGAAGAAGCAAATATCCGTAAGACCTTCCGACAGGTTGGAGGTGGATGGTACTGTCCCTGTAGATGCCTCCCCCACTGGGTTCCGAGCTAAATTGTCCCGGACGTCCAAACATATACCTTAGACCTTCGGGAAGGTTGGATTATCTGGGTCGAAGAAAAAGAAATAAAAATACAGACTTTGAATTCTGTGAAAAACAATATTTAGAAAACATAATCAAAATCAAACTTAAACTTCTTTGCTTTGATATCCAAAAAAAAGCAACATTAAATCCTATTTTATGCTGTATCCATTAAATTGCTTCCATTTTACACACGCGACATGAAACGTAGATTCGAAAAGAATTCCTCCATTTACTGATAATTTAATCTGATCACTAGGCGTGACTCCTCCGCTTCTCTTCCCCTCACATCTCTTTCCGCATCAAAAATCAATTTTGTTAATCAAAAAGAAACAAAATACAAATCGCCATTGCTAAAAATACATAGATAATTGAGACCTCAACATCAAACAAAAAGTCACTGCGAAAAAAGAAAAAAATCGATGTATCAAATATCACTCTCCGTCGAGGGTATGTAAAAAAATATAAATCGGATAACAGCAAAATACAAAAAAGCGAGATTAAAATTAGCAAAACGTGATTGGCTTGTCACCGACATGTTGTCTGAATCTGATCTTGACACGGCCCAGGAGAATCAGATTACCCTGGCTACATTCTTGATCATTAAGATGCTTGTACTAGAAGATTTTCTTCTGGGCTCTTGAATAACATTAGCAATTGGAATTTTAAAGCAGGGGTCGGTTATAAAGGTAATAGGAGAAAATATCTTCTCAATTGAAGTTCAAATGGTAAAGTAAAGTAATACAATGCCCCTGTAAAATCTTGTAATATTATTGGCTAATGTATTCTAAATGATAAAATAATAAGTGTTTTATTAAATATTGTTCAATGTTTGAAATATTCATTAGTATTTCTCAAGCTTTTGGGATTTACAAACTGCTTATAAAAGGTAATTTTTTCATGATCGCTTTATAGTATTAAATATTGTTTTACTAGAAAAGTAAATCTTGGTCATCGTGATTGAATTCCGACTTTCTATGTCGTCCAAATGAGCTAATAACTACACCACTATCGCCATGTCAGGAATTACTAGCTTTGCTATCAGAAAGCCCATTAAAAATACAAAGACTACTATTGTCCTCAACCAGTGTATACAATATAACTCCCCCTCCCCCAAAAATAAATCGAACATCTAGACAATGTAGCAGAATGAAATGTACTTGATTATATACATTTACAAACTTTATTATACACATATTATTTACAAACTTTATTATACACATTTTCAGCAGCGATGCATGCTTTCACAGGTACAATAAGAATTCTCCCAATTTTTTCTAATGTCTCTACTGTTAAGTATCTGAAATGTTATATTTCTAATGTCGCTACTGCCATGTCTCTGATATGTCATGTTTTCAATGTCTCTGGTATGTTATGTCTCCAATGTCTCTCCTGTCATCTCTCTGATATGGTATGTTTCTAATGTCTCTACTGTTGTGTCTCTGATATGTTATGTTTAAAATGTCTCTACTGCTATGTCTCTGATCTGGTATGTTAAAATCTCTCTACTGTTATGCCTCTGTATGTTGTGTTTCTAATGTCTCTCCTGTTATGTCTCTGTTATGTTTCCAATGTAGCTACTGTTATGCCTCTGATATATATTATGTTCCAATGTCTCTACTGGAGACTTATATTCCATCTTTTGCGCGGGAGGCAGAAATTTAGTACTAATTCTGTAACGTTCTACAACTTTGTAATTGACTTTTTCCCGTATCTCAAACATGAAGCGAGATGGTTCCCTTGTACCCTGCTGAAAAAAAGTAGCGTCTTCCTGAAAATATTCTTTTTGCATAGTACCATAAGGATTTGCTATACATACGCATAAAAATATAAACGATAGATAACTGTTATTCTTCTCGAGTTATTTGTATGGTCCGTGACTCTCACTGACACACTTCACATCCTTAGAACTTTTGTTTTCCATCTGTATTCGCATATGTGGCGATCTAATATGCCGCGTGTAATTTTTAAGTGTTAATAAATGCATTTAATTGAATTTATTACTTTCCTTATATACATAATGTATAAGGAAAGTATTGTGATTGGTCGAAAATTCGAATTCGGGTTTTCGACGGGAGAGCACGTTTCAAGCATCCCTAATCACGAATCAAACATTTTTGAAGTGATGTCTGTGTGTGTGTGTGTCAGTGAGTTTGTGGAGACGATAACTGACGAACGAATGGACCGATTCGAACAAAATTTGGTATAAAAATCACAATCCGTAAACACTGGAAGCCTATTGTTTTTGTACGCAATCGAATGTTCAGAATCCCCTAAATTTTTGAATGAAATTTTGAAAAAATCGTCAAAAAATCAAAGCCGCTAATAAAGTTACGCCAATAGACATTTCTTATGTAATTTTTCATTAGAAAACTATTGACATAAATTTTAGAACGCTAACATGAACCGTTCTCGAGATATTGCATATTTTTCAAAAAGATTATCAAAAAGTCATATATAATAAAAAATAAAAATATTTCCTATTTAGAAAAATGTTCACTTTTCAGATGTAATACCATGCGATAAATTGGGTGACATCATTCTCGTGGATCTAGCTCGTTCCATTCATGAAAAAGATACTTTGAGTAATACTTTTGTATTTGAACGTCAATAGTCATTTATCTGCTGTAAGAATAACTTATTTCTTCATCCATAACGCTTGGCGAGATTTTGGCGACAAATTTGGTGGAATGTCGCCAACTTGACGACTTTTTGAATTGTTGCCAAATTAACGAAAATCTCGCCAAATGGATAAAAATGACGCCAAATCAATGAAAATGACGACAAATTGTCGAAAATTCAATATCTTGAAAAGAATATAAGTATCTACTATAAGAAAAACCTATTATTTTACTGTAAAAGTAGTAGATTCATTGCATTATATAAGGAAAGTCATGTGTTGCCCACATCAGATTTTTTTATTTGTGTTTATGTGCTCCTCATACAGTGCAATTAAACTCTATAACCCCTAATATTGACATCGCATACTTTTCCTTGAAAACACGATCAAAGAGATTCCCAACTAAATTTGTTTTATCTTTTTTTAGACAATGACAATCGCCCTTTATCTGAAATCGAACCAAGTGCGCCTTATATTAATTTATCTTAATATGCAAGAAATTTCTGAAGTAATTATTTGCCAGAATTGTCGACCACCTTAGTGAATGTATTTTAAAATGCGGCCCGCAAATTGCACAGTTAATTGGATTCATAAAAATAGGATGATTATGAAATACGTGTTATTGAAAATCGTGTTATTCAATATTCCAGATACATACACAAATGGACATCCGTTTCCAAATGTTTATTTTAAAAAACAAAAAACGATTTTTAAGGAAAACATAATTTTATTACCCACTTACATATTTACATAATGCTTCTTTAATTCTTCTTCTGCACTGTCATCACCCAAAAGGCAAATTCTCTTTCTTCGAATGGGTAGAAGGTGTTCATAACTGGATAAACTTTGGCGTTAAGATCACTGGCGCTAGAAAATGGTGTTTCTTTATTTTCTAACGTCTTGAAGAGCTTTAGGTACGGATATAAACAGTTTGTTAAATTCCTCTTAAATGTTATTCTGCGTGAGAATGAAGGATTGTTCTTCAGAAAATGAAACTCCAACTTCTTTTCCAAATCTAAACCTTTTGTTATGTTGTTAATGGAAGAACTTGAGGAGGATTCTTGAGATGAATCTTGTGTGCCAACGTTTATTACGTCTGAATCAGGATGATTGTACTTCGATTAGATCATCTTCCGTGTAGGTTTCTAAATTAGTTCCTCCAAATCTTTGTTACACACATCTTCAAATCCTTTACCAACTAATGAGTGAACAATATCAAGAAAGCGTTCAGCGCCTGAAGGTGGGACTTTTTTTTACAAATTAACAGGTATTTCTTTTACAAAGTTGACAACAATTTGGTAAATCGGATGAATTGGATTCACTTGAATGATTTGTTTCAATATGTACTATTTAATAGTCTCTGCTTAGGTGCGTGTGTGAAGTATGGAGACAATAATTCAAGAATGAATGCAAGTGCGGCTATAAAACTTCATGCATGGTACACGTAGTTTGTATATTTCCTTTATACATAGTATAATGTATATAAGAAATATAGAATGTATATAGGAAATACAATTTGATGGGGTCCTACACACATATATATATATATAATAAAAATATTATATGAAAACCCAATGATACATTAAAGATAAGTTGTAACTCATATAACCATGACTTAAAATATAAGATAACTACGTACAAAGATGTAAAAAAAGTTAAATTCATCAATCAAGTAGAGAATAAAATGCATATATCCAGTCATCAAGCTAAATATAATCAACATATATCAATGGTGAGATTTTGAATACTGAAACACAGAGAAAAACCAAACATTAAAACCAAACACGTGGCTTGAAACACTGACAAACAAAAGCACTAGGCTTGAAAAGGAATTCATGGAGGAGGGATGGCATTAGGACATGTAGGAGAAACCCCAACTGCTGCTCAGTTTTTCGGGCGGAACTCATAGCCATTCAGGAGGCCTTGAGTTATTATGTCAAAGAGGGAGACAATACAGACAACTGGATCCTGAGTGATAGCCGTAGTTCTATTCAGCACCTGGCTGAATGGTGGAGACATGGTTACGGAACGACAGTGGAATATTGTTCAGCATTTGGGTTACTTGTGTGCCTATAATAGGATATTTTTTCAATGGGTGCCATCTCACGTAGACATTTACAGTAATGAGGTTGCAGATGGTCTGGCCAAGTAGGGCAGCCTTAGGAGATCTGTTAACGGTGGCTGTCTTTCTTTCTCGAAACTTGCCTCACGAGTCAAACTTGAAACCAACTCCACTTGGAGAAAGGCCCCCGTGCATGAGTGGTATGATTGTAGCCGTCCTGGTGCTGGTGCTTTGATTGGGGCAGGCAGTAGGGGTGAACAGACGGCTCTGGTCAGACTCTGCAGCGGCCATCTTCGTGCTCTTTGGCATGAGTTGGGTTCTAAGGTTTATCCCCTTTGCCCGAAGTGTAATTTGGCTCAGATTTCTCCTGTCCATGTCTTTGCATGTATTGGATGTCAGAGGAGTCAGCTGTACTCAAATCCTGGAGTAGTTATTCATCTTTTGAAGACTCACGGATTCATGGACTTGATCTGATATTGCTGTCGGTCAAGTGGGATAAGAAACAACAATAACAACAGGAATTAATTTTGAACAGATTAATTTCAGGTCCAAGTATCTATTCAAAATGAATAAGAAAAGCTTATTTCTGAAGACAATGATAGATAATATCTATAAACTCTACCTACTTGGTCTACAATCTAAAATATTGAAAAATAAAATGGGAATATAATGATATTATACCTGTGAATATTCTGCAATGTCCTATCATAAAGCAATAAATAACGAGGCTACTTTTGTCATTATAATCCCATTATTGTACGATAGTTAAAAATGTGTACAATATGCAATTCTGTGTATGCACATCAGTACAAGCGCCAGAGTTGGCTTTATCCTAATTGGTTGGACGCTGAAGACTGGAATTTTATTAGATTGGAAATATTGAAAATGACATTTCCATTTCATTGAAGTTGTGAGTTCATACCTAAAGTAGGCAGATATGGCGGGAGATAATGATAATTCGATGGAGCCATCACCACCTAGATCTTTTCCTTTGTCCTTTATATGCTCGAAATCTTGATTTGCGTAAAGAGCGTTTGCACATTTCGTCCTGATATTTTCACTTGTTGTATCAGGAAAATAAAAAAAACATTTTCATGATTTATTCCATCTAGCCAGAGTAATATTAAAATGTTTGTAAATAACTGGTCAGCTTTAAAGTTGTTTGTTTTGTTCAGATGTCAGTCAGAAAATTTTAGTTTTCTAAATACTAAACTAAATGAAAAATAATTTCATGGTTAAATATAAAAAGTAAATAAAAAAAATAAAATAAAGCGCAGTAAAGAAAAAGACAAACAACTCTGAAATAGTAATTTATGGAGGAAATTCTCCATCCCCTAATAAAGCATTTTTTAATAATAAATATAATAATAAGAATAATTTATAAATATAATAATCAGAATAAATTATAAATATAATAATAAGAATAAATTATAAATATAGTAATAAGAATAAGTTATAAAAATAGACAAAAATAGGAGAATATGACATTTTCCCTGAACTTCCTGGCGTCATTTATAGTACTCTAATGATCTCCTTTTTTGCGGTGTTGTGCGGTTTTTATCCAAAATGGAAAAATCATGAAATAAATTAAAGCTAGAACGACGGAAGCGGTCATTTTGACCGCACAACAACTTTGAGAAAAGATTCCTCCAATACGGCTAATCCCAGCCCATTGAAATTTTATGACTTTTCTTATTTTCTTAATGTTATTTATTGAAAACACAGAAGTAAATCATTCTCTGTTTTGTAATAAGAACATAAATCATCGATCTTCCTAGAACGACGGCAGCGGTCAAAGTAGTTATGCGATCAAAATGACCGCTTTCGTCGTACTAGTGTTAACTATATTCCATATTCATGAAAATTAAAGATCAAATGAATGAATGAAATAGATTAAACTCTTGTAATAACAAAAAAATGAACAGCATTATTTATCACGAGCTATTATTCATTCTTATAGAAAATTTACCCTTTTACTGCTAGATATCTCTCAAAATAACCTAACAACTTCTTTGAAATTTGTTATATTATTTTCCTTATATACATAATGTATAAGGAAAGTATTGTGACGGGGTCGACAATTCGAATTTGAGTTTTCGACGGGAGAGCACGTTTCAAGCATTCCTGATCACGAATCAAACATTTTTGAAGTGATATCTGTGTGTGTGTGTGAAAGTATGTGTGTGTGTGTGTGTCAGTGAGTCTGTGGAGACGATAACTAACGAACGAATGGACCGATTCGAACGAAATTTGGTACAATAATCACAATCCATAAACGCTGGAAGCCTATTGTTTTTATACGCAATCGAATGTTCAGAACCCGCCTAAATTTTCCAGTGAAATTTTGAAAAAATCGTCAAAAAATCAAAACCGCTAATAAAGTTACGCAAATAGACATTTCTTATGTAATTTTTTATTAGAAAACGATTGACATAAATTTTAAAATGCTAAGATAAACCATTTTTCAAAAAAATTATCAGAAAGTTATATAAAATAAAAGAAAAAATATTTCCTATTGAGAAACATGTTCACTTTTCATATGTAATACCATGCGATAAATTTAGTGACATCATTCTCGTGGATCAAGATCGTTCCATTTATGAAAAAAGATACTTTGAGTAATACTTCTGTATTTGAACGCCAATAGTCATTTATCTGCTGTAAGAATAACTTATTTCTCCGTCGATAACGCTTGGCGATATTTTGGCGACGAATTTGGTGGAATGTCGCCAACTTGGCGACATATTTAATTGTTGCCAAATTAACAAAAATCTCGCAAAATTGATAAAAATGACGTTACATCAATGAAAATGACGACTAATTGAAGAAAATTCAATATCTCGGGAAGAATATAAGTATATACTATAAGAATAAAAAGATTTTTACCTGTAAAAGAAGTAAATTCATTGCATTATATAAGGAAAGTCATGTGTTGCCCATATCAGATTTTTTATGTTATACAGAAACAGTCAAAACCCATTGATGTCTGATGGTGCCAAGTCCCGAGAAAGTGCTAATATCTGTTGTCCCAGAATATCGATATAATTTATTTCCCATGTCGAAAGTATCATATGTTTATTTTTATACCTCCCCTGAGAGACGCGACTATTAACATTGTTCTCTAAAATACCTACGATATTTGATATCACCTCCCCTTCAAATTGAAATCCTCTCTATCAATAATGGCTGCTTGTGTCATAGCGGGTTCCGTGGGCATCTAAAGTCACCACGGATACCGGCCAGACACGGCAGACCAAGAGTCTAACTCTCCAAATTTGTAACCCAGGTTCGAAACACATCTCTCGTCAGTTGGAGGATTCCAACTGATGACCTGTGAAGGAAAACCCAACAAATACCAAAGAAATACCTTTACCTTCAAGGATTCACCAGAAGCTGAAAACACATAAATGCAATTCAACTACAACTCAAATAAAAACACAATTCTAATTCAAATCCAATATTTATTAATTATTCTAGAAGTGGAGTTGCATATCAAATACAATTACAGATTTTCTAATTTAACCACTGGACCTCACTTTACCAAGAATCATCGGCTCTTTGCCGGAATTTAATATAAATTCAATAAATCAAATAATTTCATATTCCAATTAAGTAAAATAATGGTATGGTCAGAGAGAATGCACACACCCGGGGAACGTTAGAGGCCTACGTAATTACTGTATTTCAAACAATATAAAATCAATTTAGATTATTATGGCTTAGATAAAGCTTCAATATGAAGAAAGATACTGTAGTTAGAATATGTATATGTATAATGCTGCAGAAGATCCTATGGATGAAAAGTTCTGCAGAGGTCGATGCACAAGTCCTGACGACTGCCCATCGGCAGGTCTAAAGGTACAAGTCTTACCTCAAAATATTCTTGGAAGGACTCATGGCAGATAGAGCACAGGCATCCACTGATAATTTCCCTCGGGGCAACATTGCCCCGCTCCAACAGGAACGGTTGAACCGCAGTTTCCGGCAAGGTGCCGGATCAGGTCAGCCGAAGGAACAGCTTCATATTTGCTCTCTCTGGTCCCGGTACTCGACCAAGCGGGATGAGGCATCATCTCTACGTTTACACGGCGGTCGACGGTCGGCGAGGGCAAGACATCATCAGATCTTGGCAGTGGCGACGGTAACAGCAGTGGCGATGGTAACAGCAGTGGCAGGTGGTAACAGCAGTGGCAGGTGGCATCTCTCCCGACCCTCACAACACGGTAACTCCACCTGAGGGCTGAGTCCCGCGTCGACGTGAGTTCGAAGATGTTTCCAGGGAGAGAGCCCCGAGTTACAATTTACGCAGCTTATATACATTCCAGATGGATCCAGGAGCCGTCCAATACAAAATCACATGGGCTCACATCATCTCCTCTCCACCAATCCAAAATTACTTCCAATTCAAAATCATCCACAGTTCTGCCCCACAACGGACGATTCCAAAGGCACGCGTATCTGCCGCGTGACAACAAGGAGACATCTGTCTCCGCCAGCAAGCCAGACTAACAGGCGTCATTCCCAGAGTGTGCGAGAATTCTTATAACGAAATAAAAAATGGCCACAGATCTGCACAGAATCAGATACAATACGATAATAAAATATATAATGACCTGAGGGTTCCAGGACACAGATTAATTAAATAAAAGTTTAAAAATACAGAAGTTATGCAATTTATAAAGGAGTGACGAATGCCGTCATGACAACTCCCCCTCTCTCCGGAGAAAAAAAATACGACAATGGAGGATTTTTTTCATCCACACCAGCAGAAGCAAGTAGACATCAGGCTCCTTGAAGTCCATGACCTTCAAGAAAAAAATTTCAACAAAATTTTTGAAAAGATGCAGTCGGCCAAAACTACATCAAGGGCTCTTGACACGAACACCATCCCACATGGGCGCATGTCGAAGAACCAGAGCCAAAAGTAACCTAAAAGTAACTGCAAATGAGTCCAATCCTAATGAATACAAGCCCTTCACAAAAGTTTTCACATTAAGTGAATTTCCAAAATATCAAATGATTACATTAAAATTTCAATAAAATTCTGATTTTCAATTAAATTCAAAGTTTCCAAATAAATTCAAAATTTCAATTAAATATTTACAAAATTAACCCTCAAGTCAGCACAAAGTTAAAATAATTTTTCCAAATAAAATTTTCAATTAATAAACTATTTTCAATTATCTGCTTTTAAATTTCAAATTATTTCACATTCTTTAAATAATTAAATTCCAGCAATTATATTTACAAGTGGTCAGCAGAACATTTTTCAATTATAATATTAAGTTTCATTTTCTTTATATTGCAATAAAATTTAATGACCACACAAAGTTTTCTTTTCAATTATATACAGCAGCAAGTATGTGGCTCAAGCATTGTCTAAATAGACACAGCAGACTTTATAAATAACTATTTTTAAAATAACAATATAAATATTAAAACAGATTCAATTAAAGTGACCATACCAAGACAATTAAATTTTATACCAACCTGGTCCAGTGGCGAACAAACATCCATTGACAATCAAAAAGTGTCCATTTGACACAAAAGTATTTTCTTTTCCTCTTACAAAGAGGCAGCGAGCAGGCAACATTCATGACACCGGTATTCTTACCATAATACCATTTTATAATATTATACAATTTTCAATTCAAATGTTTAAATTATTAATTAATTATCATTTTAATTTTCAACAATATTTCCAAAATCATTATTACTATTATAAATCTCATTTGATATTCAAATCATTCTTTTATCAATTAATGACACTTTTTCAAATAATCATTCCATAAATATAAACATTATTAATTTATTTCAATTATTCAACCAGATCATGTGGCAGAAAAGGGGGATCAGTGGTCGAAAAACACATCCACACAATTTTAAATTCCAAACTTGAAATTAAATTATTTCTTTTCTTTTGCTTAAATATCAACTGTAAATAACTGTGGCAAGTAATCAACAAAGGTGACCGGGTGACAGAACCAACTCAATATTCCATGATTATTTATTTTTTTTCTCAATATCCAAAATCATTTTCTCCAACGACTTGTGACTCGCAAAAAAAACACATGAAAATATACACTGAATAAATATGTCAAGAAATTTTTCTCAACATCAAAAGATTAAATAATTAAATATGTAAATATAATATATGTATTGAAATATATGCGATTAAATATGTAAATAATTATCAAGAGATTCTTTCTCTCAATAACATCAAAGGATATATATATAGACAAAACACAGGAGAGTTTTCTCCACAACCACATTTATATACACTTCTCATTCCAAATAATCATTCTCTTTTACCACTCAATGGAATTTGGAACATCCCCGAAGCAACCGACAAACCAGCTCCAAGTATTGGTGTCAGCAATTTTAAAGAAATTTTGAAGAAAGGCAGTGCGCACACGTAAACACCGCCACACCTACAAGAACAGAATGCGGGCAACACTCAATACCTGCAGGGCAAAAGTTCCGAAAAAGGCCTAAAACAAGGATGACCCATTCCACAATCCTACTACACATGTAAAAAAAAATACAGTTTTTATAAAAATTCAATTTATGTACAGCACATTAATATGCAATTTAATTTGGTCTCACTTTTCGAGAACCAACCGAGTCACGGAGAAAACACCCAAAATTTTTTTTTCTGTCACCACCGGTTCACACCGAAATAAAATATTTTTTTTTTTTTTTTTTTTCATAAACAACAAGTGCCTCAATTTCATCAGTGCTCTACAGGCACGGGCACGAAAATCAAATTTTGAACTTCAATCCACTCATTTTTTTTTAATAATCATTTCTTATGTATTAATATCTTTTCTTTTTCTCATGAAGTTCACTAAGCTTTGCCACCAAGTAAAAATATCTTAAAATTTCAATACAAATTTTTCGCCACTCCCCAATCAAAACATCAAGACCACAGATCCAAATTTCAAATTTCTTAAATCAATATCTAAATATTACCAAATTCTTAAATTATTCGTAAATAACAAATCATTAAAGTATCAATTTTTCAGAATTTCAAACATTTGTAAATAAATAAGTGTCATCTCAAAATTCACTAATTTTCATTTAATTTCATTAATTTCTTTTCTCAAATTTAATATATTTCTCTTAAAATTAAGTTTAAGTTGCCTGCCAAAGATGTAATAAAGTTATTTGAAGTCAAGGACGAAATTCAATCATTCAAAGAAAAAAATCTTTTCCTCAATGTTATTTCACTTTTGCACCAATTCTCAAAGTCAATTTATTTCTTAAGTGCAAAAAAAATTCAAATGATGCATAACTCCAAAAATTAAATGAAATCCAAAGTTTATTTTTATAATTAATCATTAAGTTTTCAGATTAAAATTCTTAAATTCAAATCAAAATATTTTTAAGTATGGATTTCAGAAAGTAAATATGTAAAGTAAAATTTCAAAATAATTATCAAGTAAATTAATTTGTGGAATCCAATTTAAAAATTCAACATTTCTCAAAATAGATTAGAGTTCACTGACTCTAGATTTCCACACAAGTAAATAAACTTTTAAATTGTTCTTATTTCATTTTAATTCAAAATTGTGGAACACATTCTCAATGTTTCTTATTAACGTAATTAACTTAGAGTTTCTTTACTCTATCCCGTTCCACATTTCCAATACAATAAATCATTATATAACCTTAGAATATTTTAATTTGCATTAAATATTTGTGGATTCACTTTCCACACATCAATATTATATTTGTAATTAATTTTAGAGTTTCTCTACTCTAATTCAAATTTCCACAAAACCAGACTCCATTCAATTATTATAATATTATTTTTTTCTAAATATTTCTCTAAATATTTCATGTTATCAACAGGAGTCACAAAATTATTCTAAGTTTTTAAAATATCTCAATTCAATTGATTTCAAAAATGCAATTATCTTTTATTATCCAAATTTAGTTAATATAGTTAAGAAAATATTTATTTTAGTCAATATATTTTTCGATGTTAAAGACATTCATTTCAATTCAGTCATACAAATAAAATTTCTACTTCTATATTTCAAACCAAAACTTATTGAAAGTAGGTCAAATGTTTCTCATACGTCATCAACAAAATTATTTCATTTTCGCTCTGCACCATGCAGGAATGTCTAGCACGGGGGGGAAAGAACATTTCGTTTACACATTCGGCGTCAGCTCATTAACGGCTGAAGTAAACACAGCTCTTTTTGACTCAATCAAAAACCCAGAGCCCAGGAATGGAACTTTCAATTTCTTTATGTAATTAATTTCAGAAACAATATTTTTTTCTCATTCAATACCAAGTGGAAACAAGGGAAATCTGAGGCCGAAAATACATTTCAAACTTTAAATTCAATATCAACGTTAATAAATAAGTCACTTTTCGACTTTTCTCAAAATATTTTCAAATTAAATCATTTCATTTCTCTTATTTTTAAAACATTTCTCCACAATTTCTCTTTAATATTTCGACATTATATTTTCAAATTTTCAACATTTCTTTTTTCAATACCTCACTAGCGAGCAACTCATTCTGACAGAATTTTCAAACTTTTTAACAAAACTCGCTGGACACAATACGGAATTGAGCAAATATTCTGACCAACGGTTCTTCCCGAAACAAAATTTTTTACTTTTTCTTTTTGAGCAAGACTTTTCATTGCTACCGAAATTAACACAGATGAGTGCAAAGAGGGATCAACCCACGAAAATAACAGTTCTTAATATTAAGTAACATTCCAAACAAACAAAGTCAATTCCAACCCAAGACATTCAACACTCCTCAAAATTGTTTGTGAGGCAATTTCGAGCAACAACACTGAACACAGAGTGTAAACCGGGTCGCGAATCCGATTACACAACGAAACACAAGCAAGTGAAAAACGGGTAGCTAAGCCGTCAACATTCACAACACAACAGAACTTAGGAAGGTCAAGACACGAAAATGAATATTTAGCAAAAATGTTTGGATGCAAATTTTTAGCAAGGAGGCAGAAACAACCAGGTGGAGAATCAATCATTTCATTTAATCATCCTGAGGCAAACAAATCATTTTCAATCACTCACAAGCACTCAGGGAAAATAAATATTCAAACATGGCTCTCAGTCCCACACAAACACATTTTTACAAGTTGACTTTTCAAAAATATCATTTTTCATAAAATTATTATTTATCTTTATAAAACTGTGGAACCAGATTTTTCATTTCTTATTTTATAAATTCCACAAACAATTCAATTTATTCAAGTCAAAATTTCATCTTTCAAATTCTAAGTCAACATTTTCCAATAAATTTACCCCTTTTTCGAAAAAAAATTCCTGGCTCATCCCCGAATTATTGAAATGACACAGTACATACATTTCATTTTGATAATACACAATTTTTCACTTTATATATTTTAATGTACTTATTTAATATTTCATTTGTAAATATCATTATCAAATATGTGTCAATATAATAACTCATATGTAAATCATTTTTGTTTTCAATTTTAGTATTCAATACATAATACAATATTTTTCACTTACCGCAATAAAATGTACTCTTTTCTTTTCTTTTTTTTTTTATCATAAACAATTCACAACTCATTTATTTTACTCAATAATTTACGTGATCAAAAAGGACCTTTATTTTATATTATTATTATATTTTTTTTCCTTAAAACTCAAATTTACAATTTGGTCCAACAACTCGAGTCTGTCTGTCATACAGAACTCAAAACCTGTAACCAAAACAGAACTCAAAACCTCTTGGCTACACAACAACAAACTTTTTTCACACGGAATTATTTTTATTTTCTCACGTAATTATTTTTATTTTTAAATTCTTCATATTTATCAAATCTTATATGTCATAATTAGTTGTTATAAAACACAGGGTGTAAAATCAAATCATTAAACTATTTAATATTTCAGTATTTAATATCTTAGTATTATTTAAAATTCAAATATTTAATTTAAGCATTTATAATCAATTTACAAAATTTTCCGATCAAATCTCAAGAACAACCCTCATCTCCAATTCAAAATTTCAAATCCATTTTTAACCATCTAACATTCCATGAGACTCGGACTCTGCAAAACCCAAATTTTCATTCTTTTTTTTTTTTTTTTCATTTGGGAAAGGGCTCAATGAGCTCGTCGTAATAAACTTTTTTTTTTTTTTTTTCTTTTTGCAGTGAATCTCCTCACATAACTCAAACAAAAATTCGAAACCGAAACAAGAAGAATTCTCAAAATTCAAAAGCGAAAGTTCTTTTAAACAAATATTTACATTTAACTTTCTTATATATCAAATTTAATTTTCAATTTAATTAATATCAAGTTTTAATTTAACCAATTTCTTAAATTTTCACAACTTTTCAAAAGTTTAGAACATTTCTTAAAACATTTTTACTGTCAGCTACTTAACATGTATTATTACTTTATGTCACTTTACTATACACCCCTCAACAAGTCATAATAAATAAACAAATATAGAATTTTTCCGTTCCGTGCAACTTTTGCACCATTTTTTTTTTTTCAAAACTGGCTATGTGCCACTCTGCACATACCAGCACCCAATACTTTATATTTTTCACTTCACAATATTTTTCAACACATACTTTTTTCACATTAAATGAACTAAATTTATTCTATATTTCAGATGTTATTTCAATAACACAAGTCATATTCGTGTAGTCACAATCTGGTAGTCATAATTAAGGATTGTCATTTCAATGCAGGTGTACTTTCGATTAGATTCAAGTTAAGCAATTAATATTTCAAATATCACAAATTTTATTTTATTTTATTTTTCGAATGAAATTTCAGAAGACGGCCTCCATTCCCGGCCCAAATTTTCAATCTCACATTTTAAACCAAACTAAACACACGGAGTTTCAAAAATTGCCAACCCAATTTTTCTTTCTTTTTTTTTTTTTTTTTTTTTTTTTTTTTTTTTATTGGGAAAATTGCTCAACAGAGCTCGAAGATAAAATTACAGCAAATTCTTAAATCTCACACATTAATACTTTCAAAATTCAGATCAAAAACAGAAGAATTCCACAAAATTTCAAATCGAAACCAATTCTCACAGTAGAACTTTATACTATTTAAATTCAATTTTTAAAATAATTCTTCAATTAAATTTTCAATTTTAACAGCTTTATATATTATTATAGTTAGTAATTTTCAATATCATAAAAATTTTTCAGATTCTAAACAATTTTCCAAAACTGTATTCTTAACCATTTTCATCGTACACCAAGCATTTTCGTTTTATACCATGCCACTTTTCACTAAAATTTCACACATTTTAAATTAATTTTCTGTATAAATACTTTTTACAATAATTTCATAATAATGCATACAAATTTTCAATACAAAAGTGTGCAACTCTCAAAACCGAAACTCAAACCATACCAACGGTCCAGTTTCACCAAAAATTTTCAAAACTCCATACAACAAAATTTAAAACACACAGGTGCTCGAGAGGGAAGGTCAAAGGCACCAATTGTCATAGCGGGTTCCGTGGGCATCTAAAGTCACCACGGATACCGGCCAGACACGGCAGACCAAGAGTCTAACTCTCCAAATTTGTAACCCAGGTTCGAAACACATCTCTCGTCAGTTGGAGGATTCCAACTGATGACCTGTGAAGGAAAACCCAACAAATACCAAAGAAATACCTTTACCTTCAAGGATTCACCAGAAGCTGAAAACACATAAATGCAATTCAACTACAACTCAAATAAAAACACAATTCTAATTCAAATCCAATATTTATTAATTATTCTAGAAGTGGAGTTGCATATCAAATACAATTACAGATTTTCTAATTTAACCACTGGACCTCACTTTACCAAGAATCATCGGCTCTTTGCCGGAATTTAATATAAATTCAATAAATCAAATAATTTCATATTCCAATTAAGTAAAATAATGGTATGGTCAGAGAGAATGCACACACCCGGGGAACGTTAGAGGCCTACGTAATTACTGTATTTCAAACAATATAAAATCAATTTAGATTATTATGGCTTAGATAAAGCTTCAATATGAAGAAAGATACTGTAGTTAGAATATGTATATGTATAATGCTGCAGAAGATCCTATGGATGAAAAGTTCTGCAGAGGTCGATGCACAAGTCCTGACGACTGCCCATCGGCAGGTCTAAAGGTACAAGTCTTACCTCAAAATATTCTTGGAAGGACTCATGGCAGATAGAGCACAGGCATCCACTGATAATTTCCCTCGGGGCAACATTGCCCCGCTCCAACAGGAACGGTTGAACCGCAGTTTCCGGCAAGGTGCCGGATCAGGTCAGCCGAAGGAACAGCTTCATATTTGCTCTCTCTGGTCCCGGTACTCGACCAAGCGGGATGAGGCATCATCTCTACGTTTACACGGCGGTCGACGGTCGGCGAGGGCAAGACATCATCAGATCTTGGCAGTGGCGACGGTAACAGCAGTGGCGATGGTAACAGCAGTGGCAGGTGGTAACAGCAGTGGCAGGTGGCATCTCTCCCGACCCTCACAACACGGTAACTCCACCTGAGGGCTGAGTCCCGCGTCGACGTGAGTTCGAAGATGTTTCCAGGGAGAGAGCCCCGAGTTACAATTTACGCAGCTTATATACATTCCAGATGGATCCAGGAGCCGTCCAATACAAAATCACATGGGCTCACATCATCTCCTCTCCACCAATCCAAAATTACTTCCAATTCAAAATCATCCACAGTTCTGCCCCACAACGGACGATTCCAAAGGCACGCGTATCTGCCGCGTGACAACAAGGAGACATCTGTCTCCGCCAGCAAGCCAGACTAACAGGCGTCATTCCCAGAGTGTGCGAGAATTATTATAACGAAATAAAAAATGGCCACAGATCTGCACAGAATCAGATACAATACGATAATAAAATATATAATGACCTGAGGGTTCCAGGACACAGATTAATTAAATAAAAGTTTAAAAATACAGAAGTTATGCAATTTATAAAGGAGTGACGAATGCCGTCATGACACTTGTAAGAACGATATCCAATCTGGTGTATAATCTGACACTTCAACTAGCGGGGGGAAACAGTGCATTAAAGAGATTTCAGGTCTACGACTTCCTTCATGCTTAGAATTCTGGAACATTGAATCATACAAGGGCGTCACTGTCGGCTTTCTCTTTGAAGTACTTAACAAATACGGGATATACGATTTTAATCAGAAAGAATGGGTTATTGATAGAAATATAGATTGGAGATATAAAGACAGTCGCGAAAAATTATTTCTGTTGGAGTGGTAGAATATATGTTTTGTTCTTGATAGACGGTTCTTTCCATCTTTCCACCTAGACCGTCCAACCTATCCGAAGGTATAAGTGAACAGTTTGGATGACCGGGAGAGTTACCCAATTTTGACCGGAACCCAGTGGGGGGGTGGAACCACAGGTTCCGCGGAGCGGACGTGGGCGTGCGTGCAAACGGGGAGATCATACCGTCCTTCTTCTGGCTTATCACCACCACAGAAAGTTATACAATGTTCTTAATGATGTGTCAATTAAACTAGTAGATGATAACTAGTTCCAATAATTTCCACTGCATCTCATTATGGTATGAAACATTTTTACAATACTTAATAATGAGTTTCACTGTATCTTGCTTTCATTTAAAGCAATAATATTCATAAACAAGGCCAGTGCTAATTTCGCTTTCATCACCATTCGTCCATGCTCACTACGTCTATTGCAATAAATTGCACCTTTCACTGCATATCGTTTGTATATAAAAAATCTATATGTAGATCTGTAATAATTTACTCTACATCCTGCTTTCATATGTAATGAAACTCATTACGTCCATTCCAATAGTTTACACTACATCTTGTTTTCATCTTTACGTTCTGCATCTTGTTTTCATATAAATCATTTTAACTCCATTTCAATAACTTGAACTTCACGTTGTCTTCTTATTACACATCTTTGCCACTACTCTGCAGAATTTCAATACGTAGTTCAATCATGCAATAACGTCACAAATATGGCAATAAACCGTTACAAAAAAACATGTGAAACTGGTACCTGTATTAAATTGGTATTTGATTTCTATAAAAAGTCATGTAAGACATTGTTGGAATCGCAAAAATACCAAGTCAAGTTGACTATTGATTTCCATATTAAATCAAGTAGAACTTTGTTAGAATCATAAAATACTCGCTGATTAATTATTAATTCAGAACTGAAAAGCCTTGGTTCTTTCACCCTGCCATACCTTCTCTAAAGTGAACACGAATCCTATGCGTAGTACGTTGAATTATCTAGAGAACAATATGTTAGATCCACATACGATCTCGTTAAGATAATGGTTTATCCGGATTTCGTATTCCCTATATAAAAACCGTCGAGGACTGGAGTCTATGCTTAGCGGTTGGTCTTCGGACCCTGCCTATTGAATGGTTTTGTTAGCCGTGTCCCCGCGGGCGGAGATTTTCTATAAAAGATTTCCTATAAAATCTTAGCTAAGACAATTAACATTAATATTTGGCAGAACCATAAATTTTCTACAGTGAAATCTTCTCTTTTCGATTAAATATTAATAACTAGAAGGTATGCCCGTTATATGACGGAATAAAAATTTGCAAAGCATTGCTTCTCATTTGGCGTTATTTTTATCAACTTGGTAACATTTTTATCAATTTGGCAATATTTAAAATCTCTTTAAGTTTGCGACATCCCGCCCAATTTTTGCCAAGAATTATGGACGGGCGAAGGAACGGGTTATCCATAGTCGTTTGTTATGTTATTTCCAAGATATTGAATTTTCATCAATCAGTCGTCATTTTCAATGATTTAGTCTCAATTTTATCAATTTGGCAATATTTTCGTCAATTTCGCAGCATTTAGAAAAACTTGCCATGTTGGCGATATGCCGTAAAAATTTGTCGCCAGAATTTCGTCAAACGTTACAGACAGAGAAATAGGTTAATCTTATAGTAGATTCTTATATTTTTTTAGGTAGGACGAACTTATCGCTCTTCATTGAGCAAATGTTGGCAAAATATTTTTTCATGTAGCCACAGGTGTGGCGAATGACAAGTAGAACTCGTCACTTTACGTAACATTAAAAAAATAAATTTCTCAGTCAAACACTAAAAATGCTCAAACTGTTCAAACTACTTTATTTAAAACTTGAACACTTTGACTAGTCAGTTACAGCTACTTGAGTTGTAAATCGTTCAAATTAAAAGCGCAAAGCTATTTTAAATACGGAGAATCCATATGTCTGACAAACTGTAGAAACATTGTCTAAATATTTGAATTTCAATACACATCTCACCTTTCAAATTGACATCAACAATTCGAAATCTGCAGTTGTATTTGATGAATTCTGTTGTAGCGAATGTCGATTTACGTATATACGTCGATCCAAACATGGAGAATAATTTGGAAATGTCGGATTTCAAAGTTGTGAGATCAAAGTTGGGGATTGTCAGCCAGAATAGATTTTCATATTTCTGTGCATGAAGAATTTTGCCAAATTTTCCAATTAATCATATAAATGATAAATTGGAGTGTTGAACTACCACTAGAAATAATCACAATATCAAGTTATAACCACATTGTCAGGAAATAATTTGTTTTAATGTGGAGACAAACGAACACAAATTGGCAACACCTTTATGGCCATTTCGCTATTTGTACCGATGTCCACCCCGGCTGTAAAGGTTTTTGCAACGGAAGGTGGAAATTCGAAGCAAAAAATCAACATCAGGGAGGACTATAAATGCGGGATATCTGAAGAAATGTCATATAAAACAAAATTATACAAGATTTTTCCCGTGCAATATAGTCTACACAGGTCACACATGTTATTTTTACTTTTTTACGTATTCATGTCCTACCTATATATATCTTTACATTATCTATTTTCACATTATCTATATCGACAGTATTATATTTCCGATAATTTTCGAATCCCAGTAATGACATATCAAGTATATTTCAAACGATTTTGAAGATATATCCTCCTGTCTTTATCTGTCTGTCTCGCTCTCTGTGCGAATGTGAAATATAAACACAATAACTCAATTATGTATTTGTGTACCGCCATAAAATTATATACGTGTATATGATATTTAAAAAAAGTAGATCTAAAAAGTTTTTACATTTTGTAGAGATGGGTGATTATTCTCTGCAAACACTAAAGTGCCTCGAGTACTAGAAAGTTTTCAAGGTTCATAATCTCGAATATAACGTCTAGAGAAGAACTTAGAATACCTAGAACATCACGCCATGATTAACTGTAGATTAAATCCTTGCTATTAAAACTTACCTCTTAATAAGATATATCGTCGTTTTTTGAGTGTACCGATAACACATCATCTTCGTATTATATGCTGTATTTATCCAGACTAGAATCCTCTGTGGTCATGATGTTAAGGCTGGCGGTATAATTCAGAAGGTGACACTAAAAACTCGTTACTGGATATCTTTTCGACCTCAATCATCATTGCATCCAACCTACAGTGTTAATTCGTTTGGGTGCCATTGTAAAAGTCTAACTGTCCCAGACTAGGATCAAACAGCTGATCTTTGAATTAGCGAGCCGACGCTCTATCCACAGAGCTTCTGATACAAGATTCCAAGTTTTTGTTGTCAAAGTGGACCCGATAAATCTTTTTAAAATAAACAGCGGATCTTCGAATTAGCGAGCCGATACTCCAATCACAGAATTTCTGACACAAGATTCCAAGATTTTGTTGTCAATGTGGACCCGATAAAACTTTTAAAAACAAACAGCGGATCTTCGAATTAGCGAGCCAATGCTATATCCACAGAGTTTCGGACACAAGACTCCAAGATATTGTTGCCAAAGTGGACCAAAGAAAACTTTTAAAAACAAACAGCGGATCTTCGAATTAGCGAGCCGATGCTATATCCACAGAGTTTCTGACACAAGACTCCAAGATTTTGTTGTCAAAGTGGACCAAAGAAAATGCCTATAGGTAAAAACAAACAGCGAATCTTCGAATTAGCGAGCTGATGTTCTATCCACAAATTTTCTGACATAAGATTCCTAGTTTTTGTTGCCAAAGTGGATTCGATAAAACTTAAAGAAAAAAATTACATACTCCCCAGAAAGACTCAACTATTAACTCCTTCTCTATAAATCTGTATTTTAACAAAATATGCTTTCGTACATGCAACCTTTATAAACGATATCCTCTCAATAATAGCTGCATGTAAAAGCGATATCCAATCTGGTATATAATCTGACATCAAAAAGCTGGGGGCAAGAGCCTGCATTAAAGTTATTTCGGGGTCTTCGACTCTTTTTTATTTCTCGAATTTGGAAACACCGAATCAGACAAGGGTATTGCTGTCGGCTTTTTCTTTTGAAATATTTGACAAATACGGGGTGTACGATTTCAATCAGATGGAATGAGTTTTCAGAGGAAATATAAAATGGGGAGATGGAGAAAATGGCAAAAAAAGATGCGTTTTGTTTACGAAATATGAGTTCTAAATATAGCATTTCAAGGAAGTAATGGATAATAACTTCGTTAAATTTTGCAATTTTGGGAAAAATGAAATGCCTATAGGTAACTTTAATATTGTAGATAGTTTATGAATTAAATAAAATATTTGTAATAATCTAGCATTGATATGATAGTTTTGCAATATTTTAAATGGAGGCCAAAGATTTGAAGGGGGCTTCTATTTTCCTTGGTGGGGGATAGGTTCGAACTCGGAACCTAGAGCTTGCTGATTCCGCGTTATAACGGTAGTCCCAAAAGAATTCTTCGGGCCCCGACGGAATAATCGGGGATGTCATTCATAGCAGAGAATGACGCAAGAGCTGGCACCGCCACAGGTTCATCAATATTGGCGTAAAAACCAAGCGCTTCTAATTCATTGGCGTTAGTTAGCTGTTGCCAATAGTATAACAAATAGCTCAGTCTCTCCAGCAAGATTCAATTTCAGCCCCCCCTTCCCACTATTTCAATGATCTATGTAATAATTTTAGTTCCCACTTGCAGGCTTACGAGCCCCTCCATACTACCTGTAGGTACTACAGGCCCGAATGATACGCCATTGTCTGTTGAAAATGTCACAAATAGACTTTTGTGTAATTTAAAAAAAATTAAATTCAAGGAAGTTTTTTAAAATATTGCTTTCGAATGAAAACTTATAAAAGATATGGATTTATACCATCTGATACTGGTTAGGATATAAGTTGAGCTAAGCAATCTCAGATAATATGTAACAAAATATTGGATGTTGGAAATTTAAATTCGATTAAAAGTTTGAATCAATTTTTAATATAATTTGGACCCCTATGATTGTATTCATTCATTTCATTTTCAAATAATTTAAAACATATTTTTATAAAATTGTGTAAACCTTTGCAATGATAAATATAAATATTCCTCAAAATTAGATTCAATTTTAAAATTTTAGTTTTGGGCATAAAATTTTAGTTTAAAGATCCTGTATTTATATAAATATTGTATACATAAAAAAATAAGTTGAGCTAAACTAGATTTTAAACTGAAATGTTGAACCCAACATCGTTCTAAATTATAAAGATTAGCAAATTAGTATTAAACATATCCTAACTAGTCATATAGAAAACCATATGAATTATGAGTTATAGTTGAACCGTATTCAAAAACTAAATATTAATCCGAAGAAAAAAGTTATAGTTCAAGAATTATATTCACATATTGACTAAAAGTTATGGAATGAAGTTTTGCCCAGAAATACACTTACTCGAAATTTAATTGCATTGATATTGACGATAGAGCTTTTTGGACAGTTAAAGTAACACACATTCTCCTCCTTCTATTTTTGGCCTCTTAGTTTCGAAGAATGTACCTAATATTTGCTTATACATCGTCACCTTCTTCTTCCACATGCCATTTATACCATCTCATAGTTCATTCAAAAACATAAAAATATCATATTATGAAGATAAGCAACATTGCTCTTATACCAGAATAATATTTTGCATACAGATTCTCCATCGAATGTCTTGCTCTTGAAGCAGTTGCTCTGCCAACTGATGTATCCCGGCCACTGAGAGAACTTCATATAAGGGTTGACGCTGCATCTGAGCTATGTTTGAGTCAATCTATGGTTAAATTCCACGCCTGTAATTTGCTAAATTTATGCCCATAATATTAAATATTATAGTTAAACTACAATGACATATTTATACTTTATACAATAATACGAAAACGTGAAACAAATATTGTAAATTGTTTGATAATGTAAATTGGTATTATACTAAAGGACAAGCAGCTTCGTTCGTATGCAAACATAATTATTTTGCGCTTTCAGTAGTTGGATGTCATGATCTTCAGAAAATCGCTCTACTAAATGAAATCCCCGAACAGTGAAAGGACCTCACAATGGTTGCAGCTGTATACTATATATGCATCAACCTATGGCAAAATCTTCCGTATATAATTTGTTAAAATAGTTAAATATTGCTATTTTCTCTGAGTTTAAAAAAAAAACCCTGAGTCCTGGGGGTAAAAGAAGGAAGTTCAATCTGCATGTTGGGAAAACGACAATCTCGTTTGAGAAAAAATTTCAGATGGCGCTGGTGTAAGACTAGTCCCACTGCATTGTATGTATTTCTATGGAGAAAAATTCATATTGAATGAAATGATATGTATTTGAACTGTTAATTACGTAGAAAATTAACTGGTGTGTGGTTCAACTCGATTTTCTCATACCATGATCCATTTTTAAGCAGTTTGTGATTTTTTTTTAATCTTAATTTTACGAGATTTTTTTTTTTTTAAATCTCTATTGTTGTTTCAAGTGATCAAATTTTTAGCGTATTTAGAGAGGTTAAAAAAATTCATTCTTCATTCAGAAAAATCATTTAGCAAAGGTTAAAAAAAATTCATCTTCATTTAGAAAGGTTAAAAAAATCTTTCGATTGATAACAAGCTCGATTATGTACCCTCAGGGGTGTAACTTCCCATCCGAGGGGGTCTAACGCCATGAAAACAAAAATTCTATCTAGGTTATTTTTCTCTGAAATTATAGAAACTGTTATGTTTCGTGTTCATAAATAACCCCTTATACGCTTGATTATGCTAAATTTGATTTAGTGCTGCCATGCTAAGTAAATGTGAAATTCCGAATACATTTCAAAGCTTTTGCACGAATTAAAATAATTCTCTCTAGCGCCAGATTTTTCGTTAGTCAAATATAAAGTTTCTTGAAAATCCATTTATAATTGTAGCAACTATCGTGAACATAAGAAATCGACCACAGACAGACAGACAGACATCACTCCAAAAATAGTCGAAAGGGGTTCAGACGGTCCTGAAACATATATTGGCCTCGAAATCGAAAATTTTCTGTGAAAACAATACTTTCTGAATACTGTGTGTAAGAAATTAAAAAATTATAAGTGCAATGCAGATTAGAACTCAGAGAATAAAAATATTCTGAAATATTCAGCTTTATTTTACCTTTCAATTTATTTTTTGTCTTAAAATAGTCTGTACCCACTTCTACAACTAGGAATAGAAACTTATTACCTTTACTCAAAAATAGGAAACTTTAATTTAAAAAATTATAAAAAATCCATGTACTAAACAGTACATCTTCCTGTTGTATAAAATGAGAACATATAGTAGTTAACTAACACTACAAATACTATAGGTACTAGGGAAGATACGTAATGGCTATGTAAGGTTGTTAATATACAACATCAGTTTATTTAAGGAATCTGGAATGATATCTTAATATACTTTTATTACATATTTTCAACAATAATTTCTCGAATTTCAAATAAAATAATGAACTTAGATTTTGTAAAACAGAGTAATGGAAATTCCTTCTTGGGTCAAATAGCATATTTGATGATACTTGCCAATTAAAAAATAAATTGTTTTTTAGAAGTGAAAGACTAACGGCTCGTGATTTGTTATTTAGATTACGTACTAATAATAATTATTGCTTTCAGATTTTATTTTAGATTGCAGCAAGAAACTATTTCATTCAGGAGGGTTCGTTTGCTGAATAAACACAAAGCAACTAAATTTGTTGAAGCTATTAAGATTAAAGCTTTATTTCTAATTAAAATATTTCGATTAATAAATGAATTTATTTACAAAAATTAAAATAAATTAAGTAGATTGTGGCTCAACTCGACTTTCTCATACCATAATTCTTTATTCGAACATTACAAGAAAAAATTTGAAAAATCGATATCGTGGTCCAAATTATTTCAACTATAGCGTGTTACCCTTCACTTTAAAGGGCTTGAAAAAATATTTCGATTAATACCATACTTAACAATGTACAACCTGTGCAGGGGGTATATATCACTACAAAAATAGTCAAAATGTTTTCAGGAGGTCTTAAAACATATCTTGGCATCAAAATCTCGAAATCGAAAATTTTCGTGTAAACACTACTTTGCCAATACTATGTATGAAGAAGTGAAATTATTACATTAGCGACACTATACTTCTCAAAACATTGTGGTATTTTCAATCTTTACATTCTTAGGAGTTTTAGCTTTATTTCTCTAAGTCCATGCCCTCAGTTTCATTTAAATTCAAGACCAATCTTTGCCATCAATTCTAAACAGTAAAACTAATTTCGTTAGAAACCGATACATATTTAGTTGTTTTCCATTTAAATGCATCTGTATTAATTCCTTTTAATATTTCAAAATGTTTCATGTATTTATAAACATATCTGGAACATTTAAAAGTAAATTTTCACAATAAATCCCAACTCCCAGAAATATCTTAAAAGCTTTTCCTACTTCAAATATCAAATTCTCATAGAACTATCAAATTCGTAGAAAACTCGATCTGTCAACAATTACCCGAAATTGAACCATTTAAAAATATATCTGCTCCCTGGTGGATCAGTTGCATAGCAACTCTAAATTCCATGTTTCTCGGAGATGCTTAATACACCTACGCAAATAATCAAATTCCATCACTTGTCGATCAATAACAGCTTCTTGTTGTAAGAGGTCTCCCCTTACAGGTGGATATTTTGACACAAGACCTGCAGGCAACAGATTACGCTAATGGAAATAGATATCGAAAGCGAAATTTGTTTAGGGCTAAGGAACTTACACAGTTGGATCGTTTTACGCCATTTTGTTACTGATGTCAGAGACAGGGATTTCGAACAGGCATCAAATGTTCGAGAAGTATAATATGGAAATGGAACGGCTATAAGCTTTCTTTGGAAATTTAATTTATATTGATAGAAAGATGGATTTTGTTCAATGAGTATTTTGGGAACATTTAAGAATTTTTAGATATTGATATATACACAAAACTCTCATACAGGTGGCATTCTTAAAGTTATGATTGCTGTTCTATTGCAGATAAGAGAATCCACAAGCTGGTTTCTTGATGGTCTCTTCATCATGGAAGTGTCTATCTGCAATATCAGTAAAAAACTTGTTATGTGCGGCAATTTTATACGCGATTTTAGAAACATTCAGTTGTAAATATGCACCCGACTGCAATATTTTTCAAATAAGAAGGATCTTAGGCTGTACGAGCATGCAACGGCCTAGTTCATGCTCACAGACGGTGGGTTCTGTGAGGGTGATTTTGTCTGTCAGACTGGCCGCAATTTTTGCAGTCCTGTATCAGACGAACCCTAACTTTGAAAAGCATTAGTTTCAGTGAGATGTCTGGTGAGCCCTGATTACTTTTTTGTGCTGATTTATTATTGCGTTTCCAACGCCATCTGTGAGTTAAATATTGTACCAGGCTTTGGCCTTCAAAATGGTGTCCACACAGAGTAAAAGGATGCAACCAAACGAAATTTACGATGTTTTAGTTGATTCTGAAAGTAAAATTCGAATGAGCGATAGTGACATGTATGTTATGGAATATGATAATACGTGCAAAAAGGATAATAAAAATAAAATAATTTTTGTTGTTATGTGTTTTACCTAATTTTACCATAAATAAAATAGGACCTTGGTAGGCGTTTTGGGGGAAGATAAATTTGACCGGAAAGGATAAAGTTATTATATTACGTTAAATAATCTGCTAGGGATATCTTCTCTTTTATACAAGATATCATCTCCTTTCAATACAAAGGCCATTTATATCCATTCTGAACAGGATGTACATTAGATTCCTATGCATTTAAGTGCTGTTTTTTCCAGTATTTCTCCTCAATATGACATCAATTCATCAATAACCGAAGTGTCTGGGATTAATGTCTTCTATAGCAATTTTATTGCTGATTCTTACTCAATTTGAAAATGCTCTATAACTTTGGCTTTGGATTTTTTTATCAATCTCGATTTTATTTAGATTTCGCTATCCCAACATTGTAAATTCTCCGCTAGGGACGCTGCAATCAGGACCTAACTGCAGGGGCACGTGGGACAGTTGTCCCCCCCCCCCCCACCGGGGGAAAACTAATGACTGCTTCCTAAAATACAGTATGACATCGGAATAGGTTTGGTCAGCGAAGTGATTCATTTTCGGGGATATGATCGAACATTCATAAGACCGTACTAATTCAAGATTTAGAGTATGTTGGCTTCTTGGTCATGATGAAAAGTTGCCAGTAACTTAAATCCCATTAAAATATATGCAATAATTTCATTTTCCATCAAATCCATATCCAATAATTTCATTTTTTTATACCTTTTCCTTGAATGCAATTTTTGGGGAAAAAAATATTTCTGTTCATTTCATGTGAGAGATGGAGGGGGCCCCCCGAAGGGATATCTACCTGGCTCTAGTTAGGCTAAGTCGGGCCCTGGCTGCCATAATTTTTATTCGTTTGCGCATGGTCACTTTACTTTACCTAGACCTAACGTGCACACTCATGAACCTTTTCTTACAAATTTATTTTGGGTGCTTAAGGACTTACCTAGGAACCATATATAACGCGAAAACTATTACTGCTATTACTGTTTTAGCTTTTAATGTATTTCTTAGCACCTCCCCCCCTCTTCTAAGATTCACTAGTTGCCGACTAAATACGTCAAGTCAAACAGTCCACCTCTGATTGGTTTCCAAATATTAACACGTAATCGTCCGTCTTACTGTAGCAAATTGCAAATTTTAATTAAAGTGAGATAAATATTTAATAAAGTCCAATAATCTAGCGTCGGAAACAGACTTAAAATCATAATTCGAGTTCAGTCCCTTTTCTGATTGGTTGAAAAGCAATTACGTCATGGAAGTGACTATTGCGCTCAATTTAACGTAGAGGATTTGCCGGTGATTTAGCTCAAATTGCTCCGTGGTTTAAGCAAATGAATGACATTTGGAATCCTTATGTCCGGTGAAAGGCATTCTGGGTATTCAGAGTTATCACATATGTCATTGCATTGCCCTGATTGGTTAATTTATAAAATATTTCTCTAATTCACTATTGAACATTATTTTTGCATGGATTTAAGAAATTTTATAGCGTATATGATATATTTTATAGTGTATTTTTGTAAGTAAATAAATTTTATAGTATATTTTTGTAAGTAAATAAATTTTATAATGTATTTTTGTAAGTATATAATATATTTATAGTGTATTTTTTTTAAAAGTAACTGGATTTATATTAGACAGAAGTGGTTATAAATTATCAGAAATTGGTGAGCGATAAACTAAACGTTTAAACACTTCTAACTTAACAAAATATGTCTGTCAGTTTGTCTGTCGGCCGCGTAGCTGAAACTCTAAACATAACAAACAAATTCGGTACAAAAATAGTTCCGGTAAGGTCCTCAGATTTTTATGAAAATTCAATATAGTTTTATTTAATTATTTTAAGTTAAAGGTCGATTTTGAACAATTGTCGTAAAAGTCGGTCCTTCAGAGATCGACAATATTACTACAGAATTTCCTGAGCGGCTGAGATTATTTATCGTTTCTTTTACAGTTAGAGTGAATTCTTACATGTTTTTTTTTTTTTTTCACATTCCAGATTAGAGGGAAATTTCTGATCTGTGAGTCCTCTTCCGTCCTCTGCTTTTTCTCAAGGTAGAGGCTTGATGCTACTCTAAAAAAAGATAGCAGCATTAATCATAGTGTGCTGAAAAAATTCCAATATATTCAATATTCCTAACCCAGTCATCCACATCATCTAACCGTCTGGATGAAGGTTCATGGTCATCTTTGTAAAGAATTTGATTACCACTAGAGAATTGAACCCTCCCGATCTCCATCTCGCTAGACGGCTTTTTACCATTGAGCGACTGAGATGAATGTATTTACTTCTATATTAGAAGACAGCCTTGCATATTTAAGTCAACTTATGGCATAATTTGGAGGCTCAATATATTCTTATTAATAAATTCCGATGCGATTCCTAAAAATATTTAGTAATTAAGCACTTTTTTTTATTTCAGTACATACAAATATAGAAGAAAACGTGGTTCTTAAAGTGTCTCATTTTATTATATGTACGTTTGTTAAATGTATGAAATATGTATTTATGAAAATGTATTTTTTTGTATAAATTTATTAAATGTATATATTAAATGTATGAAATACAGTGATATACCAAATTTGGACAGAGTTCTTTAAAAAAATACTAGAATATTCCTGTAGAATATTCCTGGCCTGGCTGAGCTTAAAAAGTTCAAAATCCAAAAAAATTAAAATATGCCATGATGCTATGAAACAGCGATATGCCAAATATGATCATTCGGCTACTTCCGATCACGAATTATTCCCGGAAAACAACTCATTCCTATAGCGGGCCCTGAACGGGCTAAACCAAAAAGGTTCAAAATTCAAGTAATTAAAATATACAAAAATGAATGCACGAAATTTAGACGTTGTAGTTGTTCGGGTTCTCGAGATACTCTTAAGAAACTAGTACATTTCTATTGTGGCACAAAGTGGGCTAGCCCAATAAGATTCAAAATACGAATAATTAAAACATACAACAAAAAACGGTAAACCAAATTTGGATTTTCTTGCCGTAGCCACACTGATTTTCGAGTTATTCCCACAAAATAAATATATTCCAGTGGCGGGTTCAGTACGGCTACCGTGGTAATGTTAAAAAACCAAAGAAATAAAATGTTCCACAAAAGACAGCACCACGGGCCAACGGCCGTACCGTGCTGAAAACACCGGTTCTCGTTAGATCACCGAAGTGAAGCAGCATCGGGCGCGGTTAGTACTTGGTGGGTGACCACCTCGGAATGCCGCGTGCTGTTGGCCATATCGGGTGCGGTATCCCCGTGGTTTGCGCGCTAGATTTGCACGCTGCCACAAATGCCGCCGTGTTCATGCGGAGTACGATCACGTTAAACATGTGGGTCCGTAAGTCCTTCCGAGAGGTTGGTGGTAGGGGAAGGAGGGTACGGTCCCTGTGGATGCCTCCCCCACTGGGTTCCGGTCTAAATTGGGTGGCACTTCCCGGCCGTCCATACAGTTACCTTACACCTTTCTGGTAGGTCGGACGGTCTGGGTCTCAACAACAAAAGACAGTACCACGAAATTTTATGCTACTAAAATTAATGGAACTTGATTAGTTTAGACTTCAAAAATTTGAATCGCATTGATAAAAAAGCAACATATCAAGTTAAATCAAAGGCTGTAATAAAAATAGATAGTTAAGTTGGCATTGTTAAACATCAATAAATCAAGATATTCAGACGATTATCTTGATCTCTTTCGCTGCCAAATTTATTTTTATTTTCAATCGAAATTAGCTAAAAGTAAATAATTTTTGAAGTAAACACGACGTACATTGTTGAAGAAATAAAATAATATAAAACAGACCACCAATTCTTAAACACATGCGTTATATTCCTTATGTGTAAGCCAAAACCTCAACTCTGAAAAACATGCGTGTAGAAATGAAAACGTCTAATTTTTGCAATGGTCGCGACATCTACTGAGTAAAATATGTAAAATAAGGAAAACACTGTACTTGAATAACTAAAACCAGAAATTTAATAAATTAAAATAATATAAGAATTAACTTTTACTCATTTCTTGAATAGCCTAATAATCACATGCAAAATTGATGGAATAGCGTCATTGGCGTTGGATCAATATTTCGTAAATTGAATTTTGGTAATTTTGCTGCCTAGCTTCTGCTTTATTGTCACAAAGTATTAAAATCAATCTAAAGTGATATTCATTTAGATGCACGTAGAACAGTGAAATTGTAACATTTCGGTTACCATGCTACTACCTGTTATGTGTGTTCTCATTTTCATGAAATCTGCTTGGATTAATTATTCACGGTGATCTAGATACCGCAAGGTTAATTAAGTATGAATTTGTTTTCCAAAGTTAGTTTCGTATGTTGGTAGCACTGGCTGGTAGTATTTAGAAGCGGATTTTCCGGCGGGAAATTAGCTTGGCCTTCGAGTGTTGGTAGAGAGAGCTTCGGTAGGCTTCGATTTTGGAGGCGGCTTGTTTGAGCCTGTAGTGTTGACTTCGGCCTGATTATTCGATAGTGTGTGATAGAACTTCGGTTTGGCTTTTAAAGGGATTTGTTGCATATAAGGTCGGTGACGCAGCTGCGTTCCTAGACAGGCTGTTAATGTCGGCGTGTTATGCAATGAATACGATGGGCGAATGCTGGAATAGTTTCTCTTCCATTATAAAAAAAATCACAGTAAAGTTTTGTTCTAACCGGTCTCGTGATGTTTTCGTATGAGGTTGGTTCCGACTTCCAGTTCTCTTGTGAATTCGGCTTATAGAGATTGCCACAAATACAGTAGGCGTTTCCGATCGTTTTAAGGTATCCTCATCCATGGTTGACTGTAGCTCTTCACTCCCACGTATTCTGAAACATGGGTGTGTTTGGTGTATTTTCAGTATTCATATAGATTATCCTTTACTCCAGTTGCTCTCTGTGTTGATTAGCTAGCGTGGATGTTGTCTATTGGGGTATTGTGTCGCCCAAACCACTGGAGAGGGTGATTAAGCTAGGACACAGGACATATGACGATTTGGCAAATCTATTGCAATCTATTTTTCTTTTAACTTCACACACATATATATATATATATATATATATATATATATATATATATATATATATATATATATATATATATATATATATATATATATATATACAGAGGCTGTTCGCACATTTTTTAGACGATTTTGGTAAGCGGTAATAAAAAATCGTTTGCTGCAAAAGAAATAATTCCAATTGTACTATGTTTTTAAAAGTCAAAATTATCGTCTGCGGCTTGAAAGTTTTGTTTTTATTCAAAAATGGCGTTTTTAACAAAACAGTGGTTCGAAGGCTACATTTATGCTCTTTCCGAAGAGAAATATGCATACTCTGTTATCCAAAAACGATGTGAGAGTCATGGTTTTGTGATATCTAAAGCGTCGATAGGTAATATCGTCAACAGGAAAGGAAAAAAACGTCAAATTGGAGCCTCAAGTGGGACAAAAATTCCAAACAAGTATCCAAGGAAAAAACGGATATCTTCGAATATTGCAAAGGTACGTTGTTTAATGTTAATAGAAAATCCCCCTAGTCAAAGGACAGTTGCAAAATCATTAAAATGCTCGGTGTCCACTGTAAACAAAATGATAAACGTTGATTTAAATTTTAAGAAAGCGAAAAAACGCAATGTGCATCGTCTTCTTCCAAATCATATCGCTGAACGCAGGACACGCTGCATAATTCTTTATAAGAAACACTTATCCAAAGAAAAATGGAAAACAATTGTCACAATAGATGAATCATGGGTGTATTTAAATGATTGCAACAAAAAAAGAGCCATTTATTATCATAAAAGGGGAGAAAAAAATTTAAGTACATGGTTCAAAGAATCGAAAGAAAGTTTTTCTAAGGGATTCATGATTGTTGCTGGTTTTTCTTATAATGGCAAGTTAAAAATAAAGAGAGTGGGAAAAAATGTCAAGATTAACTCCAAATACTATCAGGAACATATTTTATCGCCAATTTTTCTGAATGAAATACCATCGCTTTACCCACAGTGCCATCAATCTGTGAGACTCCATCAGGACAAAGCTAGCAGTCACACATCAAAATCCACTGTAAATTTCCTAAAAGAAATGGAACAAAAAACTGGTATCAAGGCCATACCCTTCACTGATATCCCTACTAAATCTCCCGATGTATCACCTATGGATTTTTGTGCTTTCGGACTTTTAAAATCTGCATTATCCAAACGTCGTCCCAAAACTCTTACAGGACTCTGGAAAGCTGTTCAGGAGGAATGGGATAGAATACCTCTTCTGACACTTCAAAAGGCATTATTATCCTGGAAATTGCGGTGTCAAAAGATAGTTCAGAATAAGGGATGTCAAATAGAACATTTAAAACACAAGAATTTTATGTAATTTAGTTTTGTGAATACAATATACATCGTCTAAAAAATGTGTGAACAGCCTCTGTATATCATTAAAATTATTATAAGGATGTTTTATAATAAGAATTTGAGTATATATAATAGTTTAAAAGTTCAATGAAAGAATTCTTCAGAAACATACATATTTTGTTTTTGCTTCGTCAAAATACTTGGACCCGAAGAAGAGTTTTGAGAAGTGAACAAGTCCATTTTTTAAGGCCCAACCCTTGTCCACGTGTATCGCAATAATGCTTGATTTTTTTTATGTCTTTCTATTATCGTTTCCATATCATTGAAATTTGTTGATTTTCTTTAACTTGATGACTCGTATTTTGAATTTTTTTCCATTTGATTGAAGATTTGCTGTTTTATAATTTTATTTTGTAGATGTTTTAGAAAGTTAGCTTTTTCGAGTTGCAGCTTCTCACTTTTCTTTCAATGGACTTTTAAACTATTATTATTATTGGAATTATTTTATTTATAAGCTGCATTTGCGCAATAAATTAAATGTCTTTTGAATTGTCATTCTTTTTACTTAATATCTGTAATTTCTTTACATATTCATATTTGCATAGTATCCTTCATATTTTTAATAATCTACGGTATTTATGAAATAATTTATACATATACTTATATATATATATATATATATATATATATAGCTCATGTTTCTGTTACAGTACCTTATAATAGTGTAACTAGGTTGATTGAATGATGTAATTATCTACTTGTTACTGTAATACCATGTTTCATGAATAAACAATATTTAAAATTAAACTTCTAGTTCTCTTACCTAGTTATTCCCACGGGCGTGACAAGATAGGAAAATTATGTTAATTCCGTATTTTATTGAGTGAAAATATTCGAATTTTGTTCCTTTTTTTGATGTCTCAATTCAGTTACAAAATAATTTATCCAGGAAAATGTCACGTTCTGTCTGCACTGCAATGCTATCAATTGATTTTCTGTGCAGTGTTTTATAATACGAATTTGCGTATTTAAAGTTGCGTTTAGTACATTTTAAATAAATAAAATCATATTTGAGATATTTTTTGGAAAAAACGCAGTGTGTCACGTGAACGTTTAAATTCCAAGTACTGCCAATAGTTTTAATTTTTTTCTATTTTTACTTTCCCTGCAATACATGGTAATGTATAGGGAAAGTATTGGAATCATGCCGAAAATCACAACTCGAGTTTTCGACGGATCTACACGTTTCGAGACCTGTAGAATACGAAAAAAACATTTTTAGCGTGACGTCTGTGTGTGTGTCTGTCTGTGTGTCTGTCTATGTAGATGTTGTATCCACTCTAACTAAAAAAGTAATCGACCTAATTTCATAAAATTTGGTAGGTAAGTCACTTGTAGGCGACTCTGGTGCTGATTAGTTTTGGGTACGATTCGGGATAAAAGAACCCGCCTTTCTTTGCGAAATGGCCCGCAAAAGCTTGTATCCACTGTAACTGAAAAACTAATGAACCGAATTTCACAAAATTTGGTAGATGAGTCACTTGTGGGTTACCCTGGTACTGATTAGATTTTGGTACGATTCGAAAAATAATAACCTGCCTTTTTTTTGCAAAATGGCCCGCAAAAATCGTCAAAGTCTAAACTAATGAACTAGATATACTCAAATAAATCCATTAAATGCTCGTTTAATACGTAATTTTTAACGATGAAAAGAAAAAGATCAACCCCATTACACTAGGACTAGCCGTTCTCGAGATATTTTAGTTTTTCGCATTTTCTCTACGCCACCTTTAATAATAAGTCCGGTTACCGAATGAGAACGAAAATTGAATTAAAAGTGAAATAAATTTAAAAATAAATAAAGAGAACGTGAATATAAACTTCTGCAGGGAAAGTCATGTGTTGCCCACATCAGACTTTTTAATATTATTGTCTCCAAAAATGTAAGACCATTTGAATGTTTCATCGACTTCAAAATCAAAATTATTTTAGTACTCAACGCTTATAGTGCAAATTTTCACTTCAATCCCTCGATTGATGCAAATATAACTTATTCACATATTTTTCCTCTCTCACAAACACACAGACACATTAGTATTACCTGTTAACAATTTTACCCGAATCCGATTCCTAATATGTTCAAAACGTGTATTTTGACCGAAAAATAAAATGTGTATTGTCGAACCCCGTACAATACTTTCGCTATATACACATATAATTACCGACACAATACTTTATATAAGCATTTATATAAAACATTTGCCGCACAAAAGATTTCATCAATTATTCATAAAAATAGAGAATGACATACAGATTTTATAATAGATGTTATTTTAAACAAAAGCAATACTTTATGGGGCGTAAAATATAAAAATTCAACGTTTGGTACTAATTCCACCTTGGTAAAAGAGCGCCTATGCACCACGTCCACAAGACCCCCCAGGGTATCCCATGGCGAAGGGGATGAGATTTGCAGCTTCACTTTTATAGAGGCTCGAAGGGGCGAAGTCTGTCTTGGCCTGACATGACGACATCCATGCCCGTTGGTGGGATTCGAACCCGCAACCCGGCAATCCAGCGATCAGACGAAAACGCATGCCCCTGACCGCTCGACCACCGGATCGCAAAAATTCAACGTAGCATGCGTTAACGGAATAATAGTCTTACATAGAATTTTTTGTCACACTTACAACATTAGTCGGATTTTTTTTTTTATACTATTTTAAATTTTTCAAAATGAAAAGCGTTTCATTTATTAAAACTAGTTTTAACGTGTTCATTTTAAATGCCAGAGACATTTTAAACAAGAAAGATCAATCATGCTTAAAGCATTGATTATGAAACACTTTCCAACTTCACACGCCTGGCTGTCAATATAAAAGCAGCATTTCATTCATAAATAATTTCTCATTCATGTCATTCATCACAATACTATAATAATTTATTTTATTTGAAAATTAAGACCATGGAGCTGCAAGTAATTAATTTCTATGCGTAAAACTTCATCGAAAAAAATCGTCCTTCTCTTTGTAAAATCAATGAATATTGCATTCATATCAGCTACGCAGACTCCATGAACTAAATGATTTTGTGTGAAAGAAATACAGCAATTTTAATACAACTCATTCTACATATTTTACTGTTTACATTTTACATAGGTGGAAAATAGGCTTTGTTGTAGAAATAATCAAATTTGGATGAGCATTTAAACTCAAATATATTGTAATTACGCTGTTTCAGTATGTAGAGGCACAGAATTTAAGCAAAAATAGAGTGGTTTTAGGACGGATACAACATTCAATATGAATTAAAAAGAACTTTAAAAATCACGATTTTGAGACAAGATGGATGCCATATATCAGTTTGAAGTGGGTCACGTGATCTTTTCATATCGTGGTCATGTGATCGCTGCATATAAGAGGTGTTATTATTATTTTAATTTTTATTTTAAAAACTACTGAATATATTTCGCTGAATTTTTTTTTATATATTTTATGGAACAATTTGAATATTACCTAAAATTTTCGAAGCAATTTGTGAATTTGAAATCCGCTTAAAAAATGTTTGAAAAATTAGGTCCCATAGGGCTCAATGTATTTCATTTTTTCAACCCGGGTTCAATCCAAAACTAATTGGGTGATATTATTCATTTATATTCCCAAAAGTCCTACAGACCGTCTGAACAACATACTAAAATTTCATTTTGATTAAGTCATTTTTACGGCAGTTATCGTGCTGAAGGACAGACAGACAGACAGAATGAACAAAGTCATATACACTTTTCAACTTTGTAGTAAAGTGTTAAAAATAATTGTACTTTTCCAAATCGTGATATATTTGGTGAGGCAAATACTGTGCATAAGCATGATTCTCTCATCATCTATCTATCCGCAATTTATGCAGCATGCAGAATTCCCCAGGAATCTAAATACCTCTCAAGCTCCTAAACAAATGAAAACTAATATTGATGATGAACTTGGTCTTTTTGACTGCCAGGAAGTTCTACACGTTTATCCGAACTGCTCTGAGAGATCACGTAAAGCGATTAGACGAAGGAACCTCCCATCCAATTCTTCCCTTCCAAATCGATCCGATCTCAGAAGATTTCGGTTAATCGGGTAATCCAGCGTTCAATAAGAAAAGCAGTTGCCTGCTGAGGGATTAATTGTTCAGATCCCAAGGAGTGAGGTGATCGATTTTGAACATGACGGAGTGACTTGGAATTTATTCGACATCAGGCTTACATCAGGAGTTAGTTTGTCAGAATGTGAGTTCAATTGGACACTTAATGTGAAAACACTAAGCATTTACATCTATGCTTTGCACGAGAGAAATGAATAGCGGTCACTAAATGGGACATTTATATACTTAAAAAGTACTGAATATCAAAAACCGTTTCAAATTAATACATAAAAATGGCGCACATTTTGTAATTGTGTTAACATGGAAATTGTGGAACGTAAAACACCCGATCACTGTATGTTGACTTATTTTCAACGTTTTTAGATATTTTAAGATAGAAATTAATTATTTATTTGCATTATTTTTCAATAATTTGACTTGAAACATATCCAGCAAACAATTTCGAAAGTAAGTCTGTTACCATAGTTACCGCAATAGAATAAAAATTTTGAATTCACCAGTTGATAAAACATAATAAAATATCGTCTGCTGTAAATATAAATTAAAATATTTCTTAAACAGTTGATTGCACACCGATAAAGTTCATTAAAAAATTAAGATCATTAGTTTTTCTTCTATGGTGGTATAAAATCAGATGTTATGTATTTGGTCTGTCTCGAATTATAGCTGAAAGAAGGTTAGACCAAGGAATTCAGCGATTTATAAATGTTTCTATGAAAATTCGAAGAATTTAGATTTATCTCATTCCGCATTGGTCAAGTCTTACGTGTATACAAAGTTTAGAGGTTCCACCTTCAGCAGATTGGACTGTATAATTCATCTCTTAGTCGATTAATCTGCTGTATGCAGCTGTATAGCATAGATTTATATTTTAAATTTAATAGAAAATCATAGATATTAACTGATAAAGTTGGTGTAAATAGGCTGACGTAATGATATTTCTTACGGATGAGCAGATAACTAAACTAAAACATTTTAAAACTTTTTAATAATTACAGATCTACACGCTGCTACTAATGATTTAAGATCAAATAATAATTGTATTCTAAATCTTGTTCTTCAAATATTCTCATGAAATACTTAACACAATTTCTTTCTAAATATAAAAAGTAAGTGTAAGGATAACTTTTTTTTTCTCTGTAAAATTATCCCCACAGGCCCAAACCTAAAATAATAAGACATCGTGTACTCGTTTGCAAACCAACTTACAAAATATAAAATTTTATTACGATATATAAAAGTGTTGAAGCTTACATATAAGTAAATTAAATAAAGTAAATTAAAAAGTAAATTTAAAGGACATCATTGTGCAATAAGTATACTAGATTTATATATGTAACTTATAAAATAAAAATTTCAGAAATAAAAAGTTGTTAAAAAAATAGAAATAATATATTAATTTTCCCCATTAAAAATTGAAACAATTAAATAAACTTAATATTCAAGTATATTATGAATGCTATCATTAATAAAATCCCAAATTAGTTTGATTATAGACATAAAAATTTATGATATGCGCATAAGAGCATATTAAGATTTTAAAGACAAAAAACATTAATTAGTAAATTATAATTATTTTTATGCAATATTTCTCCGTTTTCAATCATTTTTAACATTTTATAACATAGTTGAAAAGTATTTATGAATTTGTCCATTCTGTCTGTCTGTTCGCTCGCAAGATAACTGCCGTAAAAATGACTTTATCAATTGACTTTATCAATGAAATTTTAGTATGTTGTTGAGATGGTCTGTGGGATATATGGGGATGTAAATGAATAATATCACCCAATTAGTTTTGGATTGAACACGGGATGAAAAAATGAAATACATTGAATCGTATGGGACCTAATTTTTCAAACATTTTTTAAGCGCGTTTAAAATTCACAAATTGCTTCAAAAATTTTATGAAGTATTCAAATTATCCTATAAAATATATAAAAAAAATTCAGAAAAATATGTTCGGTAGTTTTTTGAATAAAAATTAAACTAATAATTGCACCCATATTATGTGAAAAGATCACGTGACTCACTTCAAAATAAATTATGGCATCCATCTTCTGTCACAATCGTGATGTTTAAAGTTCTTATTAATTTATATTTAGTGTTGCATCCATCCTAAAACCGCTTTATATTTAATTTTTTTCTGTGCATCTATATTCTGCGCCAACGCAATTACAATATTTTGGTGTTTGAATAATCATCAAACTTTGATCATTTCTACAACGAAGCCTAACTTTCACGTATGGAGAATGTAAACACATCACGCTGTAAGATGAGTTGTATAGGATTGCTGCATTTCTTCAATACAAAATTATTTAGCGCTGGAGTCTGCAATATAGCTGATATGAATGAAACATTAATTGATTTTACATAGCGAAGCAGACAATTCCATATTATTTCTTTTTGATGAAGTTTTGAGCATGGAGTTAGAAAGTAATTTTACTTCCATGGTTTTACGATTTTAAGTAAAATAAATTATTGTAGTATTCCGATAATTTAAAAAATATCGCCGCTGAGTGAAAGGTATGTAAAAAAGTTTATGAATGAAATATTCACTGCTTCTATATAGAGAGCTATGTGATTTATATTTCGATGACGCTATTTGAATTAAGTTCATTTGTTTTCGATAAAGTTTCCAATATAATAAAAATAAAATAAAATAAATAATTGTAGTTTTGTGATAATTTTAAAAATATCACCGCTGAATATGTCACATTTTAGAGATGTTTAAATAAAATTGCTTTTCAGTGGGAAAGTGTTTCATAATCAATGCTTTATGCATGATTGGTCTTTCTTGCTTTATTTCTATTTTAAAGAAGATAATTTTTCTCTACCCTAAAAATTTCATTTTAATAACTTCAATAGAATTTACTTTAAGTTTGAACTTCTCTTGATTTTATGGAAATTTTCGTATTTTAGAGCAATAGTGTCCCTTTATAGATAAACTTAGCCACTTTGAGTTCAGGGTAGTTTCACTCGTTCATTCGGATTGCTGAGATCTAGAGAGATCACGAAAACCAATTAGAATGCTAACGCCCGCACAGTTTGTCGCCCATCAATTGTATATTCTGAAGATTTCTGTTAATCACTTAATCCTGTGCTTCGATAAGAAAAGTAAATAGCTGCTTGCTGTAGGATTAATTGCATAGTTTGCAGTGAGTGGGCCAATCAATTGTGTACATGATGGAGTTATGGGGAAATTGTATGAAGAATAGAAGATTTGCACCAGATGGCGCTGCAGGTGATTGATTAGGACATAGACTATTGACAAATAACGACAAACTGTGGAAATTTTCTGACAGAATAGTAAAATTTATCTTTATTTCTGATTTTTAATTTCTTGTTTTTAATTTCGGATCAAAGTGTAACTTGCAGATGTGTAGGACTGATAGGACTTCATAAGATTTAAAGGGTCATAGGGCTGTTGAAATTTCAAAAATTAGGTTCTTCAAAAGGTACATATGAAAGTTTTGAAAATTAAGAAAATTATAACTCTTTTATGAGTAAATTTTTATTCAGGACTAGTATAAAAATATGTCATTAGACGTTGATAAAATATTGAACCAGAGTTTATAGAACATAACTTAATTGCTCTACAAAATATTTTAGGAAGCAATTCTGTTATCAAGTAGTAATATTCCTCGCATTTATGAAGCCTAGTGAATGGTGCCATAAAGTTCTTCAGGGGTGCCGTGTGATTTGGAGGAAAAATTATTTCTCAAATAAAAGAAAAATATTTCAGAAAGAAAATTTATTACACCTGGGACATTCTTTCGAAGAAACAGAAGAGTCACGTGACGTAGCCTGCCCCCCCCCCCCAAAAAAAAAATAAACTATAGTTATTCGACCAACCTAGAACTCTTGCTCTACTTGAGATGTCGACCTCCAAAGTTCATTGAAGAATAGACCAAACACGTATAAAAAAATCAGAGTGATGTGTAGAATCATATTAATAAGTAGGCAGCAAATCTAAACAGGTTAGAAATCACTAATTTAGAGGATCAGAATTTGATCAGTAGTTCTCCATCACTATACAAAAGATGGCTCTTTTAGATATACACTTACAGGTTCATAAGATCGTCCTTGCAATTTATTTACACTTACTGCAGAAGATTAAATGACAAAGAATTGCATTTGTATTAAAATAAAGGCTTGTATTTCACTTGGAGCCAAATTTACTTCAAACTGTGAAACACCATCTTCCTTGTTTTCCGTTATTATTATATCACACTATTAGATAATGTATGAAAGTAGAGAAAACTTGTTGACCAATCACAGATCCAGAATCGGGAGGATGTACACTTACGAACTTGATAAGGGCACATTCCTTTTAACTATATGTATAAGTAATGGTCATGAAGCATCTTTTAATACCAAATAAAAAGAAATCATCGCTCAACATTGAGTAACTGAGCAGTATTTTCAAACATAAGATATATTTCTGATCATCTATCTCGAGAAATAGTGAGGAAATGACAATGACCTCTGAGATAGATGGCCATCATTCCAAGATCAAAACTACTACAACTAAATGTATCTTTCTCTTTTTGGAATTTTTTCGTATGTTTGCAATTAATTCACCACGTTTTTGAAGTTCATATGTATAGTACAGTGGAGCGGATGTCAATCGTCTATCTTTATCTCAAGCTGTAGTCTTACTACAGCCAGCACATTCGTTGATGTCATTTTCATCCACCCACTGCTTGAACATTTCCTTAGGCAATGTATATATGACTCAGAACTAGATAAAATTGGCAGTATTTTCCTTCTTTACAGTATTCATCTTTCTTTCTTTGATACAGTTTATTACTTTCCTTATATGCATAATGTATAAGGGAAGTATTGTGACGGGGTCGAAAATTCGAATTCGAGTTTTCGACGGGAGAGCACGTCTCAAGCATTCCTGATCACGAATCAAACATTTTTGAAGTGATATCTGTGTGTGTGTGTCTGAAAGTATGGGTGTGTGTGTGTGCGTGTGTCAGTGAGTCTGTGGAGACGATACCTGACGAATGAATGGATCGATTGGAATGAAATTTGGTACAAAAATCACAATCCGTAAACAATGGAAGCCTATTGTTTTTATACGCAATCGAATGTTCAGAACCTCCCTTAATTTTCGAGTGAAATTCTGAAAAAAATCGTCAAAAAATCAAAACCGCTAATAAAGTTACGCAAATAGACATTTCTTACGTAATTTTTTATTAGAAAACGATTGTCATAAATTTTAGAACGCTAACATGAACCGTTTTTGAGATATTGCACAATTTTCAAAAAAATTATCAAAAAGTTACATAAAATAAAAAAAAATATATTTCCTATCGAGAAACATGTTCACTTTTCATATGTAATGCCATGCGATAAATTTGGTGACATCATTCTCGTGGATCTAGTTTGTTCCAGTCATGAAAAAAGATACCTTGAGTAATACTTTTGTATTTGAGCGCCAATAGTCATTTATCTGCTGTAAGAATAACTTATTTCTCAGTCCATAACGCTTGGCGAGATTTTGGTGACGAATTTGGCGGAATGTCGCCAACTTGGCGACATTTTTACTTGTTGCCAACTTAACAAAAATCTCGCCAAATGGATAAAAATGACGCTAAATCAATGAAAATGACGACTGATTGAAGAAAATTCAATATCTTGGAAAGAATATAAGTATCTACTATAAGAATAACATTTTTTTTAACTGTAACAGTAGTAAATTCATTGCATTATATAAGGAAAGTCATGTGTTTCCCACATCAGATTTTTTTTGTTTTCAAATTGAATTTTGCCCTCGCAACACCTCATACCGCCGCACTTTAGCACTTTAACTTTCGCAGTCGTTATGTATTCATATAAACTTTAAACCATGCCAGCGTTAAAAACATTTAAACTAAAGCATGAGCTTGCTCTTTAGGATAAATCTGTATTTAAAGTGTGATATCGACCATCTGCTAATAAGTTAGAATCATTTTATTAATAAAGGGGAAACTGACAGATGGAGAGGCAAAGAGAGGACCTGTTTTTCAAGCACGTTAAAAATTCGATATTTAAAATTAGCCATCTCACACCTTGAAAATGGACATCTGTTCCCTAGTAGTTCGAAATAGACGGCCAACGTCATTTGTATTATTCGACAATAGTTTCCGACCATTTGGGAGTTTGGATTTTACCTATTGTGAATCATAAAGATAGAAAGATTAAATTATGACGATAATAATAATAATGTACTTACCATCAAATATATTTTTATTTCCAATGCTTTTGTTATTTTCATACATATTGGTTTGATATTAAGAACGTGCTGTCTAAAATGAAACTTTATAGGTTACTGTAGGCACAGACTACTATACAGACCTGTCACTCTCGATAGTTTCGGTTTCGCGGCGGCCATTAGAGATAGACCAAACATTGGGTTGGCGCGCTCTTGGCGATGGTCTGGTTTGTTCCGAGCGCTTGGCGATAGTCTGGTTTGGTTCCAAGACGATTTTCAATGTTATAACCCTATTTCGCTCGGCGAAAACTTAGAACAGACTAGCGTGGTTTGAGTAACGTGAAAAAGGATTATTTGTTAAGTGTTTAGATCATTTCATAGAAATGGATTGGTAAAAGAAAACTGGTTGCGTTACAGGGTATGTAATTTATGTTTATTAAAATTGAAATAATTTTAGTTATCACCATCCTACATACGTGTTCATTATAAGTATACACGTGTTCATAAGTATACACGTGTTCATATAAGTATATTAGTGCTGTGTTATTACTACCGGATTAGACTAAATTTTAAGAGGTAGTGGTATAATTAGTTAAAAAATATTTTCCGTATTTTTATAAAATGTGAAATAATTGATATTTGGATAGCTTTTTCTTAGTTGAATGTGATATAGTATGTGTATATATTTATGTAAAATTTTTTTTATTAAGTGCCTTATGGTGGAAAATCCCCCCCCCCCCTCGGGTAATTAATGATTGAGTTCCACAACTTCGATAGTGCATTTATGTAAATTTGATATTTACTTTATGAATATTTTTATATTTAAAAAAAAAAGTCTATTATCAGTATCCCAGAATAAATTAAGAATCAAGTAATTAACGATCAACACGCTAGTATACTTTTTAGACTGAAAATATTATATAATATTTCAGTCTTTTGAGTATGTTAGCTTGTAATTTTTTGTGCATTATGTTTTATAGTGAGACAATGCAATGTGTTGAAGACCCAGACCGACCGGCTCGTCAGCAAGGACATGAGCAACCGATTAGTCGGCCGGGACAATGCAATGTGTGTATTTTTTAATCTATTTTATGATTATTTGAATTAAATATATAACTATGTTTATTTAAATATTCTTAAACTAATGAATATATTTATGTTGCAGATTAATGTATTTTTAAATCCTGATCCTTTCTATAGTTTCAAAAATTATAAAAGTACAGTCCTCAACATTTTGTTCCCCTCCCGTTTAAAAAAAAATCGCCAAGCAAGCGATAACGCGCCAAATCTGGCAGACGCATCGCACTTCAGTTGCTCCATCTGACTAGCGCTAGTGTCTATGCGACATCCCATGTTAAAAATGTTGCCATAGGATCCTATGGGAGTGAGCCTTCTGAATATAGTATTCTGTGACTGTAGGTATATGTCTTAGCTATCTAGTAACTTAATTTTGGAATTATGGGAATTGGATATTAATTCTGAATGGCTATTTTTCCCGTACTAACTCTCTATATCAGTGTAAAATAAAATAACTTCATCTAATCTTTAAAATGTAAATATCCTACCCTTGTAACATTTAATATTGATTCAATATTGTATATATTGGCATTACATTGGGAAAAGTTCCAATGTAACCCCAATATTGGTGTTACATTGGCCTCTAATATTAGCTAAATATTTCCATTACAATATTACGCCAATATTGATGTTGCATTGGAAATATTTCCAGTGGAACGCCAATATTGGCGTCATATTGTCCTAATGTTGTGCCAATTATGCCAAAATATCCACTTTTTCATATTGATCCAATATTTCCAATATTGGATTGCTGCTAGGGTAATTATGAAAATTTTAAAAGCACATTTCTTATCTACATATTACTAAACGTGCAAATCTCCTGAATAACTGGAATTCTCACCAACTCCACCTATCGGAAATAATACGTGTTTATCCGGATTACTTAGAAATATGCAAAGCAATTACAACAATAGCACCTTCTCCCCTCCCCACTCCACCGATCCGTTCCTCTTTGAAGATTTCTAGTAATCGTGTAATCCAGTGTTTAGATAAGAAAATCTGTTGCCTACTGTGGGATTAATTACTCATTTTCCAAGAACTGAGTTCTTTCATTGAAAACACAATAGTGCAATGGAGTTATTTCAGAACGATTTTGAGGGGTTGGTTTGAATCAGGACGAGGAAGTTGGGAAAGTGGCAGTGAGTACTGCACTTCTCTTATTCACGGGGATAATTTTAAGTATTCCTTTTCAGAGAGTTCTCTAACGATTTATAACTGTCTTCAGAACATTTGGTAGAAATTTTCGATAAAAAAAATAAATTAGTTTAAGTAGTTTCCACCAGGGATCAACCAATTTAGCCCTACACGTAAAAATGAATAAAATATGCATACAGTTCAAATTCTAATAAGAAAGTGCACTGTAACGGGAATAATGATAGACACGAATCTTTTCACATGTTCTTATCAATAGAAAATTAACAACTCCCACATTGCTTAATACATTTTGCTTGGGAAATTATCCTATAAGAATGTAGCAAATTCGCCAACTAGCCAGTATTTGGATCAAACACTGCCACTGGAAAGTCAGCATTCCGTGTTTACGCGACATTGTTGAACTTGCACTAATACGGATTATTCTTCACGCTTTGTTATTTCCTATACGACAGCTTCCATAAAATTGTATGTGCATTGCAAAAATATTGTTAATAGTAATAATTTTGAAATGGTGCTGAAAGACAGTTGAACGAAGGATTTAAAAATTCTCCTCGCTTTCTTCATCGGCTGCATGATTGGTAACACAATTCACCGAAGATATGCCTCATTCCAGGCTCATGATTACTCCTTCCTTTTAACTAATAGCTCGCACGTATCATCTGCAACCCAATAGCAACTTCGCTCGATATCGACAACATACACACTGGGAGAAGTACTGCAACCCTCATAAGTCGATATAAGGGGCAATAAGTACTGAATATGTATTTAGCTCAACGCGTTGATGCTTAACGCGTTTTAATACGACACTTTGGACTCTAATGGTGTTATTACACAGGGCAATTTTTATTGCCGAACTTTAGCAATTCCGTCCGTCAACCATACTTTAAGCTCCTCCTCTCTAACAGGCTCCTCCTCTCTAATGCCGCCGATTTCATTCCAGGAGGCATTCTATAGTGTTTTCTTCGATTTTTCTTCGATGGATTTTTTATATCCCGCAGGTGTCTGAAATTTGATAGAAGTGCTATCAATTTTTTCCATCTCTAGATTCCAACGTAGTGGAGTTGCTTTGAGATGCGCTTGAAGTTGTCATCGCCATCTTAAACGCGAATATGGGGCAGTAAGGCGGAGCGGAGTGACGTCCAATCTTATCGTCCTCTGTGATTGGTTCACGCTTGGAAATTGAGCAATTTTTACTGCTGAGTTCGAAAAGATTGCGGCAATTCGGCAGTAAAATTCCTTCCCATTGAAATGTATGGTGTTGCTGAAAAATTGTGGAAGGAATTGCTCCGTGTGATAACACCTAAGTCAAATTCCGTTACTGCCAAATTGGTGATTTAGCCCTTACTGGTTATTTAGTCGTTGCGCTTGGCGAGCAAGCATCGTTATTCTGTTGCTGTGCTTGGCGAGTTTTATTTTTACTCGCTATGGTGAGGAGTAACAATAAAACTTACAAGTTTTATTGTTCCAAGAACAAAAAAACTTGTAAGTTCAGCTCCCCAGTTAAATTTGTCTAAGTCATGTTTCTAGACAATGAACTTTTTTTTAACAGGTTTTACTCCTTTCAGAGCCAAGTTTCATCTGGAGGTGATATTTCTTCATATTTAATGTAATTTTTATCTACCATTAGGTATTTTAGTACGCTTCTACTATATTTTTTTGAATGTCTTTTGAACGTTTGCATATTTTTTCTGCTTCTTCATAAATATTAAAAATCGTATAAAAGTTTATATACAAAATTCTATAAAATCTCTTTCATACAATTAAGAAATGAAATAGGTTATAATTATCTTATTTGATGCAACAATAATATACATATATTCACTGTAAGTTTTATTTCTCGGCATAATTATTATAACATTGCTATCAGTCTTAAGTAACCACCTGTTTAAAAACTAAATACCACTTTTCGGAGTCCCGTAAGTTGTCGCTTTTTACATATACGGTTTCGTTGTTTTTGGTATAAATGTATCTATTAACAATAAATAAAGCTTATTTCATATAAACATGTCACATTCTTTAACAAGTTTGTAAATCACATTCCTAGTTCTTTCTTTACCTTCTATTGCGGCAAATTTGACATGGAAATATTCCTCTAGAAATTCCAACTTCACTCCCAACTCCTAAATAAACTAAAAACGATATTAATGATGAATTTGGCTTTGAGTACCAAGTAGTTCTACATGTTTATCCAGATTGCTTAGAGAAATCACGCAAAGCAATTAGAACGCTAGAGCTTACCCTTCTACTCTATCGATCCAATCCTCCTGCAAGATTTGAGTTAATCGCGTAATCCAGAGTTTCGATAAGAAAAGTTGTTGCTTTCTGTGAGATTAATTGTTCAGCTTGCTATGAGTGAATTGATCGATTGTGAATATCATGAAGTGACATGGAAATTGTTCCAAATACAGCAGGTTTCCACTAGAAATCTGAGAATTTGAAAACTACAGAACAATAATGCATTATAGTGATTGGAATTTATCTTTCAGTCATTGTAACTACAGCAGAGGTCCAAAAATATCTTGTTTGTCAATCATCCGTAGCAGTGGTTCTTAACCTTTAACTTTACGAATAACTCTTGCATAACCACTTCTTTCAATTATATTGCTGACTGTTTATGTCTTTTAATTGCACCATAGGACGGTGCAATATACTTTTATTGAACCAGCTGATGGACTATTTATTCCAATTATACAAATGACTGCTTATATAACCATTTCTTTCAATTATACTCCTGACTGTTTATGTCTTTTAATTGGACCATCGGACTGTCCAATATATTTTAATTGGACCATTGGACTGTCTAATATATTTTAATTGGACCATTGAACTATACAATATATTTTAATTGGACCATCGAACTGTCCAATATATTTTAATTGGACTGTCCAATATATTGTAATTGGACTGTCCAATATATTTTAATTGGACCATTGGACTGTCCAATATATTTTAATTGTACCATTGGACTGTCCAATATATTGTAATTGGACTGTCCAATATATTTTAATTGGACCATTGGACTGTCCAATATATTTTAATTGGACCATTGGACTGTCCAATATATTTTAATTGGACCATCGAACTGCCCAATATATTTTAATTGGACCATTGGATTGTCCAATATATTTTAATTGGACCATTGGACTGTCCAATATATTTTAATTGAACCAGCTGATTGGCTATTTATTTCAATTATACCAATTACTGCCTATTTATTTCAATAGTGCTATTTGACTAACCATTGATATTTGTACCCCTGAATATTCAAATCGTTCGGTTTACCACTCGACTGACAATTTATTTCAATTGTACCTTCCGACAGCCCATATCATTCAAGTGTACCGTCTGATTGATTATTTCTCTCAATTGACTAACCATATTTTTAATTGTACCACCATGTATTTCAATTAATTGTATTCCCGCCTTTCTTTTCGTAAATTAAATAAATTTAGACCTAACTTTATTTTTCTACACATACAATTTTAATTGAATTGATTTTTTAAATCACGCAAAGAAATGAATTGTATTCAGGGAATAAAACTGATGGAGAGAGATCTTAAATTTTAAATTTATTGGAGCAGATACAAGAAACGAAGAATTTCAAAAATATATTGAATAAAAATGTATATAAATATGTTTAGATAACTTGCAAAAATATCGAAAAATACAAATTTTTTGTTTGAAACTTCCTCACGAAATATCGAAAATAATACTCAGCTGACTTTTGTTTATCACTCTTAGTCTGTAGCGCAACTACATATATACACTATTGTCATATAAATTCGCTTCATACGTCGAAAGAAATACTGATTTGCTTTATATAAGTGGAATTTAAATCGACTTTTATAAATCAATCAAAGAAATCATTGACCTATGGAATAATCTTATAAAAGCAATTGTGGAAATTATTGCATTTTCACACCCATCTGCCATTAGAGAACACTTCGCGTATACTCAAAGATCACTGTTTGTACCCTCAGAGGTATGTGAACTGCAGGTAGTGTGAAACTATCCTATAACTGTGTTATAAATCCTTACACAATCATAGTAGGATTTCATTCATCCGGAGCTGAAGTGATCTGGATGAACGAAAGTTCGGATAATTCGTAAAAGGCAATAAATATTTATTAGTAGTAAGAGTAATATTAATATATACCTAACTTGCTTTAAATATTTATTATTTGAAGGAAAAATTAAAAAGCTTATAACTAACTATGAGTAAAAGCCATCTTTCAGTTTATCAGCTAATTCTGAATGCTTCTTTGGAGATGTACATGTAAAATCTCACAACCGCTTGGTCATATCATCCGCTCACATAAACAGTTTTCGTCTACTGCTCGAAATAAGATTGGGATTATTGTTGCTTCAGCATGGCAGAATGGCTTTTGCGCTGTTCTGGCTCCTGGACATGTTAGTCTTTAACACTTTCATTGTTACGAGCATGAGAAGCATGCGAATGTGCAGAGTTAAGCTATTCAGTTCAACTGTTTGACTTGTTTTAAACAAAATTGATATCAGTAACCGTATTAATGATCATGGTGTGATAAAAAATTGAAGCCAGAAAACAACTGTCTGGACTTGCTTGGACAGCTTTAAAGTCACAGGAACTGACGTGCAGTGATGTTATTGATATTACAGTATAAGAAAACTTGGATGATTATCATATGTTGGGCTATCACTAATAAAACTCTCTCAGAACTGATACTTCAGAATATTATTACAAAAAATATTATTGAGTTTGAAAATGTTACAATTGTTATCACCACGTTTAAAAGAATAAAATATATTTGTAAAACAATAATCACTGATATGTTGTTGCTTTTCGTATTTCAGTTCTATTTTATAAATTGTTCAGCGTAACATTTTTGAATAATTAAATCCTAAATAAAAAAAATCGATTTAAGCACCTTATAATAAATATCTCTTTACTTTTTATTAATATTTAGAAAAATTATATGATGTCAAGAAAATAAATATTTAATACGGACATATGCATGTTCTTTCACTACGCGATGCATAGACGGAGAGTCTATCTAGTTTTCATTTAGAACATGGTGCAGCAATTTAAACAATTTTCCCATCTAGAGAAATTCCAGCAATTAAGCTAAATGAAGGCCTTGTGAACCTGCAAACCTCAGGGGAAAATCAATGGCTGTTCTAACGTTGCCAATCCGAAATTACTAAAAATTAAACATTAAAGCAATTGAGGTTATGAAAGAGAAGGAAACAAATAGTAGAATATTACAGAATAATCGCTAAAACATAGTCAAAATTAATTACAATTCATAAAACTGTGAAATATTGTACAACACAATAAATCATAACGGACACAACTTGTTAAAAATATTGATTGCATAAAAAAAGGGAAAAATAGAACAGTTACATGAAAAGGAAACAAAAAATTTCTGAAAGAGTATAAGCAACTTCACACGGAGAGAAAAGCAAATGACAAATAAAGGCAAAATTATTGGTTTTGAAAATTGTGAGAACATCATCCGGAGGGGAAAAATAATGCATATAAATAAAGGAAACAATCGGTTTCTGAAACCAAATCAGCCTTCTACCTTAGTTACGTAGTTACGTGACCTTCATGTCCCGAGTCACATTTTCTTGCTGAAGAAACTGTTTTGCCTGATTCAATCTCTAGAACCTCACAAAATAGGCTAAGTTTTTCCCAATAAATAGCTGAGATGCATATAAATATATGTTATATGCCATAACTGACGTAGTATTTTAATTTTGAGGCTCATTAATAATGTTCCGCACTATAATATATAACCGTTGAACTCCATCAACTTAAAAGTAGCTTCATTTGAACTCCCACTCCCTATGCTCCAGAAACTGCTCAGCCAGACTCAACCGCTGGGACCTCACAAAAGAGATTCAGTTTTTACCAATAAACAGTTGAGATGCATTAAAATATTTGTTATATGCTGTACCGAAAGTAGTTTTTTAATTCTGAATATCTTTAATAATGTTCCGCACTTTAATATATTGTCGTTGACCTCTGTTATTTTAAAAGTAGCTTTATCTGGCTCACCGCTCGCTTTGCTCCAGAAACTGCTCTGCCAGATTCAACTGCTAGAGCCTCACAAACAAGATTCAGTTTTTACCAATAAACAGTTGAGATGCATTAAAATATTTGTTATATGCTGTACCGAAAGCAGTTTTTTAATTCTGAATCTCTTTAATAATGTTCCGCACTTTAATATACTGCAGTTGATCTCTGTTATTTTAAAAGTAGCTTTATATGGCCCACCACTCGCTTTGCTCCAGAAACTGCTCTGCCAGATTCAACTGCTAGAGCCTCACAAAAAAGATTCAGTTTTTACCAATAAACAGTTGAGATGCATTTGAATATTTGTTATATGCTGTAACGAAAGTAGTTTTTTTAATTCTGAAGCCCTTTAATAATGTCCCGCACTTTAATATATTGCCGTTGACCTCCATTATCTTAAAAGTAGCTTTATCTGGACCCCCACTCGCTTCGTTATAATCCGCTAGTAATAGCTTCGTAATGGCCACTTAGTTTCTGAATAAACAAAGGGTGAATGGATTAACGAGTTTTGTTCGGTTCCATTCATTTGGCAAGATTTTAGAAGGTGTTAATCTCTGGAATGATTTGCATTCGGGCGATGGCAACGTGAATGTGATTATATTCTTCAAAGCGTCATTCTGAAATGTTGCAATGCTAAGTTCTATTCTATAATCTAGAAAGGGGGATTAATAAATAATGAGCGGCAGAATGGTAGCGATGGATTTTATTAGGAAAGTGTTAAAATGATCACACACAGGGGATGAATTATCAATAAGCTTAATTGGCTTGTAAGAAATACAAGCTAACGCTAAATATTTTAAGTTGGAGAATTCTTTGTCTAACCGCTATAGAGCTCGCATATCATGTGATAGCCTCAGGTTTGCACCCCGTCTATCCACTTATGCTATACTAGAATAGATATTATTAGGAATGTGTTAAATGATCACACACAGGGGATGATTTATAAGTAAGCTTAATTAGCTTGTAAGAAATATAAGCTAACGCTAAATGTTTGAAGTTGGAGAATTCTTTCAGTAATCATTATATCTCTCGCATATCATGCGATGCCCTCAGATTTGAACCTCGTCTATCCACCTATGCTATACTAGAATAGATATTATTTGGGAAGTATTAAAATGATCACACGCAGGGGATGATTTATCAGTAAACTTAATTGATTTGTATGAAATATAAGCTAATGTTAAATGTTTTAAGTTCGACAATTATTACTTTCTTTACATACATTGTATAATGAATGTATAACGAAAGTATTGTGGGGGATTTGAATTCTAGTTTTCGAAGGGAGAGCACGTTTCCAGTATCCTTGAGAATGAATCAGACGTTTTGGAGGTGATGTGTGTGTGTGTGTGTCAGTGAGCCTGTGAAGACGGTATCTCACGAACGAAGGGGGAGATTCGAACATAATTTGGTACAAAAATAACAATCCGTGGATACTGGAAGCCTATTGTTTTTAAACGTAACCGAATGTTTAGAACCCTCCTAAATGTTCGAGTAAAATTTTGAAAAAAATCACCAAAATTCAAAACCTTTAATAAAATTTCGTAAATATGTCTTATGTACTATTTTATTAGAAAACGATTGGTATAAACTTTCTCGAGATATTGCACATTTTTAAGATACATTTCACAAAAAATCACGTAAAATAAAAAATATATTAACTATTATAAAATATGTCCACTTTTCATATGTAACACCATGCAATACATGTTTGACATCATTCTCGTGGATCTAGCTCAATCTATTCATGAGAAAATGTACTTTGGGTAATACTTTTGTATTTGGACAATAGTCATTTAACTGTTATGGGAATAACTTATTTATCGGGCTATAACGCTTGGCGAGATTTTGGCAACAAACTTGGAAGAATGTCGCCAACTTGAAGAATTTTTTAAATGTTGCCAAATTAACAAAAATATCGCCAAATTGCTAAAAATGCCAAATTAACGAAAATCTTGACAAATGGATAAAAATGACGCTAAATCAATGAAAATGACGACTAATTGACGAAAATTCAGTATCTTAGAAAGAATATAAGTATCTACTATAAGAATAACCTATTTTTTTACTGTAAAAGTAGTAAATTCATTGCATTATATGAGGAGAGTCATGTGCTGCCCACATAAGATTTCTAACTCATCACTATAACTTTCGTATATCATGTTATGAACTCAGATTTGAACCCCATCTATTCACTTATATGCTGTACTTATATGTAACCGGCGCAGTCTAGGAATTTTAAATAAACATTGATGGCGTAGCCGTGTGTGAACCCATGCAATTATTTTTCTTTTTTTTTTAGTTATAATCGAGCGTACTGTTAAAACGTTATTTGTTATTCCGTTATCTGTGAGTCCCGAAGTAGTATTTATCAAAAGTTTGGCTCTGAAATCTCGGGCAATACCGGGTACATTTTCTGGACGTCCGCCGTAAATATAGTATAGGATACATATGATGCCTTCAACAAACGAAAAGTATATATTATTTAAAAAATTACGAAAATCCGTCTGTTAATCGTATGGATTCAGTTCAAAGTTTGTTTGAAAGAGAATTTTTCAATCAGATGGAAAATCTGTTCAGATTTTGGTCACTGAGGAACAGATTTGTATATATATAAATAATTACAAAACGTTTTTGGATTTAATAATATAATGCCAAAGTATGGCAACCTGTATAAGTAAAGTTCTTCTCTCTGTTTGCAAGGCTTGGCAATAAATTTAGGGAGTAATTTAGCGACGAAAATATCGTCAAAATTGCAAAAAGACGCTAAATTTATGACAATGAAGCTAAATTGATGAATTAATTATTAAAATATTATAATATGTGGACTATATTCCTTATTACGGATACTATTATTATTGATAATTGCCAATTTAGAGTTGCTCAAAATATAAGTTGATGAGGTACTTAGTTTTAATGAAAATAATTTTACATGCTGTCATCTGGAAAAGCGCCAAATGTATAATTCAAAACATTGTACCATGGATCTTATACATATATATTTTGTAAAATTTATAAAAATCGCCAAAATCTAAAATGAAAGGCTGCATAAGCTCAAACGTATCAATTAAATACGTAATTTTGTCTATACGTAATTTTGTCAAGGAAAAGAATAAGACCAACTCTATTGCTCTAGGGCTAACCGTTCTCGAGATATTTTAGATTTTTTTGCATTTTTGTTAAGCCACCTTTGAGAAAATCTCCAGTTACAGAATAAAAACATATCATTGAATTAGAAGTGCGAATTCGGTGTTATGTTGTAAAATTAAACTCCATTTAATGAATTATTAAAGAAATAAAGACAACATGAATTTGAGTCTGTAGGGAAAGTCATGTGCTGCTCACATTAGATTTCTTTCATTGGTATCCAGTTATTATATTTGATTCGATTTATAACCTTGTTAAAATACACAGAATGACATTTTCTATTTGCTGACTTTGGTCTCTTTGGTTTTATTTATATCTCCCTAAAACTATTGTATCCCGCTTCACCTCTGATGTCCAGCATTCAAGCAGATAGATTACGACTTTAATCTGAACCAAGTACAACGAAATACACACCTGACGTGTTGCAGATGTTTTCGGATAATTAAGACTTTTATGTTTCGTCTATGAGCCAGATACAATAGGATGTTAAAAGAGGGCGATTTTGTCTGACGCAACACACGTGGATGCGGTATAGAGAAAAAAAAAAAATCTAAGCAGCTCACTGTGTTTCCTACACACTCAGAAGAATTTATATCTTTAACTATTTATACCACTGCATAATTATAGTACAATGTTATTAGCATTGATATAAGTTTGTGATTTGAAATGCTAAGCGATAAACTGGTCCATTGATGTTGTTAACAACGTTGGGAGACCGAACCTGGTATTTTAATCATGCCCCATTAGTCGCGTTTTGTGAGTATGAATTTGGATATTGGAACTTCGTGTAGCCTGCGCTCAAACTTATTCAGGTGGTGGCTGCTTATTAAGACTGAAATCGCCTGTCTCCATAAAGGTTCGTAAAATTGTGGCAAATATGTTTTTTGTCGCCATTGCAGATATCGATTGCTTCGTACTAAAGAGCTGGTTTCTATTGTTACAACGCATTCTCTGGAATAGTAGGTGTGTGCTTAAGATACAAGAATGAGTCTAAATTTTTGGATAACTAACACGTTTACTCACAAGCACGGCGTAAACAGCGTGTGAGGCCTAAATAACCTTTCGATTATTATTTCCCTCAGTTTGCTTTATAATGTATGTGTACTTAAACTAACAATTCTACCTGGTTCGGTTGTTAGACCAATCACCGATCCGATCAACATTTTCTGCGTTCCTGAGGTAGAATAGGAATAAGTTTTGGATCGTGAGAGTTTCTGTGGGTTCTTGAGCAGAAGGCTTCTTTGAGAGTTTCAGAGGAAGGAAATGGGAAGGACAGGTTGCAGGTTGAATGATTCGAGTAATAATTTAATTTGGTGGAGTTCGGACTGTGGCCGGCAGCCCAGTGGAAATGATTTGTTGTGTCGTGTTTATTTGTAATATCTTGTATATAAGGCAAGTGATTTGTAGTATCTTGTTTATTTGTAATTTATTCTGGGCGTGTGTAATAATAATAAGTATGGTCTATGTTATCAATTGCTTTAAACAGCCAGATGCTGTAATTTCTGTGATGTTCAATTTCGATTTAAAACAGTGCCGCTCTGTGTTATTGCTCTTGGACAGATAGGTTTGAATATAGAGGACCCATCCCCGAGAAATATTGGTCTTTACAAAAGGAAAAATATATAGTCAAACAGCACTTAAATGCTCCACCAATACCACAAAACAGCTGCTACTATGTTAGAAACATTGGCGAATATCACAGTTCAATATAGCTCGTATCACATCTACCACTACTCTTCAACTGAGCGATGACTGTGTGGGAGTTATGGATTCTCGATGGTGGGGATAGGTTCGAACTCGGAACCTTTACATTGCTGATCCTTCGCTACACCGTTGAGCCAAAAGAATTCTTCGAACCCGAGGGAATAATCGGGGATGGCTTTCGTAGCAGTGAGTGACGCAATGCTGCATCGTCGCCACACACTCTCTTTCCTGGTGAGAACGTAGATAGGATATCTACTGGCGAGAAGCTTGGTCGACTTTCAGTGAGGGGCCAGCCTGAAAACACCCACCGCGTCTTCAAGCTGAAACTTAGTCGGACGCTAAATAGTCGGGAGGCGTGTCGTACCTCATCATGCGGAGTCATGACGATAGTCGTAGTTAAGTAGGAGAGGAGAGGAGAAAGTGTGCATCATCTGTAGTGCTGCCATCTCGTGAAAGAGATGAGATTCTTGGAGAGAGAGAAGGTTGCGTGCTCGTTTTTCATCTAGGGTCACCAACTGTGGGGGGCCGCAGATCCCCGATGGTGGGGGATAGGTTCAAACTCGGAACCGTTAGATTGTTGATCCTCCGCTATACCGTTGAGCCAAAAGAATTCTTCGGACACGAGGGAATAATCGAGCACATCTATCGTAGCAGTGAGTGACGCAATGCTACAGTCCAGCCGCATCTTCTTTTATAGACTCTCTGTAGAAACTTCTGGAAATATCTCGTAGAATACTGGTTATTTTGAGGTGCTTCTCGAACCTTCGGAAAGTCGCCAAGTACCCCCAAATTGGTGATAAATCGCTAAAATCAAGAAACAGTTCTTCGAACTTCGGCATGTGGCAACCTTATATTCAAGTCATGGAAAATGATGTCTGTACTGGTCTTTTCTCCGTCTGGTTAAAAAAAAACACAGACGACATTTTACACGTTTATAACACCATTATCTGCAAGGGAAACACGGTAACTAGTTTCGGAACACCCCTTTTACACGACTTCTTTGTTAATATGAATGAATTTTATAAATGAATTTATTAATATGAATGCATTTTATAAATAAATTTATTAAAATGAATGCATTTTATAAATGAATTTATTAATATGAATGCATTTTATAAATGGATTTATTAATATGAATGCATTTTATAAATAAATTTATTAAAATGAATGCATTTTATAAATGAATTTATTAATATGAATGCATTTTATAAATGAATTTGTTAATATGAATGCATTTTATAAATGGATTTATCTGCAAGGGAAACAATTATGAAGGTAACATTGTCTCCATATTATACGGATTGACACATGTCTCTTTAGTATGCTTTGTTGCAGTTACAGATAAACGATGTTATATAAGTGTTATAACACGAAGCCAGCACGTGATAGCCTTACGATTGCGAATAACCATAATGGATTTGTGTGTAATCTGTATAATAATCGGATAAGACCTTTTAGTAGCTTTCCATCCTGGAAACCGGAAACTTACCGGTTGCATTTTTGCACATTTATAGTTACAGTATAGTATTTACCAGTCATGGGACAGAACCTAACGGAGATGGATTACCCTTCCTGGGGTGATGGATTTTTGCACCTCCTTCATACTTAACCGAATAGGACTGGTAGAGGGTGAAATGGTAACCCTCCCTGGGGTGAAGAAAATGTTTATTTTTCTAAAAGTCTTTTCAAATAAATTCGGAACCGAGAACTTGAAAAACCTCCTTGGAGAAAATAGGCATATGTGAGTTAGGCGACTGCAATTATTTCGTGGACGTTGCAAGCCCCATTTTACAGGCCAAACAAGAAAAACTTTATATCCCCTTAACAATAACTAAAACGAACTACGAGGAGGCACACGAAGAGCAATTAAAATAGAGCTAGAATACATACAGCGAAAATATTGAATTGTTCTGGGCTTGACTTCTTGCAATTTGTTCTTAGCGGTTTTTAAGAGTGCATACTATTCTACCTGTTCTTTTGTTTTGAAGAAGAGGGTTTATAACGCCCTCGAAGAAATTGTGGTCTCCTAACTCACATATGCCTACTTTTTTCAGGGAAGTTATGTAAGGGGTGAGATAGGGGATTACACTTATTTCGAGGACGTTACAAGCCCCATTTTACAGGCCAAAAGAACAGGTTAAACTTTATGGGCCCTTAGCAATACCTAAAATGAACTACGGGGAAGCACACGCAGAGCAATTAAATTAGAGCTAGAATATACGAGTATACAGCGAAAATCTTGAATTGCTCTGCTCTTAACTCTTTGCAATTTGTTCTTAGCGGGTTTTAAGTGTGCATACTGTTCTACTTGTTCTTTTGTTCTCAAGGAGAGGGCCTTCAGAGCAATAACGCCTTCGAAGCATAACGCCTTCGAAGCAATTGTGGCCCCCTAATTCACATATGCCTACTTTCTTCAAGGAAGTTATGTAAATTTTCTTCTTGCAAGCGGCAGTTTGATTTACTGTAATTTAGAAACTCTCTGGTAACCTACAAGGCTGAATCTTTGGACGCTTATACTACAAAGTACCAAAAAAAAACTTAATTTGAATATTATTTTATTGTGAATTTCCGATTTTCTTCCTGAGGAGTGAAATATGGTTCTTTTAAGTCTTTTCAAACCATTTAAAAGACACCTGGTAACCTAGAAGGCTGCATCTTTGCACGCTTACTGTATCAACCATGAGACATAACCTAACGCGGTGGTATTTTAAACCGTCACAGGGCGGATATTATGTTTTATTTATGTCTTTCCAGACCTCCACCACTGCTTGGAGGAATTTTTCAAACGAGCCTATAACTAATACTGATTTTCGATTTTTTTCCACGGGATGTTCAAAATAGGAGGAGCTTTGTAAAGTACATTTACTGCCTTAACCTGGAATCGGACCCTGGATCTCCGAACTGGCCAGCTGGCGCTTTACCTTTGAGCTACTGTGACGAAATTGCTAGCTCTCATTGTGGAAGTGGATTGGGCAGCTTCTCAGAACACTGTGACCTAAAAAATTAAGACTTTGCTTCAGGGCAGAATCTAACTGGGCTAATTTTCGATTTAAGCGACTATATTTAAAGCTAAGCAGCTTACATTATTAAGCAGAATAAAACTTATAGAAAGTTGCAGTTTTTTTTTTAAGAGTGTTATTTTCCCTACTTTTGATAGACTTGAGTACTACTGTTTCATGTACAATAGCAACTCACGAATTGGTTAATTCGTGCTTGTTAATCGAATAGAAAACACATAATAAAGCAAAAGATTAAATGTGATTCCGTGTCAAATGAATAAATAGTAAAATATATTAAAAAAGTAACAATAATAATTGATGTAAAGCAAATGCATTGAAATATAATTAGACTTTATGCCGTTTGAACGAATTTTTCAATATAACAAATTTGACAGATATATAAAAAAAAAAATCTGATGTGGGCAACACATGACTTTTCTTATATAATGTAATGAATTTACTACTGTTACAGTAAAAAAAGTAGGTTTTTCTTATAGTAGATACTAATATTCTTTCCAAGATATTGAATTTTCGACAATTAGTAGTCATTGATTCATTAGTGATTCATTGATTTAGCGTCATTTTTATCCATTTGGCGAGATTTTCGTTAATTTGGCAACATTTCCAAAAGTCGCCACGTTCGCGACATTTCGCTAAATTCGTCACCAAAATCTCGCCAAGCTTTATGCACTCAGAAATAAGTTATTCTTACAGCAGATAAATGACTATTGGCGTTCAAATACAAAAGTATTACGCAAAGTGTCTTTCTTCATGAATGGAACGAGCTAGATATATGAGAATGATATCACCCAATTTATCGCATGGTATTACATATGAAAAGGGAACATGTTTCTCAATAGGAAATATATTTTTTTTTATTTTATGACTTTTTGATAATTTTTTTCAAAAATGTACAATACCTCGAGAACGGTTCATGTTAGCGTTCTAAATTTTATGTCAATCGTTTTCTAATGAAAAACTACATAAGAAATGTCTATTTGCGTAACTTTATTAATGATTTTGATTTTTTGACGATTTTTTCAAAATTTCCTTCGAAAATTTAGGGGGGTTCTGAACATTCGATTGCGTATAAAAACAATAGGCTTCCAGTGTTTACGGATTGTAATTTTTGTACCAAATTTGGTTCGAATCGGTCCATTCGTTCGTCAGTTATCGTCTCCACAGACTCACTGACACACACACACACACACACACACACACAGACATCACTTCAAAAATGTTCGATTCGTGATCAGAGATGCTTGAAACGTGCTCTCCCGTCGAAAACTCGAATTCGAATTTTCGACCCCGTCACAATACTTTCCTTATACATTATGTATATAAGGAAAGTAATAAATTTCACATTCTGTTCATGTCAAAAATTATAAATTTAACACTTTGAGGTCAAATTTATTTTACGCACTCCGTCTAGCCAGGTTCTATGTAATTTTAGAGGGAAACAGGGGTAAAAACACATATTAATAAAAATGATGATTAATTTAATTTTAATATCATCTTTGCGCATTTTATCATATTCCAAATTAGCGATTTTACTATTACTTATCTGGTTATCATTTTCAAAATCAACTACAACTTCAGAAACCCTTTTAACGCTTTATAACATAGTTGAAAAGTGTTTATGACTTTGTTAATTCTGTCTGTTTGTCTGTCTGTCCGTCCGTCCGTTCGCACGATAACTGCCCTAAAAATGGCTTTATTAAAATGAAATTTTAGTATGTTGTTGGGACGGTCTGTGGGACATATGGGAATGTAAATGAATAATATCAACCAATTAGTTTTGAACTGAACACCGGTTGAAAAAATGAAATACATTGAACCCTATGGGACTTAATGCTTAAAACTTTTTTTAAGCGAATTTAAAATTCACAAATTGCTTCCAAAGATTTTAAAAGTTCTTTTAAATTTATATTTTGTGTTGCATCCGTTTTAAAACCGCTTTATTTTTGGGTAATTACTGTGCTTCTCTTTTCTGCGCCAATTTTAAAATATTTTTTAACTTAAATGATCATCAAACTTTGATTATTTATACAATGAAGCATAATTTTAACGTATATAGAATGTAAACACATCAAACTCTAAGATGAGTTGTATAAGAATTGCTGAATTTCTTTAAGGCAAAATTATTCAGCTCTGGAGTCTGGAATATAGTTGATATGAATGAAATATTCATTGATTTTACATAGAGAAGCAGACGATTTTATAGCATTGCCTTTTTCGATGAAGTTTTAATCATGGAGTTAGGAAGTACTTTTACCTCCATGGTTTTAAGTTTTTAAGTAAAATAAATTATTGTAGTATTATGGTAATTTTAAAAATTTCACTGCTGAAAGTATGTCTGAAATATTTACTGCTTTTACATAGAGAGTCAGGCGATTTAAATTTTGATGACGTCATTTGAATAAAGTTCATTTTCTTTCGATGAAGTTTCAAGATTTCAAATTAATAAATTATTGTAGTATTGTGATAATTTTTAAAATATCACCTCTGAATGTATCGCCTTTTAAGCGATGCTTAAATAAAATTGCATTGCAGTTGGAAAGTGTTTCCTAATCAGTGCTTTATGCATGATTGATTTTTCTTGTTCCTATTGGTAGACGCCATTTGAACGCAAAAGACTGGTAAGTACAAAATTTAGTTCATAGATGGCGTTTACAGTACATTAATGAAGTAATTAGTGTAAAAAATGGAATTCGGGTCTCAAACGACGTATGACTGGAACTAATAATTTTCAATGTCGAATCTCTCTCGACACAGTGTTAATGGAAATATCGGTGTCACAAACGGAATATTGGTTTTCTTCATATTTATTAAACTGATACTAATGTAGTATTTAACACTGAAATAGCAGTAGTTATGAATAGCAATGACTCTAAAATAGCAGTGTTTACGGCTAATGCCACTAAATTGTGATGAAACGTATTATAAAATTATTGATAAATATGTTGCATATTTAATACTACTTATTATAATTTCAAATAGAAATACTTAATAATTATATAACTTACTATCTAATTAAGTTTATAATGTTTGATTTATGATAGTCTGGTGTAGTCTAATAATTTGATTTATAATTGCAAAATACATATTAAGTATTACTTGAATGAAATAGTAGTGATTTGTAAAAATTATAATATTCTTAGTATATAAATTAGTTTTCAAAATATTATATGGCTCAGAATTTATATTTATATACGTATAGTAGCAGTATAAATGATTTTTATTGTTAACAATTATGTCCGATTGCACAGACAGGCTTTTGCGTGTGCCGTTGTAATTATCATTCTTGCTTTTATAAACGAAAAAGTTTATTTTGATTTTTTTATCAATTGATATATATCTTTCATTTGGTCGTATGCTGAATTACTAAAAAATTGAATTTACTCGGATAAATGTATATTTCTTTAACTATAAAATATCTGATGTGGGCAGCACATGGCTTTCCTTATATAATGCGATGGATTTACTACTCTAACAATAAAAAAAATGTTATTCTTACAGTAGATACTTATATTCTTTCCAAGATATTAAATTTTCGTCAATTAGTCGTCATTTTTATCCATTTGGCGAGATTTTCGTTAATTTGGTAACATTTAAAAAATTTGTCAAGTTGGCGATATTCCGCCAAATTCGTCGTCAAAATCTCGCCAAGCATTATGGACGGAGAAATAAGTACTTCTCATATGACTATCGGCGTTAAATACAAAAGTATTATTCAAAGTATATTTTCTCATGAATAGAACGAGGATCCCTGAGAATGATGTCACCCAATTTATCACATGATATTATATATGGTATATTACATATGTCATCCATACATGGTATATTACATATAGCATCCATACATGGTATATTACATATGGCATCCATACATGGTATATTACATATGGCATCCATATTTTTCACAGAGTAAAAATCGTGATTTCCAAAGTTCTATTAAATTATATGAGTATTTAGTAGCAGGTGTCCTAAAACCGCATTATTTTTGTGTAATTTTGGGGCATCTATATTCTGGGTCAACGCAATTACAATATTTTCGAATTTAAATGAGCAAACTCTATTCATTTTTACAAAAGCCTAATTTTAATGGAAGCAGAATGTAAACAAGTAATTATAAGATGAGTTGCATAAGAATAACTGAATTTTTTTCATGCAAAATTATTTAACTCTGGAGTCTAGAAAAAGTATGTGAATGAAATATCACTGTTTGTACGAAGAGAGCTAGACGATTTATATTTCGATGACGTCATTTGAAAAAAGTTCATTTTTTCGATGAAGTTTTAAGTTTACAAGTAAAATACATTTTTGTAGTTCTGTGATAATTAAAAAAAATCTGACGTGGGAAGCACATCACTTTCCTTATATAAGGCAATGAATTTACTACTTTTACAGTAAAAAATATAGATTATTCTTATAGTAGATATTTATATTATTTCTAAGATATTGAATTTTCATCAATTATTCGCCATTTTCATTGATTTAGAGTCATTTTTTATTCATTTGGCGAATTTTTCGTTAATTTAACAACATTCAAACTGTCACAAGTTGGCGACATTCCACCAAATTTGCCGCTAAAATCTCGCCAAACGTTATGGAAGGGGAAATAAGTTATTCTTACAGCAGATAAATGTCTATTGGCGTTCAAATACAAATGTATTACTCAAAGTATCTTTTTGCATGAATGGAACGAGCTAGATCCTCGAGAATGATGTCACCAAATTTATCGCATATGAAAAGTGAACATGTTTCCCAATAGATAATATTTTTTATTTTATATGATTTTTTTATAATTTTTTCGAAAAATGTGCAATTTCTCGAGAACGGTTTATGCTAGCGTTCTAAAATTTATGTCAATCGTTTTCTAATTAAAACTTACATAAGAAATATCTATTTGCGTAACTTTGTTAATAGTTTTGATTTTGTGATTGTTTCAAAATTTCACTCGAAAATTTAGGGGGAGGGGGGTTCTGGATATTCAATTGCGTATAAAAGCAACCGGCTTCCAGTATTCACGAATTGTAATTTTTGTACCAAATTTCGTTCGAATGGGTCCATTCGTTCGTTAGTTATCGTCTTCACAGGCTCACTGACACACCCACACACAGACATCACCTCAAAATTGTTCAATTCTTGAACAGTGATGCTTGAAACGTGCTCTCCCGTGGAAAACTCGATTCAAATTTTCGTTCCCGTCACAATACTTTCCTTATACATTATTGTGCATAAGGAAAGTAATATATCGCCACTGAATGTATCGCATTTTAGAGATGTTTAAATAAAATTGGAAAGTGTTGGTAAGTGTTTCATAATCAATGCTTTATGCATAATTGATCTTTCTTGTTACATCTGTCTCTATTTGTTGCCGAAGTTGGCGTTCCAACTATATAAATTGTCCACTAAAAGCACTGCAATACTTTTCATTCGAGCGTACATAGGGTCACTTTGCTATACTTCACTTTACCTTAAGTGTACGCTCATCTACTTTTCATTGCAATGGGGATGCTTGAGATGGAGATGCTTGAGAACTTTCCTATGAACCTTGCAAACCAGATATCTTGCAGATGTTTCCCTGCAATTAAGATTTTTATGGTGCATCAATGATTGAGATACAAAAGGATGTAAGGTGGCGATATTTTCTGGCGCCACCCGCCTCTCATGGATAAAAACAGAAGTGGAGGTGGCAAAGAGTAAAAAAAAAAGAGTATGATTTATTTTCGCCGTATGCGGTAAATATTAATGAGAAGTGGAGTATTTCCTACCAACGATTTAAACGTAAACGTGCTAGCTATCAATATAAAAACTTAAAAAAGACAGGGATATAAAGATTTTGTTATCAAATGCAAGGTTCTATATAAATATAACTATTTTTTGCTAGATATAACCGTTACATGTCAAGTATGAAGTTATACATAGGATTTCCTCCAAATAAATACTATACAAGTGAGAAATTGTTTCATAATTAGTTTTGTATCATATGCACTCATATTCGATTTCTTTAGTTTGTATGTGTTATGACGCTATATGTCATCCCAAAAAATTCTTTTAACTATATTGAACGGTTGTTGAGAAATCAGTATTTTCGGGCATGTAAAGATAGTTCTGGACACCATCCAGATAATAAGGTTATTGACGAATTGATGTCACATTCAGAAATGCTAGACTAACATGCATAATAAAAAATACTTACATGCATTGGAATCTAATGTGCATATTCAGAAATACTGTAATAAACAACACTTACATGCATTGAAATCTAATGTGTATATTCAGAAATATTGTAAGAAACAACAATTACATGCAATGGAATATAATGTGCATATTCAGAAATATTGTAATAAACAACACTTATATGCATTGGAATCTAATGTGTATATTCATAAATATTGTAATAAACAACAATTGCATGCAATGGAATCTAATGTGCATATTCAGAAATACTGTAATAAACAACACATATGCATTGCAATCTAATGTGTATATTCAGAAATACTGAAATAAAAAACTCTTACATACATTGGGATATAATGTGCATATTCAGAAATACTGTAATAAACAACAGTTACATGCATTGGAATATAATTTATATATTCAGAAATACTGTAATAAACAACACTTACATGCATTGGAATTTAATATGCATATTCAGAAATACTGTAATAAACAACACTTACATGCATAAGAATCTAATTTGTATATTCAGAAATACTGTAATAAACAACACTTATGCATTGGAATCTAATGTCTATATTCAGAAATATTGTAATAAGCAACAATTACATGCATTGGAATCTAATGTGTATATTCAGAAATACTGTAATAAACAACTCTTACATGCATTGGGATATAATGTGCATATTCAGAAATACTGTAATAAACAACACTTACATGGATTGGAATCTAATTTGTATATTCAGAAACACTGTAATAAACAACACTTATGCATTGGAATCTAATGTGTACATTCAGAAATAGTGTAATAAACAACTTCTACAAGCATTGGAATCTAATGTGCACATTCAGAATTACTGTAATAAAAAACACTTACCTGCATTGAAATCTAATGTACATATTTAGAAATACTGTAATAAACAACACTTATATATATCGGAATTTAATGTACATGCTTTCCATCAGCAACAATGTGCATTTGAATTCGAGAAAGAATACAAGTATTACCGTGGACAAACATTGCTGGTATCAGCGTGTTACAGTCTCAGATGATACGGATTTTGGGCAGTTATTTATTACCATCCATATACGCATTTCGTGCATTTCTAATGTCGATTTCTACTAAATAGATAATCCTCAACAGCTTTGCTATTGACATTTTTCTTCCCCCTCGCTTTGTTCCTGAGTGTTTATCCTAACTTTTTAAATTCTCCGCAAGGCGCACAAATTACATTTATTCTGTTTAGCAAAATCACTTTACTTTAAAAACCTAATATGCACACTCATGGATTACAAAGTTATTTAAGGACTTTCTTGTGTACGCTGTAAATCTCCTCCTCCTCCTAAGAAACGCAAATTATTTTTAAAAAGTAGACCTCTTCCTTCACAAAATGATGAAGTTTGCAAGATTATAAAAAACAAAATATTAAAATTAAAATTAAAACCGACAGGAATCATTAAAGAAATTAAATTTCATTTTTAGAAACACTGAATATTCGTTAACCCGGCAATATTTGTCCAAAGTCGCCAAGTTGGAGATATTGCATAGAATATGTCGCATAGATCAGGAAAGTATCACCAAATGTGCAGCCAAGCTTACGAGTTGTCTCCAAATTTCCTGCAGAGCTCTCTCTTTTGTAGCTCAATTTGTATCCAAGTATGACATACAGACATAGAGATATAAAGACATTTCCTATATACTGTATGCGATTTACAGATTTTTAATTTCCTTGCAATATATACAGCAAATGAAAGTTATTACAATATACCCTTGGGGAGGGTAACTTGCCCCACATGGGGGGGGGGGGCTAATGACGTCACAAACAAAACAATTTGTATCCCAACTATTTTTTACAACAGTGATTGAACCTATTAAGTGTGAGAATCATTGAGCCATAAAAATAAACCCTTTCATGCATGATTATGTTAAATTTTGTCCTACGCGGTCATGTTAAAAAATATAAAATTTCGAATAAATGTTGAAGTTTTCGCTCGAATCCAAAAAATAAATTCTATCTAGGTCTAGATTTTTTGATAATACAACCGGATATAAAATTTCATGAAAATCCATTAATATGTTTGGTTGCGATTGTGCACAAAAAAGGAAAACGTTCACAGACATGAGACAGACACACGGATATCACTCTAAAAATTGTCGAAATGTATCTATCTCCTCATATATTGGCATCTCAATCTCGATGTCAAAAATTTTTGAAACAGTGATTTCTCTATACTATATAGTATAGTATAGTATAGATATATATCATATACGTGCATGCACATTTTTTAAATAAAATTGCTTTTAATGTAGAAAAATTCCTATCTATAATATCTACGTCTCCTATAAACCAAAAATAACTCTATTTTTGAAATTATCGTCCGTGAGAAAAATCGATTAATCGATTCCTACCATTCGAATAATCGGGATTGTTAATCAACATCTCCAATGCTGGATTAAGTGATTAATTCCCTATTAAATGAAGAACACGGCGTCTGAGAAGGATTAAGTTCTCTTAATCGCCTGCATGACCTTTCTCAGCATGCACCATGGAAGCAGTTGATTGGATGTTAATGCGGCAAGTTTAGGGATAATTCCAATGTTTGTGTAATAATTTGCGGCAATAAATGAAGGATTTAAGGAATTGAATAATATCTCAGTTTGTATTGAGTTTGGCAGTGCGTTATGATTCCGGAATGAGACGAAGATATTATAGTGATGAGATTGTTTAATATCTTCACCTCAGTGAAAGCAGTTTGAATATTAAATGTCGATTGGGAAATGCGTCGGAATATTAAATGTCTATATTGTGCATTTTGAGAATATATTATTGATTGATTTATTTTGTGGAGAATAAGCAGTTTTATTTAAATATATGTTCCCGGAATTAATTAAATATTACCAAGGGAAACTTGATTATAACTTTTGGAATTTATTGAAAATGCAAGTGTACATAATTTTGATTAAATTGATATGAATTACGAGTTTCCTTTTTAAAAGCAGACCGGGGTTTACATCAGGGCTTAGTAAAAGAAAAAATCTGATTTGGGCAGCATATGACTTTCCTTATATAATGCAATGAATTTACTTCTTTTTACAGCAAAAAAAATAGGTTATTCTTATAATTCATACTTACATTATTTCCAATATATTGAAATTTCATCAATCAGTCGTCATTTTTATTGATTTAGCGTCATTTTTATCTATTTGGCCGAGATTTTCGTTAATTTGGCAACATTTAAAAAAGTCGACAAGTTAGCGACATTCCGCCAAACTCGTCGCCAAAATCTCGCCAAGCGTTATGGACGGAGAAATAAGTTATTCTTATAGTAGATAAATGACTATTGGCTTTCAAATACAAAAGTATTACTCAAAGTATCTTTTCTCACGAATGGAACGACCTAGATACACGAGAATGATGTCACCCAATTTATCGCATGGTATCACATATGAAAAGTGAACATGTTTCTCAACAGTTAATATATTTTTTTTAATTTAGGGAATTTTTTTGATACATTTATTTGAAAAACATGCAATATATCGAGAACGGTTCATGCTAGCGTTCTGAAGTTTATGTCAATCGTTTTCTAAGGAAAAATTACATAATAAATATCTATTTGCGTAACTTTAATTAAAGGTTTTGATTTATTGAGGATTTTTTTCAAAATTTCATTCGAAAATTTAGGGGTTTTGAGCATTTGATTGCATTTAAAAACAATAGGCTTCCAGTATACACGGATTGTGATTTTTGCACTAAATTTCATTCGAATCGATCCATTCGTTCGTGAGATATCGTCTCCACAGACTACCTGACACACACACACACACAAACACACAGACATCGCCTCAAAAATGTTCGATTCGTGATGAGGGATGCTTCAAACTGGCTCTCCCGTCGAAAATTCGATGTCACAATACTTTCCTTATACATTATGTATATAAGGAAAGTAAAAAGTATATATCAGTGGCGAATGCTGCGGTGGCTAATATGGCGCTGCCAGACCAAAATAATTTCAATAATTAAGATAAAATTTTCTAAATTCAACACAAAATTGAAACACTCTGTTTCTTCGATACAGACCGTCTGATCTACCCGAAAGTGTAAGGTATCTGTTTGGACAGCCGGGAAGTGTCCCCCAGTTTAGAACGGAACCCAGTTAGGCCAGCATCCACAAAGACCGTAACCCCCTTTTCCTACCACCAACCTCTCGGAAGGACTTACGAACCCATATTTCATTTAACGTGCCCGTACTCTGCGTGAACAGTTTGGGCAGTACGGGAATTGAACTCAAGTCATTCGAGTACAATTCCCGCGCGCTAACCACTGGGCTCGCTCTGCTAGGTCAAATAAGAACATACTGGACTTTACTGACATTAAAGACACCTAGATATAATTCTCAAAGCATTACGATATTTTCACGCTTTTCATCCATAGAAGCTTTATCCCCTATCTAATTCAATGACTAAGATACTATAATTGCTTGAACTTAAATCCACTGAGTCATTAAATTTATCTCAAATTTATCGCTACTTAATGTTTCCTTTCAGTCAATTCACCTGAATGAAGTAATTGAACTCGTCATGAATTGCATTTCCTTTTAACCATCAGAGCTCAACCACTTTCACCTTGAATCCTCAAACGATCACACAAAACCGCTCATTGGCGACAATTACGAACTTCCTTTCCATGCTTCAGTGGAAAACTTCCATTATTCTCTGCCAGCTTCCAGAAATTGTTAACCATTCATAAAGAAAATACGCATCGTGACGTCATAATTAACTTGCCGTGGGAGGAGCCTATTAAAATAGACACAAAGAATCAGTTTCACAAAACAATGGAGAAGTAAAATGAAGATACATGATTGGCTATTGGTGAGATGGTTGACTTATCATAATCCCTTGTTGGAAAGAGATATCTATCTGGGGGTAATATAGAAAATATTGAACAGAAAATGCTGTACTTATTAATACTATCTAATTTGGAAGAAGAAACAGTTTAAAATGGGAAAACATTAAACAAGAAGTTCATGATGAAGATTTCATAAGGTGGTCAACGGTCTGGACAGTTTTTTGAAGCGATTCTATTTTATTATCTTTTGTATACTTATTTTCTATAGTTTTGCGAATTTTTGGAAAACCGGAGTGTCGTCTTCAAAACCGGGAAATGAAATACTTAGTGAATACTAAAATTCGAATTTAGAATCCAATATGTCATCACCTGAGCTATATCTGTAGCCAATCTTGAGAAACAGGTGTTTTAAGGGAATTTTTTAAACACAGAGTGAAAAAATTCTGATGTGGGCGGCACATGACTTTCCTTATATAATGCAATGAATTTACTATTTTTACAGTAAAGAAATAGGTTTTTCTGATAGTAGATACTTATATTCTTTCCAAGATATTGAATTTTAGTCAATTAGTCGTCATTTTCATTAATTTAGAGCCATGTTTATCCATTTGGCGATCTTTTCGTTAATTTGGCAACATATAAAAAAGTCGCCAAGTTGGCGAAATTCCGCTGAATTCGTCGCCAAAACCTCGCCAAGCGTTATAAACGGAGAAATAAGTTACTCTTATAGCAGATAAATGACTATTAGTGTTCAAATATACAAAAGTATTACTCAAAGTATCTTTCCTCATGAAGGGAACGAGCTAGGTCCACGAGAATGAGTCACCCAATTTATCGCATGATATTACATATGAAAAGTGAACAGTTAATTTATTTTTTAAAATTATGGGATTTTCTGATAAATTATTTTAAAAATGTGCAATATCTCGAGAACAGTCCATGCTAGCGTTCTAAAGTTTATGTCAATCGTTTTCTAAGGAAAAATTACAAAAGAAATGTCCATTTGTGTAACTTTATTAAAGGTTTTGATTTTTTGATGATTTTTTCAAAATTTCACTCGAACATTTAGGGGGGGGGGTTAACATTCGATTACGTTTAAAAACAATAGGCTTCCAGTATTCATGGATTGTGATTTTTATACCAAATTTTATTCGAATCGCTTCATTCGTTCGTGAGATATCGTCTCCACTGGCTTACTGACACATATTTTCACACACACACAGACATCACCTCAAAAATGTTTGATTCTTGATCAGCGATGCTTGAAACGTGCTGTCCGTCGAAAACTCGAATTTGAATTTTCGACCCTATCACAATACTTTCCTTATACATTATGTATATAAGGAAAGTAAAAATCTGGAGATATTGGGTAGATCCTGTAGTGATAAAATTTATTATTATTTATTTTATTAAATACTCTTTATTAATTTTTAATATTTTTTAACTTATACATCTGCGTTGCTAATACAACAATTCTCCGAATTCTTTTTCAGTGAGAAATAACTATTTACCGGTACACACACTGTAAAGTAAAATACAAATAATGAGGCCATTAAATATTCTTTAGTAATATTTAACATCTAATCTTTATTTTAGTTGCAGTTATAACTCACTTTATTATTTACAAATATTACCTTATTATTTATGATATCAATCCATTATGTTTAACAATATGACCACAACGGCGATAAGCGTTAATTAATAAATATCAATCCTTTCAATACTCGACATACAGTTATATAGAAATCCATACCTACATCCATACTGCATTGGATGCGTGGATACAATCGATGCACGAACATGGCCGAATTAGTATGAATTTCTGTGCCGTTGCATTAGTCCTATTCTTCACTACCCAATTCCTAATGTCACTTTACTGTTTAAATTTATCACATGCCACAGATCCCCTATCCCGTATTCCTCTGAAATTTAATGTTGAATCCATGTCAATCATGATCTAAACTCTATTTACAGCCAATCTAGAAAAATATACGTTTCAAGAGAAAAATTTTGACGAAAAGTGAAAAAAAAAACCAAAAGTGCAAATTCTCAGTAAATCTCCCCTTACGACCCCAGAATTCGATGTTAAATCCATATCAGTCAGGATCTATGATATATCTATAGTATATTTCGAGAAATAGATGCTTAAAGGAAAATGTAAAAATTTAATTCGGAAGTGACATCTCCAGCACCGAAAGTGGAAATCTTTAGTGAACCCCTTCCAGAATGTAATGCTGAATCCATATCAATCTCTATGTAAAAACTATCTATAACCGATCCTGGGAGATAACTGATTCAAGGAAAATTTTGAAACCATAAGTGGAAATCCTTAGTGACCCCAAACCCCCTTTAAGAACCGCCTGAATTCATATCAGCCATCATCTCTATCTATAGCAGATCCTGATAAATAGAAGTTTTATGGCCAAAATTTTCCAAAAATTAATCGTATTGCAACATTTTTGCTAACAATAATTCAAGTTATACTGACATGATAAAAATGCAAGGAAAATTTGAGCAATGCATTTAAGAACAAATACAATAACAATGTAGTATACAGCTATTGTTATTATATTTGCACTTGAATGCGCTGTTTGTGCTTTTGTTTCTTTACTTGTAGACAAGTAGTATTTTATTTTGCTTATTATTTGCGGCATACATAATTTTACGGTTTGAAAGGTGATGAAGTATACTATTACGGTATTTAACATTTAGGTTTGGTGAACGTAATTTTTTTTTTCAGAAAATAGGTTTTGGAGATTTTGTGTTAACATCAATATTCTTCTTCGATATACGGAAAAATCGCTAAAATTATTTGGTTACTTGCGAAATTAAAAGTAATTCGGTACTTTAATTAAATTGTAAGTTGACATTGCACACTTTTAAAATTTGCTCAAAGCTATGTTTTCCATTTTTACGCCAATGCCAATATCTTTAGCTAAAAGCACTTCCATTCATTTCTTTTGATATTTTATAAATATTTACCAGTCGCGCATTTTCACTCATTCTATATCTTCATGTTATTTACTTTCGGATTCAATTGTTGCATTTAAGTCGTGTGATGAATAAAATTATTTCTCAGAAAAATCTCTATTTGCTATTAAACATTTGCAAAAATATAATTCAAATACGATACAAAAGTAAAACAATATTAATAAGATAGCATTCTTAGAGTTTGCTAGATAGTACGTTTGAATTTGCTTGAAATAAAGCTATCAAACATTTTTGAAATAGAAAGAAATCGTTTGCTCACCCTATATTTCAATTTTATTATGAATCCGTTATGAAATAAGAAATCTGTTGAGTCACGAAATATGTTATGTGTCTCTTATGAAATAAGAAATCTGTTATGAGTGGCGAAATATGATATGAATCTGCTATGAAATAAGAAATATCTTATGAGTCACGAAATATGTTATGAATATGTTATGAGTCACGAAATATGTTATGAATATGTTATGAGTCACGAAATATGTTATGAATTTGTTATGAGTCACGAAATCTGTTATGAGCTACGAAATATGTTATGAATCTGTGATGGAATATCTATCTGACTCCAAGTGAATCAGGATATTCAAACTAGTATTTATATTTTCAGAACAGTAATACTTTTAAAATGGGAGGCTGAAATTTAATTGTGAAGCAAAAATTTGTGTTTTCCATAAAAATAAGTTTTATTTTTACTTTTGCAATGGGTTTTTTGCAATAATTTACAATTTCCGGCAGCCAAAAATTTCCTTACCCTTAAAGATGTTTCAGTTTTAGAGTGGAAATTAAATTGTAGGGAAAAGTGTATTTGGTAGATAAAACAGAATTTTTAAATACTAAGATATTTCAAAAATTCGCATAATTGACCATCATAATATCATAAATAACTTTCCATAATAGAGTATCATCATTTGCAACATTTTTTCCAACTAAAAATTATTGATAATATCATGCAAACTTTCATATTTGGTTGCCCCCCTATGTATTCATGTGTGTGAGAAATTTAACTCTAAACTTCCTCCGTCTGGTTCTTACGCAATCTTCTGTTTTTGTAACACCACCGCAGGCACACTCCATAGCATGCATTCAACCACATCGCATAGGTATAAAAATTCTTAAGAATGTAAATTTTATACACTTGAAAACAAAGTGTATCTAATTCGGGAAAAACATCTTTAGAAGTGGCATATTCCCAACACAAAATCTCCATCCACGACTGGATACCAATCCGAAAAATTATCATAGTCACCTGGCGTGGAGAGAGAGATCTTTATCGGAAGAGTCGATGTGAGAGCATCTGTTTGGAGATGTACTTGGAGATGATTACCTGTTTAGAATGATAGATGGCTTTCAGATTTCCAACTGAAGAAGTTGTAACGTTGCGAAGAAACTTGCTGATTCTTTTATTTTTGCGCTGCGGAAGAAGATGAGAGAATGACTATCAGATACCAAACTCTCTCATACGAACGTATTTGTTTTTATGTAGGAAGAGTACATATATTTTGAATGCTTACAGAAGATTAAACATATCTGATGTATCCAACACATCTATATAATAATTATATAACGTTTTTCAGTCTTTCAAGATCCCTTAAAAGCGCCACATAGACAGATATTACTAAAACTTTGCATATTTATAGTATCAATTTTTTATTTATAATATCATTTTTTTTTAATTTTCCCTTCGGAGGCAAAGAAAATAAAGGAGGCGGGGGGAAAAGTATTTCCAAGTAGTTTAAAAACATCCCCTGTAACATAAAAAACTGAATCTTTACACACTTATAATACCCCCGGCCATCCACCTAGTTGCTCTACGTCCTAGGACGAGTCGGGTGGTCTGGGCTTTCGACACTTATAATACCCCCGGCAGCCCATCTTGCTGTTCTATGTCCTCAGATGAGCCTGAGGGTTTGGGCTTTTGACACTTATAATACCCCCTGAGTCAGAGGGGGGTATTATAAGTACACAATTATAATACCCCCTTTACACACTTCTAATACCCCCTAAATTGGATGGCACTTCCCGGCCGTCCAAACAGTTACCGTACACCTTTTTGGTAGGTCGGACGGTCTGGGTCTCAACACTTATACTACCCCGGCCGCTCAAACAGCCAGCTGGTCATGCCCTAGGGTGAGTCGGGAAGTCTGGGTGTTCAGCACTTATAATAACAATCATGGATAAAAACGTAACGTAGCCGAGTTTTTTATTTTCTATATGAATTCCGCAAAACAATGGGATGGCTTTGAAAAATCATTACCCTACAGAAGCCCTCGACTGGCCTATCAGACGAAATCTTTGCACATTTATAGTTCGAAAATGGGTCAGAAGCCAACGGAGCCTACCTTTTGATTCCCCTACTCAGGAGCTGGAGAAAAAAAGGGGTGATTAGCTCATATATGTCTGCTTTCTTCACAGAAGTTGTCATAGTGAATATGACATTTTGCATAATTTTAATTAATGCACGTTTATTTTCAACCTTTTAAAGTTTTTCATTAAAATTGCAATTGTGATTTGATCTCTAACTTAAAAATTTATATTCACATTTTTCTTTTAATACATCCAAAGGCAGTTGTCACGGTCAACTAGTCGTATTACATTTTCTTTCCTCACGCTTAAGTAACATCTGCGTTATGAGTAGCCATAGCTGCAAGTTCACGAGGACAGTGACTAGTAGCCCTCCCCCCCTCTAAAAAGCACAAGCAAGTATTTTACATGCTTTAACCCATAACGGTCAGAAATTCCTTCGCAGGCGGGAACTCAGATTCCCACAAGAACTGAAAACCTCGGATTCCATCCACTTCCTTCACGATAACATGGACAGTTAGTTATCTGATACAGTCAATTATTTCTGTTAACTTACAAACATAATGTACGAAAGTCACTCCTACCACACAATACGGCTTGGAGAGAATTCGCAAGTGGGTCCACGTTGCTCAAAGGGGGGTATAATCAATATCGTACCCCTTTATTTCAGCATGACCAAGGCTACACTATAAGATCGACTTTAAGTCCACGCGTAGCCAATTACGTGGTTCCTTAGCACAGCGCCATCCCTAGCATAGACTGCGTAGAAGTAAAAAAGAAATCTAAGAATGCTATTATGAGAGTGGTCTGGCCTTGTACCGGCCACTATGGTCTTTTTTATAATACTGTAAGGTTTGGAAATTTTGTCAGGTACAGACATTGAAATGCAGATGTACAGATATCGACGACTTTGAGTTAATTCTCCTTTTAGGACAATGGGTCCGATCTTGTTTTGAGCAGTGATTCACAGGCACGAGCACCACAGTCATTTTTCTGGAGATGATGCAACGAAGGTTTTGAGCTAAGCCTTTTAGGACATGAATCCTATAAAGCGATACTATGAGTTCAACCATTTATGATGGCTTCCCGAACATTTGGCTCTTAGCTAAGCTAAGTCTAGTCTGGACATGTATCCTAGACACCAACACAACGAGTTCAACCTTTAACCTAATACTGCCCATACTGCCTATAAATTAGCTGCTGATATAACAACATGCTGAATGAATTAAGATATTCGCCTCTAATATGCGGATATTTCATGTTACCTCGACTCACCAAACCCATTGATTGTACAAGAGGCAGAGGGCAGACTCCTCACCATTTCCTCAACGTAAGTCAACTTCTTCATTGTATCGCGATTTAACAACAGCGATTTAATGTAGTCATTGAACCGAAGAAGCAAGAATAGGATTTTTACCTTTTATTAACAAAATAAATCTTGACTAAAAAACATTGACAGCAATCTCAATTATGATAATATGACTTTAATCAATGATAATTGACAGCTAAATTTAAAATCACCTAGACCTTCGGGGAAGAATATATCTATGTTTTTTTTTTATATTTACATAATGTAAATCTTTGAGTATAAAACTTAAAGAAGGAAATGTTACACCACTGTAAGATATTTAAGTAATAGAATTTTGATTATTCCGATAATATGTTGGTATAGCTGGCTGTGTTAAAAATTATAAATTACAATATTTATTATTTCGTGCATATATATATACAAAAATGAAATTTTTTGGCCACATCAACTATATTTATTTGCTTCTAACATTCTTGGAATTTAATGTTTTAATTTATATTTTATTACAGCTAACGTTGAAGTATAAATCTGTATTTTAAAATCTAACCACTAGATCCTTTATGTAGAGTAATAGGCTAAGGTTAATTATTCTTTGATAAAGTATAAATATTAATTACAGATGGGTCTTTTTTGGTCTATATACTCCTCTCGTTTATCGAATCAGGAGGACTAACGGCCAGTGCTTTTCCTGATAGAAGTTTCACAAGTTTTTATTTTACTTTTGATTTGATTTATTGCGGAAAGTTTTTTTAGACCCTCCTCTCCATTAGATATCTGATAAGAAAGCTATTATTTAGAATTCTTAATCTTTGCACAACTATAGTGCGACTATTAGACAGTTCCTAACCGAGCCAGGTTTTGATTTAAGACAAATGTTTCTAACGCTAAATGCCGTATATTTTTAAATAAAATATAACTCATTAAAAAAGGTGCAATTTTAAATTTGAATTTTGAGATGTTAGTTATCCTGTCTTTAGCAGTTTTAAATGCCAGTGATTCCTTAAGAATATATATCAGCTGGGCCACCAAGGGTGCTAGAGGTGCTTTAGCACCTCCATTACAAATTGAGCATACACTAATTTTTACTTAACAATTGCAACTTATTCCCACAATTTTCAATCTCTTCCTCTCTTTTTTTTGAAGTCGTTGTTTTACATATTTTTACTTTCCTTATATACATAATATATAAGGAAAGTATTGTGACGGGGTTCAAAAATTCGAATTCGAGTTTCGCGGGAGAGTACGTTTCAAGCATCCCTGATCACGAATCAAACATTTTTGAGGTGATGTCTGTGTGTGTGTGTGTGAAAGTATGTGTGTGTGTGTGTGTGTCAGTGAGTCTGTGGAGACGATAACTGACGAACGAATGAATCGATTCGAACGAAATTTGGTACAAAAATAACAATCCGTAAACACTGGATGCCTACTGTTTTTATACGCTATCGAATGTTCAGAACCTCCCTGAATTTTCGAGTGAAATTTTGAAAAAATCAAAAAACTAAAACCTTTAATAAAGTTACGCAAATAGACATTTTTATGTAATTTTTCCTTAGAAAACGATTGACATAAACTTTAGAATGCTAGCATGCACCGTTTTCGAGATATTGCTTATTTTTCAAACAAATTTTTCAAAAAATCCCATAAATTAAAAAAAATATCTATATTAACTGTTGAGAAAAATGTTCACTTTTCATATGTAATATCATGCGATAAATTGGGTGACATTATTCTCGTGGATCTAGCTCATTCCATTCATGAGAAAATATACTTTGAGTAATACTTTTGTATTTGAACACCAATAGTCATTTATCTGCTATAAGAATAACTTATTGCTCCGTCCATAACGCTTAACGAGAATTTGGAGACGAATTTGGCGGAATGTCGCTAACTTGGCGACTTTTTTAAAATGTTACCAAATTAACAAAAATCTCGCTAAATGGATAAAAGTGACGCTAAATCAATGAAAATATCGACTTATTGACGAAAATTCAATATCTTGGAAATAATATAAGTATCTACTATAAGAATAACCTATTCCTTTTGCTGTAAAATTCATTGCATTATATAAGGAAAGTCATGTGCTGCCCACATCAGATTTTTTTTTGTATAGGTTTATAAATCTGAGATCAGATACTTTTAGGGTTTCTGGCTAGACCCAGTTCCAAATGACTACACATGCGCAAGGCTTCAATAAAGAAATCTGTCGTGAGCTGTCGCCTATCGAGAAAGAATACAGAAACGGTTTGTTTCGTATCGAGTTTGGCAGAATACTCTTAATATTCCATTGGCGTCTGTACTAGCTTGTTCATAGTTTTCCAATTCCTTTTTATTTAGTATTTTTTGCGAATTAAGACCATGCCAATATCATGCAGGAATCTGTATACAAAATATGATGAATTAAAGTTCCACAAGTAAACTATATGTTATTTTTAAACTATACATACTTCGCATGAAATAACTCATTTTTTCACTAGTTTCTATGTATAGCACCGCCAATTTTTCAAATGTTCTATGTATAGCACCCGCAATTTTTGCAAATGTTCTCTGCATAGTACCCCCAATTGTAAAAGTCTGGCGCAGCCTATGAGAATAAAAAAAATTTGATAGTATTTTAGCAAAATAAGAATACAATTTAAGGTTTCATATTATTGGATCGCGATAAAATATAGTAGCTCATCATTACTGAGTAAAATAAATTTCCCGAATTTCATGTAAATTGATGGATTAGTTTGAGAGATTACACGCACCCTATTGATCGGGCGCGGTAGCCCATTGGTTAGCGCGCTGGAGTTGCACTCGGTAGGCCCGGGTTCGATTCCAGCCGCTGCCAAAACTGCCGCCGTGTTCATGCGGAGTACGATCACGTTAAACATGTGGGTCCGAAAGTCCTTCCGAGAGGTTGGTGGTAGGGGAAGGAGGGTACGGTCCCTGTGGATGCCTCCCCCACTGGGTTCCGGTCTAAATTGGGAGGCACTTCCCGACCGTCCAAACAGTTACCTTACACCTTTCTGGTAGGTCGGACGGTCTGGGTTTCAACAACAACAACGCACCCTATAGACCGGCCATCCATTAAGTTGCTCTATGTCTTAGGATGAGTAGGATAGTCTGGGCTTTCGACGCACCCTATAGAATGGCAACGGTCCTACCGTGCTGAAAACACAGGTTTTCGTTAGATCACCGAAGTCAAGCAGCATCGGGCGCGGTTAGTACTTGGGTGGGCGACCACCTGGGAACACCGCGTGCTGTTGGCACATTTTGGGCGCGGTAGCCCGGTGCTTTGCGAGCTGGATTTGCACGCTGCCACAACGCCGCCGTGCTCATGCGGAGTACGATCACGTTAAACATGTGTGTCCGTAAGGCCTTCCGAGAGGTTGGTGGTAGGGGAAAGAGGGTACGGTCTCTGTGAATGCCTCCCCCACTGGGTTCCGGTCTAAATTGGGTGGCACTTCCCGGCAGTCCAAACGGTTGCCTTACACCTTTCTGGTAGGTCGGACGGTCTGGGTCTCAAGAACAACAACAACGTACCCTATAGAAAAATGTTTTCTAATATTTGCAGTGATAACTCAACAGTTATACTAGTGATAACACTTAACTATGGATCTGTCACAAACAATGGTGGGCTATTTCTGTTTAAAAATCTTTTAGTACAAAGTATTTACTCTTTGATAAAAGTGAAAATCTTTAATGATCTTCATAGATGTTTTTCCATTTTAGATAAAAAATTTTAGAAATCTCTTATATGGATCATTTTGACTTTCTGTAAACAATGCCATTTGATTTAAAGTATAACATTACGTATAAAACAATGATTTAAATAACAATTTAAGCATAATATATTTATATATATTTGTTTACGATTTTCGAAAAACTGTTCGAAAATTTTAGGGACTTTGTTTAGCCTTACAGAAAATCAACACGTCTCTGACGATCATGGATTGAAATGTCACCACATTTTATGGAATTTGAATAATGGTTTCAAGAGACATAGCACCCATAGATGTACTGGCACACTATGTACTGGTACTGTAGCACACAGACGCACTTATACATATTTAAAAATGTCTCATTCGAATGTATTGATACTCTATATTCAAGTGTTAGATTTTTGATCCGATAACAATATCATTTTTTACATAATATTTAATTAAATATAAAGTAAAACTTAGTCCAATGTGAAAAGTTATTGAAAAGACAGAGAAATATATTTCTTTACTGTAATACAATTTAAATAATACTTCTTTTACTGGGATGTTTCGCTCCCCGCTCGCCAACCACCTTCACTCGGCAATTTCTTCCTTCTCGCTGGCAATCGTTTTTTGTACCGTCTGTTACGCAAGCGTAATACGCCTGTTGAAGTTCACCTCTTATTCGCTGACACTCACTAATCCCCGGATCTGACTTTGCGAGTTTTTCAACCTGGTCAGCTCGCACGGCCACCTTATAGCTCCCAATAGGTTCGACCAAATAAATCTTTGCCATACTGAAATATTTCGCTTCAGAAGTACATAAAAATAGAATAAGCGCATAAACTAAATCGAAATTTAGAGAGGAGGCTCCATGAAGCAAAGTCTTAACTATGTAGATGCATGCCTGTAAAAATTCGTGGTCGTGTTATTGCTAGTCTGTTCAAGACGCGACCTCGTATATCAAATACTCTCATTTAATTTTGACATTAAATATATCTTAAAATAAAGTTTAAATCGAAAAATGGTTTATTTCAGCGTGTTTCCCTAGTATGTTTCCATAAATGTACCAAATTTCATATCTTTGTATACTATATCCTATTTTGCAGCATAAAACAGAGAAATTCCAAGGAACGATAAATTTGTGAAACAGCGGCAGCGGCAGCTACATTTTTCTTTAATATAGAGAGACAATAATATTGATACTTAAGTTAATTCAGTAATTATCTGAAAATGTTGTATAAAGGACGGAGAAAAATATTTCATTTCCTATTTCCAAGAGTTTGTGAAACGCGCAATTTTTTAAACAGCGTCATCGTCAGTTACATTTTTCTTTAATGTAGAGATATAATAATATTGTTAAGAAAGTAATACTTAAGTTATTCCAGTAATTCAGTAATTATCTAAAATTGTTGTATAAAAGATGGAGGAAAACATTCCATTTCCTATTTATAAGAGTTCGTGGAACGTGTAATTTGTCAAAGAGCGTCAGCGTCAGTTACAGTTTTCTTTAATATAGAGAGATTATAATATTGTTATGAAAGTAATACTAAGTTATTCCAGAATTCAGTAAGTATCTGAAAATGTTGTACAAAAGAGGGAAAAAAATATTTCATTTTCTATTTTTAAGAGTGTTTGGGAACAGGAAGGTTTCCTTTAATAATCGACGGAGGACGAAATGCTTAGAAAAGTATGCTGATATTTTGTTGCTGCGAAATAAAAAACCACTGTTACTTTCTTTAAATTATTTGGTATTTTGATATTTATAAAAATAAAAACTGTGTTTGAATCAAAAATGAACTTTTAAATTTCGTTGCATTTACACGTATTAGGAATACCTGAATATATATCCATTTATCGTGAATATGAATACTATTCATCAATTACGTTGGTACATCTGTGTACCTAACTTTGATCTCTCTTGCCAAATTGAGAGACTGAAATGAAATTTGGTACGATTAATGGATTAGACAATAATAAGAGGTCAAATTTTTAAATAAATCCAACCAAGGCAATTGAGCATTAATCAAACAAATGTGCATATTTTAACAATGTCCATTAATTAATTTCATATCCTATACTGAGCAACGTTATATTTTTCTTTATTTTTGTTAGTAGGTGCATTATCTATAACCTCGAAAATTTTACTCGTATGAAATGAGACTCTTGGAAAAATGGGCGGTGACTTCAGTCGGATGGAGCTGAAATACTTTTGCGAGAATAACGGCTTGTAAAACAAAACTCTAATAAGTTTAGTTGAGTATAAGTTTAAGCATACGTTTAGTTTAAGTTTTCTACTAGTATAAGTTTCGTTTAAGCTTTTTGAGTATAAGTTTAGTTTAAATTTTTTTAAGTTTGGTTTAAGTTTCTTAGTATAAGTTTAGTTTAAGTTCTTTTGAGAATAAGTTTAGTTTAAATTCCTTGAATATAAGTTTAGTTTAAATTTTTTGAGTATAAGTTTAGTTTAATTTTCTTTTTGTATAATTTTAGTCTAAGTTTTGAGTAAGTTTAGTTTAAATTTTTTGAGTATAAGTTTAGTTTTATTTTCTTTTTGTTTAATTTTAGTCTAAGTTTTGAGTATAAGTTTAATTTAAGTTAGTTGTTTTCAGTCTCAACTTTTCCGTTTAAACAAGATAGCATGATCCTGTGGTAACTAAAGTAATATATAGTATTGAAACAATTTAATCTTTTTAAGTTACGAGCGGCTATGCATTCTATACAAGTTTGACATCAAGTAGCAGATTTCACAGAATTTTATAATCACTATATTTCATGTAGATATTTTAAAGGTCTGCAAATTACTTCTTTAATATTTATGGCTAACAAATTTTGTTTTCGAGGTATAAGCATTTTACAAACTTTAAACATGAAAACAAATTCGATCTTCGATCTTCTTGTCCCATGATTAAAAATTTCCATTTAACTAAATCTATTCTACAGAATTTTTCTATTTTGTTTTCAAATCTGTGTAAAAACCAAACTTCTATTAACCGGATTAAAAACTGCATTTTAATTACTAAAAATAAAAAAAAATTCGATCTTCGAGTCCTATGACTAAACATTTCCATTTAACTAAACCTCTTCTACAGAATTATCCTATCTTGTTTCCGAATCTGTGTAAAAACCAAACTTCTATTAACCGGATTAAAAACTGCATTTTAATTACTAAAATTGAAAAAAAATTCGATCTTCGATCTTCTTGTCCTATGACTAAAAATTTCCATTTAACTAAACCTCTTCTATAGAATTACCCTATCTTGCTTCCGAATCTGTGTAAAAACCAAACTTCTATTAACCGGATTAAAAACTGCATTTTGATTACTAAAATTGAAAAAAAATTCGATCTTCGATCTTCTTGTCCTATGACTAAAAATTTCCATTTAACTGAACCTCTTCTACAGAATTATCCTACCTTGTTTCCGAATCTGTGTAAAAACCAAATGTCTATTAACCGGATTAAAAACTGCATTTTAATTACAAAGAAAATGTTGGATAGTATCTGTTAATTTAGTAGTTTATGAGAATCAATGCTTTAAATTTTTTGATCAATATTACTGGACATTCTGCACTGTTCTGTTACCGTAGTATTTCCTCTGTTGTTTAAAAACGTAATTTTCTATTTACTTATTTCTTTTTGTTGTAGTTGTTGTTCTCTTGCTTGCTTTCTGGATTTAATTTTAAAATTTGTTCCTTGAGAAAAATAAAATATCATAATAGTATGTTTACGAATATCAATAATATGTAGGTTAAATTATATGCATATATATAGGTCAACCAATATGTATGTCTTTGTGTATTTTCTTGTGCTTTTATCGGCCACAAAAAAAAAAAAAAATAAATACAAAATTCGGATGATTAATAAAAAATGTTTTCTTAAACTTGAAAATATAATTGCTCAAAAACTATAGAAATCTTATAAAAACAAATTATTCATATATAGAAATTGAATTTCCTACTGAACATTTTTGTTACTTACTAGTTATAACTATATATTAAATTCGGAAGGTATTTCGAGAAAAATAAGCGAACGGAAGATTCGCAGAGAGAAAAACGTTCTACTTTTCACGAAAGAAATATATCAAAATATTGAAACATTGAAATTATTTTTATATGCTCATGAATGGTACCCTATTTCCGACAGAAGAAGTATACACTACTTTGATTTTTATGTTTTAGGTTCGGAGATATAACCGTCCAAAGTGCTTACATTATTTCGTAACGCTCCGATTTCCGCCAGATACCACAACCATAGTTGTTCAAATCAAAATAAATAACAGTTTAAAAACAATTGAAGTTAACTTAAAAAAATCTGATGTGGGCAACACATGACTTTCCTTATATAATGTAATGAATTTACTACTTTTACAGTAAAAAAATAGGTTTTTCTTAGAGTAGATACTAATATTCTTTCCAAGATATTGAATTTTCGACAATTAGTTGTCATTTTCATTGATTTAGCGTCATTTTTATCCATTTAGCGAGATTTTCGTTAATTTGGCAACATTTCAAAAAGTCGCCAAGTTGGCGACATTCCGCCAAATTCGTCGCCAAAATCTCGCCAAGCGTTATGGACGAAGAAATAAGTTGTTCTTACAGCAGATAAATGACTATTGGCGTTCAAATACCAAAGTATTACTCATAGTATCTTTTTTCATGAATGGAACGAGCTAGACCCACGAGAATGATGTCACATAATTTATCGTATGGTATTACATATGAAAAGTGAACATGTTTCTCAATAGGAAATATTTTTTTTTCATTTTAAATGACTTTTTAATAATTCTTTTGAAAAATGTGTAATATCTCGAGAACGGTTCATGTTAGCGTTCTAAAATTTATGTCAATCGTTTTCTAATGAAAAATTACATAAGAAATATCTATTTGCGTAACTTTATTAGTGGTTTTGATTTTTTGACGATTTTTTCAAAATTTTATTAGAAAATTTAGGGGAGTTCTGAACATTCGATTACGTATAAAAACAATAAGCTTCCAATGTTTACGGATTGTGATTTTTGTACCCAATTTGGTTCGAATCGGTTCACTCGTTCGTCAGTTATCGTCTCCACAGACTTACTGACACACACACACACACAGACATCACTTCAAAAATGTTTGATTCGTGATCAGGGATGCTTGAAACGTGCTCTCCCGTCGAAAACTCGATTTCGAATTTTTGACCCCGTCACAATACTTTCCTTATACATTATGTATACAAGGAAAGTCAAAATGAGTTTGTGTACTTTTCAAGAAAAAAATTATGAAAAGATAACATATGTAGAGTAGACTTAAAGGCACAAATTATTTATGGATATGATCTTTAGAAATATTTTCCTTGATTTGCTTGCTTCTTCTGCCAAAAGTAGAAAAAGTATGTTACTATTCTGTAAAACAATTCTGAAACATTAAAAAATAGACAAAAAATTGACAATAATAGATAAAAAATGGACAATAATAGACAAAAATAACAGATATATAATAGACAACAATTTAACGCATTCAAATTCACCATTTGATAGTTGGCTAGCAAAGGAACACTATCCTATGTCCTTTGAATAGCAAACAGTTTCCACATCAACAATTGCACGCCCAGTCATTGTCAAGTGAGAAAGGAAAGTACGTCCATAAAGCCATCAATTTTTTTTTTTTTTTACTTTCAAATGATGAATCATCGCTGACTTGTTTTTGGTAATTTCCGAAAAACAAAAAAAAAACTTCGCTATTAATACGTGATTGATGATTGTTGCAGCAATTGATTTGCAGGCTGGTTTCTGCAGGATATAAATACCATTGCTGACTGCTTCTAGGCCATTCAGAAATTATTAAATATTGGAAGGAATAACATTCGAAAGTAGTTAAGGAAACGTAACGGAATTTCTTAAGGGTCATTGAACTGAACGATACTTCGAGATATTCGAATTTAACGATATTCGAACGATATTCGAATTTAACGATATTCGAACGATATTCGAATTTAACGATACTTCGAGTCCATTATGTCATCATTGTTTCTAGAAAATATTTCTATTGTATGACACAAGTTTAATAAAAATTTTGAAATGGACTTAAATATTTGTTGAAATCAGTTGCACTTTTAACAAATGTATATTACTTTCCTTATATACATAATGTACAAGGAAAGTATTGTGACGGGATCGAAAATTCGAATTCGAGTTTTCGACGGGAGAGCACGTTTCAAGCATCCCTGATCACGAATCAAACATTTTTGAAGTGATGTCTGTGTGTGTGTGTGTGAAAGTATGTGTGCGTGTGTGTGTGTGTGTGTGTGTGTGTCAGTGAGCCTGTGGAGACGATAACTGACGAACGAATACACCGATTCGAACGAAAATTGGTACAAAAATCACAATCCGTAAACACTGGAAATCTATTGTTTTTATACGCAATCGAATGTTCGGTACACCCCTAAATTTTCGAGTGAAATTTTCAAAAAATTGTCAAAAAATCAAAACCGCTAATAAAGTTACGCAAATAGACATTTCTTATGTAATTTTTCATTAGAAAACGATTGACATAAATTTTAGAACGCTAACATGAACCGTTCTCGAGGTATTGCACATTTTTCAAAAAAATTATCAAAAAGATATATAAAATTTAAAAAAAAATCCTATTGAGAAACATGTTCACTTTTCATATATAATACCGTGCGATAAATTGGGTGACATCATTCTCGTGGATCTAGCTCGTTCCATTCATTGGAAAAGATACTTTGAGTAATACTTTTGTATTTGAACGTCAATAGTCATTTATCTGCTGTAAGAATAACTTATTTCTCCGTCCATAACTCTTGGCGAGATTTTGGCGGAATGTCGCCAATATGGCGACATTTTTAATTGTTGCCAAATTAACAAAAATCTCGCCAAATTGATAAAATTGACGCTATATCAATGAAAATGACGACTAATTGAAGAAAATTCAATATCTTGGAAGGAATATAAGTATGTACTGTAAGAATAACATTTTTTTAACTGCAAAGGTAGTAAAGTCATTGCATTATATAAGGAAAGTCATGTGTTGCCCACATCAGATATTTTAAAGTTATTTTTAAAGTATTTTTCTATAATGAATTACCTGTAATTCCCTGGATTCTAAATCAGCGTTTAAATAATACATATTTATAAAACACCACTCAGTTTAAAAATCTCATTTTTTTGGGCAAAAATATATTTTACTTTAGTTTCAATTCATATACCCAAGCATGTGCGCAAACATCTCCCCCCACCCTAGCAATGCCTAGCTTATAGTGCAATGCCTAGCCTAAGATTTTGCCTATAGTGTCAGCGCTCGATAATTTTGATACATTCCCGGATCAGTCAGTCAGTCCAGTGCATATTATACAGACAATAATTAAACAGAAATTATTGTAATAAGGTCAAAAATCCGATTCAGCAATTTTGATAGATATCTATTCTTTAAACATCCAACCAAACGAGCCAACAATTATTTCAACTATTGCATATTTGTCTCTATATGATCCTATGAGCATATCTTTGGCACAAATTAAGGTACTTGAATATTTATTTCCAATATTTTATTTCATAAACGTCAGAAGCTTACTAATTTTTGTGAGTGACTCTCTTGGAAAAATCTCTCAATTTTTCCACAAATTTATATTTCGAATACCAAAAATGTTTATAAAAATTATTTGTTAAAAATTGCTACATAAGTAGCTATTTTTAATGCAATTATTTTATTTAAAAAGGAATATTATAAATAATAGAATAAAAATGTGCTCCATTATTTAGATAGTGCACATTTTTATTATCTAAAATGAAAATGATAAATATTAAGATTTAAATAGGATTAATGTCTTAAAAAATAAATTTTAAACGTTCAGAAATCTCTATTATCTGCTGTTTTACCACAATATCGAAAATGTATTTATCAGAAGGAAATTTCATGAGTTGAATTGATCATAATCTTGAGAATTTTAGTATATAGTTATAGCAGACGATTTTTTATATTTTATAATTCCCGTTTTATACAGTTGATGATTCCATTTGTAACTATAGTAACATAGTTTAGCTTTGAATATCGAAATAGTCTGCTGGCTATTCTTCTAAACAAAAATCAATCAATTATAAATGTAAATATTTTTCATTTATAATTGATTTCCAGATTGAAATGTCTGAAAACGTCGAACAAAAATGCAATATAGTGTGATCAGAGATGAAATATTGTTTCACAAACTGCAATTTTCACGTTAACAGAACTTTGAATACGTGTGCCATTTTTACTTTCCTTATATACATAATGTATAAGGAAAGTACTGTGACGGGGTCGAAAATTCGAATTCGAGTTTTCGACGGGAGAGTACGTTTCAAGCATCCCTGATCACGAATCAAACATTTTTGAAGTGATGTCTGTGTGTGTGTGTGTGTGTGTGTGTATGTGCGTGTGTCAGTGAGTCTGAGGAGACGATAACTGACGAACGAATGGACCGATTCGAACCAAATTTGGTACAAAAATCACAATCCGTAAACACTGGAAGCTTATTGTTTTTTACGCAATCGAATGTCCAGAACTCCCCCTAAATTTTCGAATAAAATTTTGAAAAAATTGTCAAAAAATTAAAACCACTAATAAAGTTACGCAAATAGACATTTCTTATGTAATTTTTCATTAGGAAACGATTCCCATAAATTTTAGAACGCTAAGACAAACCGTTCTCGAGATATTGCACATTTTTCAAACAAATTATCAAAAAGTCATATAAAATAAAAAAAAATATTTCCTATTGAGAAACATGTTCACTTTTCATATGTAATACCATACGATAAATTGGGTGGCATCATTCTCGTGGATCTAGCTCGTTCCATTCATGGAAAAAGGTACTTTGAGTAATACTTTTGTATTTGAACGCCAACAGTCATTTGTCTTCTGTAAGAATAACTTATTTCTTCATCCATAACGCTTGGCGAGATTTTGGCGACGAATTTGGCGGAATGTCGCCAACTTGGCGACTTTTTGAAATGTTGCCAAATTAACGAAAATCTTGCCAAATGGATAAAAATGACGCTAAATCAATGAAAATAACGACTAATTGTCGAAAATTTAATATCTTGGAAAGAATATTAGTATCTACTATAAGAAAAACCTATTTTTTTACTGTAAAAGTAGTAAATTCATTACATTATACAAGGAAAGTCATGTGTTGCCCACATCAGATTTTTATGATTAAATTTGAAACGAATTTTGGTATTATAAACTTTTAAAAACATGTAGGAGTCGCATTTAGTGACTATGCTAACCATTTCCCCCCCCCCCCCCCGAAGTGAAGTTCGAAACGGCTAGTATATTATAAAATTCTATTCTATTAAATTATAATATTTTATTCAATTTTTCCGTTCCAAAATTCTATAATGGATGTAATCTGACAGACGATGACATTAAATGATTTGATATAAATCATACCATTTCTGCATAAATGAAAATTAAGATGCTGAATTTTACCTCAGTGGTTTGAATTATTCAAATTTCTCAAACACTAATACGTATTTTTTTGATAAACTAATCAAATAAATCTTTTTTCTGGAAACAACAAAACATTTATTTGCAGTTAAAAATAATTTTTATATTACTTTCAATGCAAGTCATATCAGTATCATCATATTATTACTACGAAAAGATAAAAAGCAATTTCACGTTATATTTCAACAATCAATGATAAATAGCCTTTATGACTTTCTAGAACTTTCGAATAAATCGTTTAGTTATTAATAAATGATTGATGATATTTTCTAAAACTCGCAATTGATTTGTCGACCTGGTTTCAGTTCGTTAGTATGCTGCTGATTTGAAATTAATGCAAGCACATCTATTCATGGAAGACATCTTGGAACGTCACAGCTACTTAAACTCACAAATTAGGCATAAGTTATGATAATATTAATGGATTAAACGGGAAAGACTCCTATTAAAAATCTCAGATAAGTCATTTATGAGAATAAAATTAAATTCGAGACTAATTTGTATCATTAGCTTCAACGATATTGGTAAATTTTCCCGATAGTTAAAAACTTTGAGTTTGGGTTGAGGGCAGGAAGAATTTAAAAGTTTCGTCTAAAGTAAAGTTTATTTTCAGAATGTGAAATTTATAATTTTTATTACTTTCCTTATATACATAATGTATAAGGAAATTATTGTGTCGGGATCGAAAATTCGAATTCGAGTTTTCGACGGGAGAGCACGTTTTAAGCATCCCTGATCATGAATAAAACATTTTTGAAGTGATGTTTGTGCGTGTGTGTGTGTGTGTGTGTGAAAGTATGTGTGTGTGTGTGTGTAAAAGTATGTGTGTGTGTGTGTGTGAAAGCATGTGTGTGTCAGTGAGTCTGTGGAGACGATAACTGACGAACGGATGGACAGATTCAAACGAAATTTGGTACAGAAATAATAATCCGTAAACACTGGATGCCTATTGTTTTTATACGCAATCGAATGTTCAGAATCCCGCTTAAATTTTCGAGTAAAATTTTGAAAAAATCGTCAAAAAATCAAATCCGCTAATAAAGTTACGCAAATAGACATTTCTTATGTAATTTTTCATTAGAAAACGATTAACATAAATTTTAGAACGTTAATATGAACCGTTCTCGAGATATTGCACATTTTAAAAAAAAAATTATCAAAAAGTCACATAAAATAAAATAAATATATTTCCTATTGAGAAACATGTTCACTTTTCATATGTAATACCATGCGATAAATTTGGTGACCTCATTCTTGTGGATCTAGCTCGTTTCATTCATGAAGAAAGATACTTTGAGTAATACTTTTGTATTTGAACGCCAATAGTCATTTATCTCCTGTAAGAATAACTTATTTCTTCGTCCATAACCCTTAGCGAGATTTTGGCGACGAATTTAGTTAAATGTCGCCAACTTGGCGACTTTTTTCAATGTTGCTAAATTAACGAAAATCTCGCCAAATGGATAAAAATGACGCTAAATCAATGAAAATGACCACTCATTGAAGAAAATTCTATATCTTGGAAAGAATATAAATATCTACTATAACAATAAACTATTTTTTTTACTGTAAAAGTAGTAGATTCATTGCATTATATAAGAAGAGTCATGTGCTGCCCACATCAGATTCTTTTATATTACAATAAAATAACTGAAGTGAAACATGTTGTTTTATTAGATAAAACAATCTATGGTACTGCTATCAATGGAAGGTTGCTTTACGTAGAGGACTAACGAAGTAGCTTGCTTTATGATATTAAATTTCATTTGATATCGAAACAAAATGCACTAGAAGTTTCGTGGATTACTATCAAGTATATTAACATCTATACCACTCCAATCAGAAGAGAAATTCCTCTTGAATTTAACTTACATTCAAAATAAATCCGTTGAAACAACGTGTAACCACTTCATATAGTTCGAGCTCTTGTTGTAAAGGATTAGACATATTTGATCTCAAAACAATATTTTGAAGGAAATTGGAATCAAACACAGTTTTCTTGGATTGCATATAAGTATGCTACTAGCTACACCACTCCTAAAATGTAATTAATTCCGGGGAATCTAAAAATATTAAGAAACCTAACCAATATGTACAGCCAGAAACAAAAATTAAAATAATTTTAAATGCAATCAAATTTTCAGAAGATCCTCCTCAATTTTCGAATGAATTAAAAAAAAAAATCAGCAAAACATCAGAATGATAAATAAATAAACATTTTATACATCTTTTTTATCTACAATATTTTTATCTTCAATATTTTTATCTTCAATAATGATAAATAAATAAACATTTTATACATAATATTTCATTAGAAAACGAATTATATAAATTTTACAATGCTAACATGCTGTTCTGGAGATTGTACAAGATTTTCGGAAGAATTTATAAAAACTGACGGTTTTCAATATCCTTGCCTACATAATCATTTTATAAGTAATATTTCATTAGAAAAATAATGACATAAACATCAAAATGCTAGCATGAATTAACTCGAGATACTGCTTGTTGATCAAATAAATGTATAAAAAAAAATACATTTTAAATTAAAAAATAAGTAAGTATTATCAAATATGTTCACTTTCCGTATACAATATTATGCAACACATATTGTAACATCATTTTCGATCAAGTCAGTTCCATTCATAACCTAAGACACTTTTGTAATAGTTTTGTATTTTGATGCCAGAGAACTCACCAACAGTCATGTATTTTATAGGGTATTAATTGTCAGGTGCGTTTTGATGACAATTTTGCAGGTGATTATGAATACATAGTTCTGTTTGGACTTATAAGTAACCAAACGGATTGTAATTTAAGTGAAATTATTTCAATGTCAATAACATTGAGCTGAGGATCTTGTGCCCTATTGCTTAGCAGTGAAAAACGCAAATTTACTGCAGTATGTAAGAATGTCATGTGCTGCCCACATCAGATTATTTTTTTCTGTGTCTGCACTATTCCCATCTTGCCAAATAGCACTTTAGAAATGTGCCACATTTTTCCATATTTGATACAAACATATGGTACTTTTAACCTGCCGTCAGTTGTTTCCATATTTAAGTACAGCATTTTAACCAAAAATGGGAACGAAATACAGAAGGGCATGGCAATGATACGGGAGTGGCAACTATTCCCTCTTGAAATAAAAGTTCCTATCTTAATTAAATGCTCTATTAAAAAAGTGTTCCCCTTGGCCTTCAAGTCGATGCCACACCCTTTATTGGTGACCTCTCAATATGTGATTGACATAAATGTTTATGATGTACTAATCACATCAATATTCAGATCGTAATCGAACATTTCAGACGCCAAATTCAAGGAAATGGAACATTGTATATGTTTAACATTTCGATTAACACCGGATGTGATTGATTTCTTACTTTGCTTCACATTGAAATCATAAAGCGTACGAGAATTAAAGCATTTTTATTGGAGATTAGGAAATAGTTACAGATTTTATAAACATTTATACAAGCAGCACATGCTTATCATTATTAACTTGAATTAAGTTTTATTAATATAAATGAGTCTTAGGGAGCAGTATATGTATGACATACACGCAAAATGACTGGTCCGTAAGAGCATTTTTTTTTCACAGTGACGTAAGATTTACGTCACACTGTGACTTTGGGACGTCACAGGACGTCTCGGCAATATTATATTGAGATCACAGCGAAGTCATTTTGGTTATTCTCATGGTCGTTTGTGACGTCGCATAATAACTTGTTTGTGACGTCACATTGTAATTGTCATTGTAATGTCGTCACATTGTTACGTGTTAATTAAATTGTGGAAACGTCACAGAATATAGTCACAATGAAGTTATAAAGTTACTAACACGTAACGTCGCGTAGAAGTCACAAATATGATGTCACATTGTGGCCCAGGTGTCACGTGACTACAACGTCACTGTCACACATGTGACGATCTTTGCTGTGAGGGGTATGTAGTTATGAACGAGCGAACTAAAATCCATTCTCGAAGCGAAATCAACATTATATCTTTTACTCAAAAGATGCAAAAGTTTGTAAGATGAAATTTTGCATACATACATGAAATTACACACAGATTTACAAAATTACAATTTCAATTATTAAAACGAACTGTAACAGGGTGAAACGCCTATCTCTAAACAGCGCATGCTCATTACACTCCTTGCAAATAATAAGTAAAACACAACTTTTAAACAACTTATCAAAATGCATTGTGACCTAAACGAAATGTGCATATTGAGAACGTAATTCTTGAAAAGTGCATATTAAGAACGAACTCAATTCACGGATGCTGTTATCTGCGATGAAAATGTGTTCCAGATTTTTTAAAACGTCCCCTTCGGTCGAGTTCTGTTACTGTTAAGTTGGCTGTTGCATTCTTGTGTAGCCTGGGCTAAATTTTGTGGAAATGTCAAAGTGTATGGGTGGAAGGACTGCATTTTTCAGTTACCATTGAAGCTCGCAAATTTTCCATTGGATATATTAGTTGTTCTATTCTGGCAAGCATATAATAAACACTAAACATTTCACGGATGCTGTCTCTTAATATTTAAAAAAAGTATTTGACGCCGCCGCTGCCGACGACATTTGACAAATTTCTCGTTCTACGAGTTTATCTGCTTGGTAACGCAAAAACTATAACATATACAAATATAAAATTTGGTACACTTGTAGAGAAAGGTTTGGCAAATACGCTGAAATGTTCGATATATATTGTAGGTTAGTATAAATACGCCGATTATTTATATATAGTTTATGAAATATTCAATGCAAAGTCAAAGAAAACTATTTAAGCTGCGAGTTCGCGTCCTGGATAGACTAACAACAGCAGCACCACGAATTTTTACAGGCAGGTACCTACATAGTTGAATTTTTGTGGGATGGAGCCCTTTTTCAATTTTCATGTAGTTTGTGAGTTATTTTACTTTTTATGCACTTCTGAAGTGAAAAATGTTGCTTCTTATCGGCACATCCATCGATTTTCTCTGTCTGGTACCGCAAAAACTACAGCATAAAAAATATGAAATTCAGTACAATTACAGAGAAGTAATAGGGTAACACAATGAAAGAAACAGTTTCCAGATTTAAACTTTAGTTGAATGATTAGCTGGATTGAAATAGCTCATGAAGCGATCTCAGCGGCGCAGCGAGTAGGAAGCGGACTGGAGAAGTTAGTTACTGGGGTTTGAGAAGCACAACGATCAGGGAGTAAAGTCCCTTAGTTCTATAAAGTATTGTACTTTTAAAATTTTTATAATTCTTTATTTTACTGGTATTTAAAAATAATACATTTTGGCTGCAAATTTCCGTTTCAAAATACTGCTCGTTGTATTTACCGCAATGAACTATATGTCCTGTTGGAAATGTTATCATTGTGCTGCAGCGTATCGCAGCGTTAATAATTAGTATTATTTCTTTAATGTAGTTTTACATTAGTTCCTCTAAAATATGCTAAAATTCCACTTACTCCACGTCTATAAAAATAATTTTCACCACATTTAATTATCGAGATCAATTACTGCAGCTTCAAATTTCAGACCTAAGTACAAAATGTTGACCGAAAAGTTGCGGACATTCAATTTTAAAATCATTACTATGAAATTGAAACAATAGAAAACTTCTTATGTTAGTATATACACACCAAAAGAAAAACTGGTGTGGGCAGCATATGGATTTCTCTACATAATGCCAACTTCTTCTGCTTTATTTTCTTCAATGTGAAATACTGACAGACAAGGTCTCTTTTCTGGATCGCAACATGTAAAATTATTTTGAAGTACAATTCGCGCAAATATAACCTGACAATTGGAAATATTGCTAACGCAAGCTAAGCAATATACTCTATTATATTAAAATGTGTTAATTGTTAATTCATCAATATGGAGGCAGATTTGTCAATTTGAGGACATCTTCTGCAATATGGCACTGCATAACCAGTTACCAAGTTGGCGATATTTCGGCAAATTAGTCGCCAAATCCGCAAAACTTATCGCCAAGTGTTATATATTTGATGATAATGTTCAATGATCACTTTTATGTAATGTTTTAGATGTATTTATATAAAAAAGTACAATGTCTCAAGAACTTTTCAAGTTAGCATTTCAAATAATATGTCATTTATTTTAGAATAGAAAATTATGTAAAACACGATTGTTTATTTAACATTATTTAATGTTCTAATTTTTTTTATATTTTTTCCAAAAATTCATTCGAAAATTGGGAGATTTTTCAAACGTTCGATCGTTCCCAGTATTTACTGGTTACCATGCGGTTCTAGTATTTACTAAGCGGGTCGTAATAAATGTATCAAATTACGAAAATTCTCCATTCGCTCAGGATATATAGTATCTATGGACTCATTGACACATACACATATATACAAATATCACCTCAAAAACGTTCGATTTGATTACAGGGATGTTTAAAACATGCTCTTCCGACAAAATCTCGAATTTTCGACCTCATCACAATACTTTTAAAGATATATTCAGCTGCATTTTATATATATATATATATATATATATATATATATATATATATACACACACACACACACACATATATATATATATATATATATATATATATATATATATATATATATATATCCATTTGATTGTTGATTTGCTGTATTATATTTTATTCTGTGGGTGTTTTAAAAAGTTAGGTTTATCGTGTTACATCTTCTTACTTTTCGTTAATTGGATTTTCAAACTTCTATAATTATATATATACATATATATATATATATATATATATATATATATATATATACATATATATATACATATATATATACATATATATATATATATATATATATATATATATATATATATATATATATATATATATGTATATACATATATATATATATATATATATATATATATATATATATATATATATATGTATATACATATATATATATATATATATATATATATGTAAATACATATATATATATATATATATATATATATATATATATATATATATATATATACATATATTAAGAATCAAAATGTTAAGCACACCTTGTTACTACAAAGAACATCTTCATAAATTCATCAACACCGTTATCAAAAATAACTACCCGCCCAATCTTATTTTTTCTTTTATTAAAACACATTTTAAATTTAAATATATACAAAAACTTGCAACAATTACAGCAACATATTGACAGATCATCCTCTAGCATTTCTAAATAATTCATAATCTCCATGTCTTCTAACAGTTAAACAATTCGTATAATTCACTTTAACCTGCTTTGCGAAAACTGCTTAGTCAGTAACTAAAAATTCACTGTAACCTGTTCTGAGATGATTGGTAATACACATGCTTTTCCAGAAGAACCACAGTACTAGGGGTAGATATATTTTCATTTTATTTTCATTATATTCTTTTGATATTACTTTATAATACTTTGCATCCTCATTTCAATAATTAGCCACAAGCTGGTGTAACAGAATATTTTATATTCATGTTTGATTTTTTTGTGTATTTGATCCACTTTGTCTTTTCTTCTACGTCGGGCCATTTACATTATTTCTGTAATACATTTTACAGTTCTGTAAACAGAAACGTAGAATTCATTCAAATAAATTTTTCGTATACGTTCAATTGTATATTCATTCCGGTGTCCACTCGCTTTAGCGAAGAGATGTAGGGTGTTCTGTCATATGTTTTCCTGCAAATATTTTGACTCACACGTGGTGGCTGTGCCTGTGGGTTTGTATCTCTGTTTTTTTGTATTTCTGGTTTTTAATTTATTTGATATTTATTATTTCTCCTTCACTAGCCAGTAGACAGTTCCAATGTGTCCATAGTCAAATACTATCGCCATTATCAGAAACTGGATATTCCATCGGTTTTTAATTCGAATTGTATGACTGTCCAGACGAGAATGCAATTTCAAACTCCAGACGAGAATGCAATCAAACTATCCGCCATTTTTTTATGTAGTTTCAACTAGTTGTTCTCCATGTATTGATCTGTAACCTTGAGCTAATTATTATTGCATTTTCTCATTTCTGCCGTGTTTACTTTTTCATTTGATATATTTATATTTATTTATATATACCTATTTCATTGTGATCTATGTATACTAATAATCCCCTCATCCTCATACCACTATTGTGATAAGTTACCTAATATTTTTATCCTTAGTCTTGGTCTATAGTTACTTATTTGTAACAGATATGCTAGAGATGTTTTTTTTGTGTACTTACCGTAGTTTACATAGTTTTTGATTAAAAAAAATTCAATTTATATATATATATATACACACACACATATATATATATATATATATATATATATATATATATATATATATATATATATATATATATAAGTGAAACTGAATGTATCTTTAACTTAACTATCTTAATAAGGATAGGACTTTCACGGGTATTTCACCAAAAATGTCTGTTCTATATTTTGAGGATCCGCCAAATTTTAATAAATTAACATGTTCTTCTAAGCTGACTCTATCAGCTCTCTAGGTCTTAAAATAGTATGTTAAGTATGATATCATAGAAATTGTAACAGACAGACAACCAACCACCACACATCGTTCTTGACGAGCTTCAAAAAGCTTTTAAAAATAAAATAGGTCTTGTAATGATCGTCTGACGTATTAGACAGAGATATTTCTGATATATTTGTGGGGGTATATTAGCGTTCAGCGTTACCACATTGAAAAACATTCTACTATTAACATTGATACATATATTATTTTAAAATTTAATATGCGAGACTTTTCAATCATTCTGTATTAGCAAAATATGATGTACAGCTCCGCTCGTGAAAAGTCATAACAGTAAGCACAGAAGAAATGCTACCTGCCGTGAATTGATTAGAATCATGTTACAGAAGCAAATCAATTTTTCTACTATCGAGGCATTCACGTAATTTTACGACAGCTCAACATGATTTGTGGCTTTCTGTGCTCACATAGCAGCAAACTTGCACAACGCTGTCCAAAGTTATTAGTCTACTTCGTCCTATCCGTAATTAATTACTCTCTTTATCAAAATAATTTGCTTACTCTTGTTTACTACTTACTCTCTCCTTTGTAATTCAAGAATGACGGATTCAAGGTAGGGAAATAAGTTGGAAATACAGATCACACTGGGGAAAATGCTTCAAGTATTTCAGTGTTGGTTGTTACTTAGGCGATGTGCATCTCAAGATATTGTTAGTAAAATTTGTTGTGATGATCAACATTTATCAGGTCTTTTCAAAAGGTTTGCTTAATGATTGCAGCAAATTTCTTCAGATCAAAATACTTAACTCCACTTTACTCAACAGTTGTATGTTAATCCTAAAATTGTAATGTTCAAGAATTCAAATGAAAATTGTTCAACAATTTTACTTATAAGATGTGAAGTGAATTCCAAAGTTGTTATGCTCAACATCAGTTCTACAGTTCTTTTCAAAAATAGTTCTGCAGTTCTGCTCAAAACAGTTCAACAACTACATAATCATTCAAATCTGTTACAGTAGTAATTAATATTATTAACCCTACAATGCATGATTTTTTATTTTTTCACCAAACATTTTTTTTTCTTAATGATTTTGGCTTAAGTATATGTGGAAAAATATTAAAAAAAATATTTAGCTTTTTCTATTGGTTAATTTTTGAATTTTTAGGTTTGATTCATATATGAATCAGTATGCATTTAGCTACCACTTTCAACTGGTATTGAAGAGATAAAAAAAATGATTTACCACCATATAAATAATAAGTTTGGTATAAAAATGCTAAATTATACTTTGTTTATAAAGAGAAAATATATTTTAATTAAATTTAAATTTTTAATTAAATTTAAATTTTTTATTAAATTTAAATTTCAGATATTTTAATGTATTTTATTATTATTATATTTATGTAAAATGGAAAACATCCCTTCTTTTTACAGCCGATAAAAGGTTGTGTATTGCACATGGACAAATTTGCATCTAGTACGATTTTCATTGCAAATTAGCTTCGATTTCATTACAAATTAGCTTCGATTTCATTGCAAATTAGCTTCGATTTCATTGCAAATTGTTCGATATTGCCCTGTCTAACACATGTGGGAGAATGTATGCTGCAGGGCTTTTCCTTCTTTTTACACTATAATATTTCGGTGAGCTACTGTTTTGTCTTCCCCATTTAAAAGCAACATAGTCACCAATTTCTCTTATATTTGAATAAATAATTCCAATACTATTCAATTGCTATGTTCCTTGTTAAATGTTATAAATTTATCAGTATCGCTAATTATAATATTTTAAGAATTAAAAATTCATTAATAATCTAAATATTCGATAAAATTTTATTTGTAAGTTAAATCTTTAGTAATTGCATTACAGTTGCTCGCGGAATATAAAAGTCCAAAAAATGACAAATAAGAAATCATGGCCTTCTGATAAGAAATATGAAATATATGAATAATTTATGTCTCTAATTAACAATATCCTAAGTAGTTATTGAATAAGTATTGCAGGGTATATGAATCAGTACAAGATACAGGCTGTTACTTGGTATTATAACACTAATTTTTGTTAAAAAAAATGAAATTGATTCATATGCACAATTGTGTATTGTGAGTCTAAACCTACCAGTAAATGCATGGTGATGCATATATGAATCAATCACAAAAATCAAAAATTTTAATACTAAAATTTATTTTAAATTAAATCAATTTACAGAAATGAAAACTGCATACCTTGAACTTCGTAGAATAAATTCTTTGAAGCTCTTGGAAAATAATTACTGCCAAAACACACTATATGTAAACATGGGAATCAGAAATAAATTCTTAAAAAAGAATCAATTACTAAAACTATACATAACGTGTATCGGTGGTGCAATTTACAGAGGCCAGCATCAATAAATTACTAAGAGGGTATTCTGGTTAAGGAATAAGTACGGAAAGCAGACTATTTCTTGATTTTTTAAGGCGAAATTAGCTAAAAATTGGATTGATTCATATATGAATCAGTATGCATTGTAGGGTTAAAACTTCGTAAATGCCGTGTAACATTAAAAATAAATAAATACACCCAAGTGAAGTCAGCAACTGACCTACTTGACTTTACCCGCTTCTTGTCGGTCCGGAAGACGATTGTTATTTGCCTTTGAAACTAATAGATCAATTGTTTTACTTTTTATTTTCATGCTGAATTTATGAAGCTTTAATTACTGTAATAGTTCTAAAGCTCTGCTCAAAAATAGTTCTACAGCTGTGCTAAAAATAGTTGTATAGTTCTATTTAAAAAATATTATACAGTTTCAACAGTTTTGATTATAATTCCATTTCAGATAACAGCACCCATGGACCGGTTTTGTGTTCAATATTGGCTCTTCAGTAGGGAGTTGCTGATGTCTGTAAAGATGACACGAAAACTTGGTATTTGCAACATTTTTATAAATATCTATAGAAACTTACAAATTCAGTCCAACCACTTAGCCGGCATAAATATTAACCCCGTTACGATACTACCATTCACATTATACTATGTTGGGAAATTTAAAAATGTTTACGTATTTTAAATTCAAGTTGCACATGTCTGGCCAAACTGTTTTCGTGTATACAAAGAGTATTGGAATGTTAAATATGTGGGTTCGCAAATCCTTCCGAGAGGTTTGTGGCAGGGGAAGGAGGGCACGGTCCCTGGGGACGCCTTCCCTACTGAGTTCCGCTCTGAATTGATGGCACCTATCTTCAGGTAAGTCAGACGGTTTATGGTGAAGAAGAAGAATTTGAGCAGGTAGATTATCACAGCATTGTTCTTTAATGTTCATGTTTTAATGGTACAGCTGTCTCAAAACTTTGGGATAAGTAAAATCTATCTGTCTATTCAAAAAGTCAGTTCAACGGGTACTGACGGATTCTAAAAAAAATTCCTTCAAAAATTATGAATTCATGTTAAAAGCTGCGGTGTTAATCTATTATTCAACAGTTTTGTTAAAATATATTACGATGATTTAAAATCTAGTTTACATAGGACGACTATTAATTTAGTTTATAAAAATCTGATGTGAGCAGCACATGACTTTCCCTGCAGACTTATATTAACGTTCTCTGTATTTTAAGTAAATTTATTTCACTTTTAATTCAATTTTCGTTCTCATTCGGTAACCGGGCTTATTTTCAAAGGTGGCGTAGGGAAAGTACGATAAACTAAAATATCTTGAGAACGGCTAGTCCTAGTGTAATGGGGTTGGTCTTATTCTTTTCATCGTTAAAAATTACGTATTAAGCGAGCATTTAATGGATATATTTGAGTATACCTAGTTCTTTAGTTTAGATTTTGACGATTTTTGCTGGCCATTTTGCAAAAAAAGGCAGGTTATTTTTTTCCGAATCGTACCAAAATCTAATCAGCACCAGGGTAACCCACAAGTGACTCATCTACCGAATTTTGTGAAATTCGGTCCAGTAGTTTTTCAGTTAGAGTGGATACAAGCTTTTGCGGACCACTTTGCAAAAATAGGCGGGTTTTTTTATTCCAAATCATACCCAAAACTAATCAGCACTAGACTCGCTCACAAGTGATTTACCTACCAAATTTTGTGAAATTCAGTCCATTAGTTTTTCAGTTAGAGAGGATACAAAATCTGCACAGACAGACAAACACACACACAGACGTCACGCTAAAAATGGCTTTTTCGTATTCTAGAGGTCTTGAAACGTGTAGATCCATCGAAAACTCGAGTTGCGATTTTCGACATGATTCCAATACTTTCCCTATACATTACCACGTATTGCAGGGAAAGTAAAAAATTTTAATTTAAGGTAAATAAAATTGAAAACAATTATTTTTTGAAAAAACTACTCTACATAATATGTAATTACCTAGCTTATCTAATTCTATTTAAATATCATATCAAAGTGCAAAATATCGGGCCACTCTTCCTCAAAAGTTTCAGAAACAATAGAAATAGCATAAAAATATTTCTCATCGCAAATTCATCAAAATCATGACCCAGATTGTCTTCAATCAAGCCAATTCTCTTTCATTAGCGCATCTTCGTAATTGAATGAAGCCTTGGCGCGATTTGTTGTTTTTTATGCTTGTATAATAACAAACGCACACCTCCTCCTAAAGTTATCTGCCAACTTTGTGCTACCGATAATTAATTAACAAAATATATTGCTTAATTTTGAAGTCAATGGCCTTTTGTTATGCAGGATGAGTGATTTCAATGTAGGGAAAGAAGCCAGGAATGTAGATTCTATACGGATAAAAGTATTTCGGTTTATTTCATACGAGTAGATTGAAGGTTTTGTCACGTATTTAGAGTATGTACAGGGATTGAAGCTATTTTTCTCAAAAATTTTGTGATGATGTACGTCTGTTACATCTGTTCAAAAATTTTACTTGATCGTTGTTTGACAGCTCTGGTCAAAAGTTTGGAATAAGTCTAGTGCTGTGAAACTCAGAAGTTCCGCTTAAAAGTCGTTCAAGTATCAAATGCTGAAAAGTTGTTTAAAAGACTGTTCAAAAGTTGTTCAATACTATTGCTCAAAAGTTTCTCAACATATACTCCAATTTTGCTCAAAAGTTGTTCACCAGTATATAACGGTTATAAGTTGCTAGGGGACATTGTAAAGTACTTATCCCTTTTGAGGGCCATTGTAAAGGTTCTAATCCACTTGAACTTGAAACATGCTTTAATTTACCTAGCGGCTAAGATTCGATGGAATGATCACGACAATTAAAATATTAAAATCCTTATTTCCCAGCCCTTTGCTGAAAACCCAAACCATAGTTACATTCCCTACATACAAAATATATATGCAATATACTTACAATGCCAGCCATCTTATCCGTACTCAAGACATACAAATTGAACATAAGTTATGATCACGTACTTCACAGCATTTATGCACAATTATGCTTACATTACTGAATATACTGAACATGAAAGTAACTAATGCGATAACTTGGGAAAACGACGTCGAACAACTCTTACTATCCACACACGCGTCGTACCCTTGGCCACGTAGCAGAATACGACGAACTAACAAAACATTGTAGAACTTACACCTTTCCTCTCGCAAAGTTCTTTAATATAAGTTTGCCCCTTAGCCCGGGAACCAATGAAAAAGTTGTCAGCTTGATGAAATGGGAATTAAGATTCGTCATTCGTGATGTCATGTACCAGAATAAACTTTTAGAGGTGTTGCCAAACCACACGCATTATTATAGTTAAATATAGTTTGTTAATTCTGAAGTGGCAATATCCAAGCTTAAACAACTTAAGAAAAAATTTTAAATTCTGCTGTGCGCAGAGGATTCAGTGACGTCTAAGGAAATTTAGCGATGCCGATGGAGTTTGATGAGAGTCGCAGTTAACAGATTCGGTCCCTCTTGAGAGCCCAAGAACAAAATTCGCGCGTTCTTAATTCCCATATCATCATATACGCAGAACCAGGTAAAATAATCAAGTCAGTCATGACTCGGGATGGAACCCCTTCTCATTGCCGAAAATCAAAGTCCGTCATTAAATCGAACTGGCCCATCGCGAGAGTAAATTTCTTCTGTACTAAATTTGCAAAACTAATAATAATGAATATCCACAAGTATTGCTTAAATGTTACTCAATATTTCTTAAAATATACTCAAAAGTTGTGTTCAGAATCTGTTTACCAGTTCAACTCAAATACTGTTAAACGATTCTGCTGTTCAACATTGCACAACATTTGTTCTAAAAAGTTGTTCAACAGTTATGCCCTAAATACATTGTTATCTTTACAAAATCTTGTTCACTTTTAAATGCTTCAATTCAGTTTATCTAAAAACTTAGTATGAACAAGAAGTAATGCAGATTTAACACAAAAATATTCAAAAAAATTCTCATTTAGGATATTTAATGACCTAGCTGGCCCTTCAATTATATTTGAGTATATTGAAGTGAAAAATACTGCCACACTTCTCATTCTGCACTAGCTTTGACAACCACAAAAAATGCTTCCTATCGTAAATTGATAAAAAATCAGGTATCAATAAGCGCCATTGATATGGTTTATCTCTCTCATTCATGAATCTCCGTGATTAAATAAAGCTTTTTCGGTATTTGTCGCTTTTTATGCTGATACAATAACAACCTGTCGTCCCTAAATTAACCCGTCTAGTTCGTACTAACAATATTTAACTACGAACCTGATCAAAATACTTTGTTTACTTCTGAAAACTGGGTTTTTGTGTTATGCACGAATGAGTGCCAATATCAGTAATATATCAGCTAGGAATGTAGATCAGACACAGAAAATGTATCTTAGTTAGTAGTTTCATTTCAGTAGAGATTCCAGCATTTGTCTTTATTTTGATGATGCGCAGAGTTTGAAGCTGTTTTTCTTTTCAAAAAGATTGTAATGATTGGCATTTGACATGCAAATATTCTTGCTTGACAGTTGCAAAAATTCTGATCAAGAACTCTTTAATAGTTCTGCAGCTCAAAAGTTATTTAACATTGCTTCTCAAAAATGTTCAACAATTCTGTTTAAAACATGCTCAATGGTTTATAAAGAATTTGGCTGTCTCAGCCGAGATTTGAACTACGGATCTTTATACTGGCCAGGCGACGCTCTCTATATTGAGTTACTGGAATGGAACCGCAAATTGTTACCTTCGAAGTAGACTCTGTAATCTCCTCCCTCTAATGCCAGAGTGATGTTCAACTTGCCGTTCTGACGGACCAAATCCTGCTATTTTTATCTTCGTCTATCCTGCTCATTCTATTTTTATTCTCCAGGTAAGCTTTATACTTGGTCGTTAGCCTTCCGATTTGAAAATCGACGTTCAATATGCCAGATATCACATAATCTGTGCTACTCGTACTAGAATTAGTTTCAGATCCTCGACACCATTGCACTAAACTGAAAGATCGAGTTGTTCCGGGGTCATTATGAAAAGATGTGTTGTCCTAGCCCGGAGTTCAAACCTCGGATCTTCATACTGGTCAGTCAACGCCCTCTTAATTGAGCTATTGGGACGGAATTGCAAATTCTTATTGTCGAAATGAACTCTGCATTTCTATCAGACTGATATGAAAACTTCTGGCTGACAAACTCCTGCTATTTTTACCCCAGGTTAGCCTCTTGCTGTTATTTTTATCCTTCATGTAAGCTTCTGTGCGTTCGTCGCCTCCCGATTAGAAATCGATGCTCAATATACCATTGTCCACATAATACGTGCTAATCGTCCTAGGTTCACTTTCAGACCATTGATGCCGTTGCGCTAACCTGAATGGTTGATTTGTTCGGGCGGTATTTTAATGATCTTTTCTGTCTCAGCCAGAGTTCGAACCCCGGATCTTCATACTTGTCAACAGACGATCTCCCAGTTGAGCTACTGTGAAGGAATTGAAAGTTCTTGTCGGCGTTTTGGGCTCTGCAAGATTCTCAAAAGTTCTTAAAATAGATTTAACAGTTGTTCTCAAAAGTTCAACTCAAATATTGGACATCAATTTTGCTGCTTAAAAGATATTCAACAGCTCTTCTCAAAATTTGACCAACAGTGCTACGCGAAACATACTGTTAAACTTAAAATACCATCTTTACTCTTAAAGACTTTAATTCAGTTTATCTAAGAAATTTAATATGGATAAAAAGTAACACAGCTTTAACACAAAAATCCCCAAAATGCCGCCATTCATGATATTTAATTACCTATCCTTCTAATTATCCTTAAACATCATACCAAAGTGTAAAATACTGCTGCGCGTCATTCTCCTGTATCAGCTTGCCAACAATGGAAACAGCATAAAAAAAATCTTCCTATCGCAAATTGATCAGAATCACGTAGCAGAAACAAGTCAATTCCCTTTCATCCGGGAATCTACGTAATTAAATGAAGCCTTGCAGAGATTTGTTGTTTTTTATGCCCGCACAATAACAGCCCTCCCCCCTCACAGTTATCCGTCAGCTTCCTTCTATCGGTAATTAATTACGCACTTTATCAAAAGATCTTGTTTACTTTTGAAGATGGGATCTTTTGTGATACCGGAATGAGTGATTTCAGTGTTGCGGAATAACCTAAAAATGTGGAACATCCATGAAAAAACGTATTTCAGTTTTACTTTGTTCTAGCTGATATAGTAGGCGTTGCTTCTGATTTAAAATATGCAACTCTAAATGACATTCGAAATCATATTGCTCTTAAAATCCTTTTCATAAAGTACTAGCCGATATTACCCGTTGAAAATCAAAGTTGTCGCAATGCGCACCCTCCCCACGAATAATGTAAGTTTTTGATTAATTTGCGTTTCACATTTATTCAACAAATCGAATATTTTAGTGTGCAGAAACCCTAAAGAAGAAAATATTGGAAAAATTAAATTGCACACTTCCTTTTTTCAAACTATCTATCAGTACACCAAATTAAAGACTCTATCTCATCCTGTAGCATGCTATGTTATCATCTCACTTTTCGAACGTTTTTCTGTGGAGCACACCTATAAATGAACATTTTTGAAAACCTCATTCGTCTTTGGTTTTTTATCAGATGATTGGTCCATATACCAAATATTAAGCCTCTATCACATTTAAATGGAAACGTGTTTCATTCATTCGGAAAATCGAACGTTTTGGTGTGCGGCACCCCCTAAAGTAACAAATATTGGAAATCTGAAATTGCACACTTTCTTTCTTTCAAACTATGTACGCGTATACCAAATTTGAGACCTCTATCCTATGACGAAGCATGCTTTTTCTTTCATTTCACCTTCAAACTTTTTTCTGTGTAGCACCCCCTTATATGAACATTATTGAAAATATGTACTCATTTTGTATTTTTAACACTTTACAACAAAGTTGAAAAGTGTTTATGACTTTGTTCATTCTGTCTGTCTGTCTGTCTGTCTGTCTGTCTGTCCGTTAGCACGATAACTGCCGTAAAAATGACTTAATCAAAATGAAATTTTAGTATGTTGTTCAGACGGTCTGTAGGACCTATGGGAATATAAATGAATAATATCACACAATTAGTTTTGGATTGAACCCGGGTTGAAAAAATGAAATACATTGAGCCCTATGGGACCTAATTTTTCTAACATTTTTTAAGCGGATTTAAAATTCACAAATTGCTTTGAAAATTTTAGGTAATAGTCAAATTGTTCCATAAAATATATAAAAAAAAATTCAGCTAAATATATTCAGTAGTTTTTTAAATAAAAATTAAAATAATAATTACACATCTTATATGAAACGATCACGTGACCATGATATGAAACGATCACATGACCCACTTCAAAATGAGATATGGCATCCATCTTGTTTCAAATTCGTGATTTTTTAAAGTTCTTTTTAATTCATATTGAGTGTTGTATCCATCCTAAAACTACTTTATTTCTGCTTAAATTCTGTGCATCTACATACTAAAACAACACAATGACAATATATTTGAGTTTAAATTCTCATTCAAATTTGATTATTTCTACAATTAAGCCTATTTTTCACCTATGTAAAATGTAAACAGTAAAATATGTAGAATGAGTTGTATTAGAATTACTGTATTTCTTTAACACAAAATAATTCAGTCCATGGAGTCTGCATGGCTGATATGAATGAAATATTAATTGATTTTATAAACAGAAGGACGATATTTTTCGATGAAGTTTTAAGCATAAAGTTTATGAATTGTAGCTCCATGGTCTTAATTTTTAAATAAAATAAATTATTATAGTATTGTGATGAATGAAATGGAGAAAGTTATGAATGAAATCCTGCTTTTATAGAGAGATACAGACGTGTTATTTTTTCTATGACGTCATTTGAATTTATTTCAGTTGTTTTCGATGAAGTTTTCAAATATAATAAATTATCGTAGTATTATGATAGATTTAAAAATATTACCGTGGAATGTATTGCATTTTAGAGATATTTAAACCACGCAATTTATATTTCAATGCCGTCTTTTGAATGAAGTTCATTTTTTTCAATGAAGGTCTAAGTTTTCAAATATAATAAATCAATGTAGTATCGTGATAAGTTTTAAAATATTACCGAGGAATGTATTGCATTTTCGACTTTTTTAAATAAAATTGCATTGAAGTTGGAAAGTGTTTCATAATCAATGCTTTAAGCATGATTGATCTTTCTTGTTTATCAAATGATTAGTCCATATACCAAATTTCACGCCTCTATCACGTAGGGAAAAAGGCGATTTTCATTTGTTTGTTAAATCGAATAGTTTAGTGTGCGGCACCCCCTACAATAGCAAATGTTATAAAACTCAAATTGCACACTTTCATCCTTTCCAACTATCTACCTGCACACTAAATTTGAAGTCTCTATCTCATGGCAAAGCATGCTTTTTCTATCATTTCACCTCGCGCATTCCACCCCCATATATAAACATTTCTGTAAAACCCCGTTTGTCTTGGGTTTTCTATCAGATGATTGGCCCATATACCAAATATCAGGCCTCTATCACATTTTAAAAGGGACGTTTCTCATTTAATCCGGAAATCGAAAATTTTGAAGTGCGGCAGCCCCTAAAGTAGAAAATTTTGGAAAACTGAAATTGTACACTCTCTTTCTCCCAAACTATCTATCCGTAGAACACATTTGAAATCTCTATCTCATCCCGAAGCATGTTTTTTTTTCATAAATTCACCTTTCGAACGTTTTTCTCTGGAGCACCCCTTAAAGGAACATTTTTAAAAAACTATATTCGTCTTGAGTGTTGTCATCAAATGATTAGGCCATGTGCCAAATTTCAAGCCCCAATCAATTTTTAAAGGAGCCGTTTCTCATTTATTCGGCAAGTCTAACATTTTGGTGTGAGACACCCCCTTAAGTAGAAAATATTGAATATATGAAATTGTACACTTTCTTCCTTTCGAACGCTTTACCTATATACCAAATTTGAAGTTTCTATTCCACCGCGAAGCATATTTTTTCTATTATTTCACTTTTCCAACGTTTTCGTGTGGCGCAGCCATCCGTTTATATGAACATATTTGAAAAACGCTATTATTTTGATTTTTATCAGATGATTACCCCATATACCAAATATCAAGCCTCTATTACATTTTAAAAGGTGGCGTTTCTCATTTATTCCGAAAATCGAACATTTGGGTTTGCGGCACCTCCTAAAGTAAAAAATATCGGAAAACTTAATTTGCACATGTTTTTCCTTTCGAACTATCCAACCGTACAATAAATTAAAAGTCTCTATCGCATCTTGAAGCAGGGTTTTTCACCATTTCACCTTTCGAACGTTTGCTTCTGGAACAGCCCTTTAAACGAACATTTTTGAAAAACTCTTTGGTCTTGGGTGTTTTTATTAAATGATTAAGGCATATACCAAATTTCAAGCCTCGATCAAATTTTAAAGTAGTCTTTTCTCATTTGTTCGGCAAATCGAACATTGCGGCACTAGGCACCCTCTAGAGTAGCAAATATTGAAAATCTGAAATCTCACACTTTCTTCTTTTTGAACGGTTTACCCATACACTAAATTCGAAGTCTCTATCTCATCACAAAGTATATTTTCCTATCATTTCACTTTTCGAACGTTTTGGTGTGGAGCACCTTCTCTACAGAGCATTTTTGAAAAATTGTATTTTTTCAGGATGTTTTATCGAACGATTGACTCTTGTACCAAATTGCAAGTCTCTGTCTACTTGGGAAGTGCGTAAAAAAGCGCGACAGACAGACAGATGGACACTTGGTAATTAGTATATATAGATTTTATCTATATATAAAATTATAAAATGTATAAAACTATCTGTTCTCGATATAAGTAATTTTGTTTCGGAAAATCTTAAAAACGAAACAATCTTGTTTCATTTATAAAATTATTTAAGAAATAAAAATGCAATTTGGTCAATATTTTCCGAATTCAAGACTTCGAAAAAGTAGCAAAACATATTCCTGTGCAATTGTATACCGTTTCTACAGTCATTAAAACACAATTGAAAATATATGAAATTCAAAAATGGTTTCCAAAATGAAATAAATTATTTATGAATTGAACATACCATTAATCTTCCTAATTTTATATCATTATGTATAGGTCCAATCCGGGAAAAACACATCCAGTTATCTAGAAACGTCAATTAAACGGCATATCTGTCCATAAGTCTGTGGCCAATATATCTCTTGAACAACTATGGAGTTGAATGAAAGTATTTAACCATTATTACTTTCCTTATATACAATAATGTATAAGGAAAGTTTCGTGACGGGGTTGAAATTTCGAATTCTAGTTTTCGATAGGAGAGCATGTTTCAAGCATCCCTGATCACGAATCGAACATTTTGGAAGCGATGTCTGTCTGTGTGTGTGTTTGTGAAAGTATGTGTGTGTGTGTGTGTGTGTGAAAGTATATGCATGTGTGTGTGTGTGTGTGTGTGTGTTTGTGTGCGCGTGTGTGTGTCAGTGAGTCTGTGGAGACAATAACTAACGAACGAATGGACCGATTCGAATGAAATTTGGTACAAAAATTACAATCCGTAAACACTGGAAGCCTTTTGCTTTTATACGCAATCGAATGTTCAGAACCCCCCCCCCCCCTAAATTTTCAAGAGAAATTTTGAAAAAATCGTCAAAAATCAGAACCTCTAATAGACATTTCTTATGTCAGTTTTCACTAGAAAACGATTGACATGCATTTTAGAACGCTAAAAAGAGCCGTTCTCGAGATATTGCACATTTAAAAAAAATTATTAAAATATCACATAAAATAAAAAAAAATATTTCCTATTGGGAAACATGTTCATTTTCATATGTAATACCATGCGATAAATTTGAGGCATCATTCTCGTGGGTCTAGCTCGTTCCATTCATGAAAAAATATACTTTGAGTAATACTTTTGTATTTGAACGCCAATAGTCATTTATCTGCTGTAAGAATAACTTATTTCTCCGTCCATAACGCTTAGCGAGATTTTGGCGACGAATTTTGTGGGAAGTCGCCAACTTGGCAACCTTCTTCAATGTTGCTAAACTAAAGAAAAACTCGCCAAATGGATAAAAATGACGCTAAATCAATGAAAATGACGACTCATTGACGAAAATTCAATACCTTGGAAAGAATACAAATATCTACTGTAATAATACTCTATTTTTTTACTGTAAAAATAGTAAATTCATTGCATTTTATAAGGAAATTCATGTGCTGCCCACATCAGATCTTTTAATTCTGTGAACGTCAAAGATCATTTTCAGAGACCAGCGGAAGTACTATGTCTTTTCAAACATTATTTTGCGAGTATAGAATAAAAATAAAGGAAATATGTTAAAGTATAAAAGAGTTGATGAAATAGCATTTAAATTGAAATTCTTCTTTCAAAAGTGGTTATATTATTTATGGAATTCAAACAAAGGTTTATGACTAAAAATTGATAAAACGATGTTACATGGGCCATTTATGTAACAGACGTGAATACTTTGGAATTACTTTTAACCATAAATGGATGTCGAAGACTGGAGTATTGTGAACCATTGTAGATGTATTTATTAAAATGCTTTTCCCAAGAAGCTAGATAAGGTCCAATATTTCTATGGCAATTTTTTTGTTCACCTTAATCGGTAGCAACAGAAATATTAAGATCGTGCTCCCATTATGAAGGCATCATATACGGAACGGTTTCGCTCTTTTTATACGCTCGTCAGTATGGAGTAGAAAAGCAACGTCAGCAAGAAAATTTTAACACCGGCTTTACATCTTCGGGTTGGTCGCACGGTCTGGGTAGAAATATAAAAACAAAGAAACCAAAGCTGATGAGCGTATAAAAAGCACGACACTAGTCCATAGGTGCTGTTATCTGCACCAGAGCCAGTAGCGTTTTAGGAAAAAAATTATGTGGGTTTTTTTTAACCCAATATTTTCTCCAAATATAATTTCTACAATTCTACGAGATTCATTGGGTTTAAAATCAGTCTTTGAGGGGGATAACCCTTCTCAGGGACTTATGGTGGTTGACCTTTGGTGATCATAACGACCACCCAAACCCCACCCTTGGCCATGATACTGAAGAGATCAATCTTAACAATGTGACACCCTGTAAGTGGATTATGAACATGAACAGAGCGTTTATTGATATGCAGTAAGATATATTTGGGAATTTCATTACGGAATCCCTAATCTATGGATTAGGGAAATTCCTTATTCGTTTTATTTTCCACCACAATGTCTAAATTTGCTAATCTGTAGGGAAAGTCATGAGACGGACACATTATATTTTTGTACTTCCTGTCGATCCATTCGATCTCTGCCATTAAAACCAAGAACGTATGAAGCATAAAAATATTTTTAATAAGATAATCTCCATAATTCACCCGGCGAACAATGCGTTTCATGAAATTGAAAGATGGCCCCCGTCAGTTACAGCTCGTTTTATTGGACCAACACATTTATTACGAATATTGATTTTTTTAACCACATTATCAGGGGATTTTATAAGGTTTTTCTTTCGCTTTTAATAAAAGAATTCGGATTTTAGTGGATAAGAGCGGGAACAAATGACCCAAGAATGATTTAAAACTGAAACACGCTTCAGAAATAATTATGTTGTAGGTTGATTTATAACAGCGAATGGTTTCGATGCTGAGAGGAAATATTTGGGAAGAGTTTTATTTTTTCATTTTATGTTAGTAACTACTATTATTGATCTATATTGTTTTTTGAGGACAAGAAATTGCAATTTTCACTGCATTTTTTGGATTGGACATTTTCATTGCTGCGTAGCACCTGCAACAATAGGATTTTCCGCCCATAGCGTCGTATCACAGACGTTGATTACCATATTACCATGGTTAGCTAATAAATTTACCACATTGTCTTGCATTGGATACACGTAAAAGTCCTTTATCATTTAGCATTTATTACTTAATATTACATAAGTTATCATCAAAACATTATCATAAGCATAGTTTAAATAGATTAATTACACTGTAATTAATATGTTACAATCTAATTTATCACTTAATATTCCATAAGTTATCATCAAAACATTATCATAAGCATAGTTTAAATAGATTAATTACATTGTAATTAATCTATTCCAATCTAATTTATTACTTAATATTCCATAAGTTATCTTCAAAACATTATCATAAGCATAGTTTCAATAGATTAATTACATTGTAATTAATCTATTATAATCTAATTTATTTCTTAATATTACATAAGCTATCATCAAAACACTATCCTAAACATAGTTTAAATAGATTAATTGCATTGTACTTAATCTATTACAATCTAATTTATTACTTAATATTGCAAAAGTTATCAACAAAACCTTATCATAAGCATAGTTTAAATATATTAATTACATTGTAATTAATCTATTACAATCTTTTTATTACTTAATATTCCATAAGTTAACATCAAAACATTATCATAAGCATAGTTTCAATAGATTAATTACATTGCAATTACTTTAGTCAGAATCCAATGCTTGTCTGATAATATTAGTCTTTAAGTCGTGCATGGTTTGAGATATTTACAAAAAAAATCACATATATGTAAGCAAAACTTTGCTCTAAAATATTCAAACATTTGTAAATAATTCAAAATATTTTGTTTTAATTTTTGATTCGTATAAACATATAGGATCAGAATTAAAGCAAATCTGAAATAGTTTAATTTAATTAAAATTATTGAATTATGGATATGATAAAATATGAATATACTGTTTTAAAAATGTGATCAAATATATAAAAGTATATAAATATTTTACACTTACTATATAAATAAGGTATTTTTTATAATTATTACGTTCCTGTTTGTTTATGCTGAATAATTTTAAGTATAATATAAAAATTACTCTGAATAGAAAAATTAAAAGCAAACGTTCGTGCTTCATAAAAATGCTTTGTTGTTTACTATCATTTTGGCCAGACAATGAAATTTTATGGCAATGAATCTCTTTTTAAAAATAAATAAAATAATCCGTCATTTTTCACATAAGTTTCTACAAAGAACCATATTTCTTTCATAGTTACAAAACTGCATGCTTTCTACCTCTAATTAATGAAGAATTTTATCAAGATACCCAACCCTTATTTGTTCCATTCCTTAGAATCTTTTGTGAATCGCAGTCAAGAGAACGTTGGATTACAAAACAACAATGCAGCTTTAGGCACACCTGACATCATGAAAATGGCGAAATAGAGTTTAAGCAACCGTTGTTAATTTGCAGAACAATGTTTTCCAGGTTTATTTAGTTTTTGCTACATATTATACACTGATCAAATGATACTTTGTACTATCTAGAGAATCTGATACGAGATTATATTTTTTTTATTAATGGCCCAACCCATGTAGGAAACAATGATACCATTGAAAGTCATTAAACGGTGACTTTAATTTCAAACTTAAGTTTATTGTTTATAAAATGTATTCATGCATAGAATGCTTTAGTCTTAACAGTAACAACTACGTCGGTTAAAATTATTTCCAAGCATTAAACATTAATTTATGTTTTAAATTAAGGTACTTATTTGAAGCTGAAATTGTGAAATAAAAGTAAAGTATATAATTGTTACATAATTAAATGAATTATGCTATATGTGTGCTTTGATTTATGTCCTTGAAAATAATATTAAATAAGCGTTTTGGTAATGTGAGACCAGAAATAGATCTCACACTGTTATGATGAGACAGTTTTATGTACATTATTTATTGTAAATAATAACCCCAGTCTCAATGACGCCAGTGTTTGCGTCACGTGAACCAAAAGGTCAGATCAAACCATAAATTTAGGGGTGTCAAGATAGAAGGGGGTCGGAGGACTTTTGAGAAAATGTAAAGTAACGACATTGGATAAAAAGGTTAACCAGTTACGAAGAAGCTTGTAGCGTAACCCTGAAGGCTGCAAATGAGAGCAAAGGGGCAGTGACAGTCCTGAGGCAAAAAGAGACACAACCTATATGATAAGAACGATGACACTTGGTCAATACAGACGACGACACTCAGTGAGAATGGGGTTAACACATTAAAAGCTCGTAATTAAGGAGCACGAAACTTAGAAAGATGTGTCCACTACGAGTGTGACTAGATATGTAGCGAACGACTTCGATGGCTAGATCAAATTGCAGTGCAATCAGAAGTACGAGATGAAGCCAAACACGCAGAGTTACGGCCAGTACGATTTGCTGATGCAAGCATTATGATCTATGGTCAAAGCCGAATTAACTTTAGACATAACCTTTAGAACGACATAAACTTTAGAACGCTAGCATGAACCATTCTCGAGATATTGCACATTTTTCAATAAATTTATCAAAAAAATCTCATAAATTAAAATAAATATTAACTGTTGAGAAACATGTTTATTTTTCATATGTAATATCATACGGTAAATTTGGTGACATCATTCTCATGGATCTAACTCTTTCCATTCACAAGAAAATATACTTTGCGTAATACTTTTGTATTTGAACGCACAATAGCCATTTATTTGCTATAAGTGTAACTTATGTCTCCGTCCATAACGTTTGGCGAAATTTTGGCGACGAATTTAGCGGAATATCGCCAACTTGGCGATATTTTTAAATGCAGTCAAATTAACGAAAATCTCTCCAAAAGGATAAATATGACGCTAAATCAATGAAAATGACGACTAATTGAAGAACATTCAATATCTTGGAAAGAGTATAAATTTCTACTATAAGAATAACATTTTTTTTAACTGTAAAAGTAGTAAATTCATTGCATTATATAAGGAAAGTCATGTGTTGCCCACATCAGATTTTTTTTTGATTATTTTTAAATTAATGGTTCCCTCATTATGAGTACAATTAAGCAGTATTTTTTCATTGTTGTAGGATAGAGTACAGAATATAAGCAGTTAAAAATAAATTGCAAGGTAGAATAATTTTGAATACGTAGGACTATTTTTTAATGTTTCAGTTCTATTTTGCGCTGTACTAATAATTTATTTTTTCAAAATTGAAAGTTTAAATAGCTATTTTAGGCCCATAGAAATTTGCCGTAGAAATACATATAATGAGGACTTCCTATCTAACCCCAGCGCCATCTGAATTGTGGTCTCAAATGATATTGGCGTTTTCTTAGTATGAAGTTTTAACTCCTTACTTTAACCTCCATGGTCTGTTATCTTTTTCTATAAAATAATCTAGATAATTAAGATATCCCATGAAAAAAACAGTTCGTTTTGCTTACTTATGGACAGAAAGCCAGCGAGTCTTACTAGTATATATGAAAGAAAAAATTTTTAGCATATCATAATTAAAAGTTCAACACAACCAAATTCTTATTATAACTATAAATTGAGATCAATGATTTAAGTCAATATACTTATTATTGTAACCACTGGCAATTTTGATGTAACCATTGACAATCTATGTTGTTTATCCTTTTATAAGATGATTTGTGCCTTTTTTATGTAAAGAAGTGATGATTTAAATAAACGACTGCTCATGGCGTGCTATGAATGGAAGCTTTTACCCATGGAGTTATAAAGAAGGAATTAAAACTCTGTGGATGAAACATTTGAAAATGCCACAATGCTTTGAGAATTATATCTAGGTGTCACTAGTGTTAGTAAAGTAGCTGCTACTATTAGTTGACAAAATAGAAAGGCATAGTATTTAGTATATGTATTTTTGATTATTTTTAAATTTTCCTAATTATGAATATAATTAACCAGTCTTTTTTCATAGTTCTAGGGTAGAATACAGAATATAGAGAGATACAAATACATTGAAAGGTAAAATTATTTTGAATACTTTGGAATATTATTTATTGTTTCAGTTCTACTTTGCGTTGCGCTAATAATTTATTTTTACAAAATTGATAGTTTAAATAAATAAATAAATAAGGCGTTTCGCCATAGAAATGCATGTAGCGCATGGCTACTTATCTTATCCCAATCCCACCTGAATTATTGTCTCAAACGATATTATAGTTCTTTTAATATGAAATATTTTAACCTTTTACTTTTACCTCCATGCTTTTACCTTCAAAACGAAGTTTTAATATTTACTTTTTAACACTTTACAACAAAGTTGAAAACTGTTTATGACTTTGTTCATTCTGTCTGTCTGTCTGTCTGTCTGTCTGTCTGTCCGTTAGCACGATAACTGCCGTAAAAATGAGTTTATCAAAATGAAATTTTAGTATGTTGTTCAGACGGTCTGTAGGACCTATGGGAATATAAATAAATAATATCACCCAATTAGTTTTTTATTGAACCCGGGTTGAAAAAATGAAATACATTGAACCCTATGGGACCTAATTCTTCAAACATTTTTTAAGTAAATTTAAAATTCACGAATTGCTTCGAAATTTTTAGGAAATATTCACATTATCCCATAGAATATATAAAAAAAAATTCAGTAAAATATGTTAAGTAGTTTTTTAATTAAAAAAATTATTTAATATAGGGAAAACAACAAATTCAATTAAATTCTGACTTTGGGATATCTTCCAGAAAGAAAAGAGAGAGATATTATATAATAAATATCTTTCCATTTGTTTAAACGTTTAGCATATGGGAGTGGCTTCATATTTTAAAATAAATTTGGTAGATAACAATTTTTCATTTTTTTTAAATTTTATATAACTCTTCATGATAATTAACACTTGACAACAAAGTTGAAAAGTGTTTATGACTTTGTTCATTCTGTCTGTCTGTCTGTCTGTCTGTCCGTTAGCACGATAACTGCCGTAAAAATGAGTTTATCAAAATGAAATTTTAGTATGTTGTTCAGACGGTCTGTAGGACCTATGGGAATATAAATAAATAATATCACCCAATTAGTTTTTTATTGAACCCGGGTTGAAAAAATGAAATACATTGAACCCTATGGGACCTAATTCTTCAAACATTTTTTAAGTAAATTTAAAATTCACGAATTGCTTCGAAATTTTTAGGAAATATTCACATTATCCCATAGAATATATAAAAAAAAATTCAGTAAAATATGTTAAGTAGTTTTTTAATTAAAAAAATTATTTAATATAGGGAAAAAAACAAATTCAATTAAATTCTGACTTTGGGATATCTTCCAGAAAGAAAAGAGAGAGATATTATATAATAAATATCTTTCCATTTGTTTAAACGTTTAGCATGTGGGAGTGGCTTCATATTTTAAAATAAATTTGGTAGATAACAATTTTTCATTTTTTTTAAATTTTATATAACTCTTCATGATAAATTTAATTGATGGCATTTTAAATGCACTTTCCTACGTCCTAGAGAGTTAAAATTTGGTACACAGCTTAAATTTGTTGAACATTTTATTCGACAAAAATTTGATGGATCTTTAAATATAGATCATACATTTTTTTCGAAATGGCCTGAAAATAATCCCCGTTCACTTCTATAAATCATTGGTGTAATATTGTTAAAAATTCTGATGTGGACAGCACATGTCTTTCTCTGCAGACTCATATTCGTTCTCTTTATTTATTCAATGATAATTTGAGTTTATCTGCACAACATAAGTATTTTAAATGACATTGAATTTACACGTTAAACTTAAATTTGGTTCTCATTTGATAGCTGGACTTATTGTCAAAGGTGGCGTAGCGAAAACGCGAAAAAACTAGAATATCTCAAGAACGGCTAGTCCTAGAGTAATGGGGTTAGTCTTATTCTTTTTGTTGTCAAAAATCACATATAAAATAGGAATTTAATTGATATAATTGAGCACACGTAGTCTTTTATTTTTATATATAACGATTTTTGCTGGCCATTTCGCAAAAATAGCCCGTTCCTTTTTCCCGAATCGTAGTAGAATAACCTACAAATGATTTATATACAAAATTTTGTTAAATTTGGTATATAAATCACTTGTAGGTTATTGAAATATTATACTCCAAATTTTGTTAAATTTGGTTCATTAGTTTTTAGCTAGAGTGGATAAAGGCAATTTCTGCGGCCATTTCGCAAAGAAGGCAGATTCTTTTATTACGAATCGTACTATAATCTAATGAACATCAGGATTTCCCACAAAAAACATACCTACCAAATTGTATGAAATTCGGTCCATTAGTTTTTCAATTAGAGTGGATGTAATATCCACACAGACACACAGAAACATACACAGATACACCCTTACACACACAGACGTCTTCCTAAAAGTAGTTTTTTCGTGTTCTAGAAGTCCCAAAACGTGTAGATCCTTTGAAAATTCGAGTTCCGATCTTCGGCACGATTCCAATACTTTGAGTACATACACATACACATATATATTATCTGTGTATTATCTGTGTATCTAAATTCCGTGCCTATGCAATTACAATAGTTGTGATTTTAAATGATCCCTAAACTTTTATTATTTCTTCAAGGAAGCCTAATTTTAACATATGCAGAATGCAAATATCTCAAGCGATTGTAAGATGAATTACATAAGAATTGCTGAATTTTTTTCACACAAAATTATTTAGCTCTGGAGTCTGGAATACAAGTTATATGAATGAAATATTCATTGATTTTGCATAAAGAATCAGATGATTTATATTTCGATACAGTTTTAAATATTTAAGTATAATAAATTACTGTAGTACTGTGATAATGTAAAAGATATTACCACTGAATGAATCACATTTTAGAAATTTTTAAATGAAATTACATTTCAGTTGAAAGTGTTTCATAATCAATGCTTATGCATGATTGATCTTTCTTGTTTATCAATTATCTGGCATTTAATTGAATCATTAAAAAGCCACAATGCTCATTAAATGATATTTCTTTCTCTTTTGAATCCGCGACACTTTGACTGTGCCCAAGCATATTATCTACCTTCTTTTTTTCCTATCTGTCTTACACTTTTCTGCCTTATACTCCTATCTCTCTTACACTTAGCTCTCATATCTCTTACACTTAGCTCTCATATCTCTTACACTTAGCTCTCATATCTCTTACACTTAGCTCTCATATCTCTTACACTTATCTCTCTTAATCTTCTCTCTCTCATATTTCTAGCTTTCCTACACTTCTCTCTCATTTTTCTTACTCTTCTCTCTCTCTCTCTTACTGTTCCCTCTCTTACTCTTTCCTCTCTTACTCGCCTATCTCTTACTCACCTATCTCTTACTCACCTCTCTCTTACTCGCCTATCTCTTACTCACCTATCTCTTACTCACCTATCTCTTACTCGCCTATCTCTTACTCACCTATCTCTTACTCACCTCTCTCTTACTCGCCTATCTCTTACTTACCTCTCTCTTACTCACCTTTATCTCATACTCCCTCTCTCTCTTACATACCCCTTTCTCTCTTACTTACCCCTCTCTCTCTCTTACTCACCTATCTCTTATACTCCTTTACTCCTACTCATCACTCTCATACTCCTCTCTCTCTCGTATGACTTTCTCTCTTTCTATCTCTCTTACTCGTAAAATCCCTTTTACCCTCCTTCCCTACTCTCTATATCTCTATCTCGGATTAACATTAATTTGAGCTTAAAATGACAACTGGAAGGAATCTTTTAGATTGTGCCCAAATACGCTACTATTTATACCTCTCCAGCCATATGAGGGATTCCTTCGAATCACTTTACATTCTTCCTTTTCTAAACAAAGATGAGCTTCCGCATACACACCATATCACTTTCTTTTAGTTCAGGCGTTCATTGTAGAGTATTAGATTAAATTTGAGCTGAAAAGAAATTGATACCCCAAACCGGGTATCAAACCCTGGTCTCTCTTTCTAAGCAAGCATCAATATCGGCACTTACCTCTGGACAATGGTATAGCTTTAATTAACGTTGTTAAATAAAACTATGGAAGATATCTGCCACTTGCACTGGCTGCCAAGATGTAAATTTGCAATAATTGCTTCAGAAACACTGATTACCTGCATATAATTAATTAGAGTGATCTGGCTGATGAATTATTAACCAGTGACAGATATACATTGTCCATTTCTCTACAGATATACATTTTCCTTTTTAACACTTTACATCAAAGTTGAAAAGTGTTTATGACTTTGTTCATTCTGTCTGTCTGTCTGTCTGTCTGTCTGTCTGTCCGTTAGCACGATAACTGCCGTAAAAATGACTTAATCGAAATGAAATTTTAGTATGTTGTTCAGACGGTCTGTAGGACCTATGGGAATATAAATGAATAATATCACCCAATTAGTTTTGGATTGAACCCGGGTTGAAAAAATGAAATACATTGAGCCCTATGGGACCTAATTTTTCAAACATTTCTTAAGCAAATTTAAAATTCACAAATTGCTTCGAAAATTTTAGGTAATATTTAAGTTGTTCCATAAAATATATAAAAAAAAAATCAGCGAAATATATTCAGTAGTTCTTTAAATAAAAATTAAAATAATAATTGCACCTCTTATATGAAACGATCACGTGACCATGATATGAAACGATCACATGACCCACTTCAAAATGATATAGGGCATCCATCTTGTTTCAAAATCGCGATTTTTTTAAGTTCTTTTAATTCATATTGAGTGTTGTATCCGTCCTAAAACTACTTTATTTTTGCTTAAATTCTGTGCATCTACATACTTAAACAACGCAAATACAATATATTTGAGTTTACCACTTCAAAATGATATATGGCATCCATATTGTTTCAAATTCGCGATTTTTTTAAGTTCTTTTTAATTCATATTAAGTGTTGTATCCGTCCTAAAACTACTTTATTTTTGCTTAAATTCTGTGCATCTACATACTGAAACAACGCAAATACAATATATTTGAGTTTAAATGATTATCCAAATTTGCTTATTTCTACTATTAAGCCTATTTTTCACCTATGTAAAATGTAAACAGCAAAATATGTAGAATGAGTTGTATTAGAATTGCTCTATTTCTTTAAAACAAAATAATTTAGTCCATGGAGTCTGCATGGTTGATATGAATGAAATATTAATTGATTTCATAAAGATAAGGACGATTTTTTTCGATGAAGTTTTAAGCATCGAGTTTAATTACTTGTAGCTCCATGGTCTTAATTTTTAAATAAAATAAATTATTATAGTATTGTGATGAATGAAATGAATGGGAGAAAGTTATGAATGAAATCCTGTTTTTATAGAGAGATCCAGGCGTGTTATTTTTTCTATGACGTCATTTGAATTAATTTCAGTTGTTTTCGATGAAGTTTTCAAATATAATAAATTATCGTAGTATTATGATAGTTTTAAAAATATTACCATGGAATGTATCGCATTTTAAAGATATTTAAACCAGGCAATTTATATTTCAATGCCGTCATTTGAATTAAGTTTATTTTTTTCGATGAAGGTTTAAGTTTTCAAATATAATAAATTAATGTAGTATTGTGATAAGTTTTTAAATATTTCCGAGGAATGTATTGCATTTTCGACTTTTTTAAATAAAACTGCATTGAAGTTGGAAAGTGTTTCATAATCAATGCTTTAAGCATGATTGATCTTTCTTGTTAATTATTATACTGAGCGCAGCAAAGAAAGAAAACGAAGTTGAGACAAAAAAAATCATGATAAAACATATTTATATATTATGCAGTGAGATGATACCCTGATAATTTGAAAATTTGAATTGGTTTTGACGATTCTAAAGAATAATTAAGAAATTAAAAATCACTTTTCAAAATGATCGAGCACGTTTACTTGAGCTAATATCTCGGCTTTGGTCTCAATCGATCGGTCTTAGCTTTCAGATCTACATTAGAATTAGGGGTGACGATACAAAGGCATTTGAAAAAAAACCTACACATTTTTACCTCCCTTTCCCGGCCATCCAAATAGTTGCTCAAGTCCTCAGGATGAGTCGGACGGTCTGGGTCTTCAACATCTTTACCTCCCGAAACTAATAAAACCACAATTTGATATCTTATCGTTGCCAACAATTAAAACTGGCTAGCAACAACTTTGATTAAGTGTGCACGTTTCACATTTAATGACCACTATCCACTGACAATGCGCGAGGCACGGGTGAAATGGCTATCTTATATATCATCTTATATCAGAATATATCAAACCGGAATAACTTAAAATACATTTGCGAATTTTGAATTTATCCCAGATTGATCCGGTCGTTACTATGCAATGATGTGCCTCAAAACTTCACTTTTGTATTATTAAGGAATCTCAAGATGCTCTCTATTTGCATTTTAAATCCCGATAATATTCGAGCTAAAATTACACACTGCCATAATGAGCAAAGCCCTTCGCCGAATATAAAGCTTAATTCGCGGAAAACGGACATAATTTTGTTCCTCTTGATTTGACTCTTTCCAGGAATTCTGAAAACTCATAAATCATTTGAGCGAGTGCCGGATTTCTGAAGTGTCTAATGTCTTTCAAAGATTATTTTTGGAAATAGTTGGAAAATGTGTAGAGGGGTTATTATAACAATTCTCAAATACGTTAAAATAGGCTTTGTCGTATCAATACCAGTTAATAATGTGAAATTGCTCTACTAAAATTTTTAGATTTCGAAATTTTAAGAGAAATTTGTATTGTATGATGACCTTTTTATCGCTAATGGATCATAGACTAATGTTTAAATATTTATTAAAAATGTGCATTGCATTTACCCACTGACTAGTCACATATATAATAATAAAAAACATATGACATATACTGAATAGGTTATAGGCCTACTGTACAGCTAATTGTATGCTTTATTCCCATATATTCCATTTTCACAATGTCTTGAAGTAAGCCCTATGTGCTCGCATGGCTATTAGCCAAAGTTCTGTCAATTGTCTGTTAAAAGACAGGTCTCATACTATGAAATACAATTATCAAGTTCCACATTGATCTTCAGTGCACTAAGATACAGGACCACCAAAAGGACCATTTTTCCTTTCGTTAGATACAAATGTAGCTATTTTTCGGCAGCACTGAGGGTGAGCCATGCAACAAATGAGCTAATTAACTTAATAATGGGTAGTACTACACAAGTTAAACCCGAAAACTATGGCCGACCCTCAGTGCATGGGCCCATGAGGTCTCAAATATGGCGCTTTTTCACATTCCGTGACAAAGTTTAGTCAATCCTACTAAGCTGCACTGAAGGTCAGCCATGAAATTTACAAAATAATTCAATTTAGCTACTAAAGGTTATGTTGCAACCACAATAATTACTTTGGTGGATGCTCAATGCAGAGAGATAATAGAATAGAGAGAGGTGTCGATTTGAGAAAAATACTAGGTCGCGACCCTCTTTAGGAATTTTTGTGGGTCACAAAACAAATTTTTGGAGGAAAAAAAAAATTACGTGTCTTCTCTCTAAAATCATTGGAAGAAACCACCATAAAAATTTCAGTAAAATCAAAAATGGTTTGTGTAATGGCGCCCCCATTTCTGCCTCATTCTTATAAAATCTGCCTCTTAAAGGTATATAAAACCCCTACCTGCTCATGTTTTGTCTCAGTAAATATTTTAAGATAAAACAATTCACAGGAGAATTTTCTTGTACAATTTGAAGTCGATTAGTGTACGACTTTATGAATTATGCTTGATTTTCTGTTCGTCACCGAACTCTTGAAGAGCAATGTATATACGTGTAGATTACAGTACTTCCTCATCAGATTACACAAAGCAAAGTAATTAAATTAAAATAATACAAATGTGTATAGATTCTCTATTGCGGAAGTTATGGCCTACATTTATATTAATGTTATAATATTTTGTAAGTAGTGGCTTACATTTATATTAACGTTATAATATTTATAAAGTAGTGACATACATTTATATTAACGTTATAATATTTTTTTAGTGGCCTGCATTTATATTAACGTTATAATATGTTGTATTTGTCTGTAATGCTGTTGAATAAAACCAAACTAGTTTAATTATACAACAGCATGTTTTGATTGTGCAAATTTTATGTATCGCATTTATTAACATTATAACTAATAGTTTACTAAAAACAATTTCTAATAAGATTTTGCATGAATTTAACTAAAATAAATACCAATGTTGTTACTATTCTATTCACTACGTTTAATTAATTCTCGCGATGTCGTCTGCTCAGAAAGAATATATATTATTTTAATCAAGCAGAATGTTGCCATTACTGAAAACGAAAAATATAATATTGTCATTTCGCTCGAGGGAAAATTTAGTTTAATACCTTATTTGAATATTTGTAACATACTGCTAGTATATCACTGCTGCAAAGAAAAGGGCTTTATTGTTTGCAGGGATTCAAAGATTAAGATGCAATTCAAATTCAAATTTGTCGCTTTCCGGTTAGTACCAATAATGCGAAACAGGATAAAATGAAGTTTAAGAAAATTAGATTCCGTTTTTTATTCGCTGCACGAACAATATAATGCTTGATGCTTTACAAATTTTTGTAAACAGATTTTGTTTTCTTATATTCGATGCGGGTTTTCTGCGTTGAGTTTTTGAGTGTTCCTAAATGTATTTTAAAATGCTTTCTGTTTTAAAATGGAATATAAATCGGGGGAAATACTATTTACGTAGAACGCTGTGCAATACTTAAAAAGGAATAATGCTAAAGCTGTTTAAAATCACTGTACGCTTATACAAATTGTCACAATGTGCAATCTGTGAAAGGCAATTTTTTACTTTCCTTATATACATAATGTATAAGGAAAGTATTGTGACGGGGTCGAAAATTCGAATTCGAGTTTTCGACGGGAGAGTACGTTTCAAGCATCCTTCAAGCATTCCTGATCATGAACTGAACATTTTTGAAGTGCTGTGTGTGTGTGTTAACGTATGTGTGTGTGTGTGAAAGTATGTGTGTGTGTGTCAGTGAGTATGTGGAGACGACATCTCATAAACGAATGAAGCGATTTAAATGAAATTTGGTACGAAAATCACAATCCGTGAATACTGGAAGCCTATTGTTGTAAAATACAATCAAATGTTCAACCCCCCCCCCCCCAATTTTCGAGTGAAATTTTGAAAAAATCATCAAAAAATCAAAACCGTTACTAAAACTATAAAAATAGACATACATGTCTCATGTAATTGTTCCTTAGAAAACGATTTACATAAACTTTAGAACGCTAGCATGAACCGTTTTCGAGATATTACACATTTTTCAAATAAATTTATCAAAAAATCCCATAAATTAAAAAAAAATATTCACTGTTAAGAAACATGTTCCCTTTTCATATGTAATATCATGCGATATATTTGGTGACATTATTCTCGTGGATATAACTCGTTCTATGCACGATAAAAGATACTTTGAGTAATACTTTTGTATTTGATCGCCAATAGCCATTTATCCGCTGTAAGAATAACTTATTTTACCGTCCACAACGCTTAGCGAGATTTTGGCGACGAATTTAGCGGAATGTCGCCAACTTAGTGGCATTTTTAAATGTTGTCAAATTAACGAAAATCTAGCCAAATGGATAAAAATGACGCTAATCAATGAAAATGGCGACTAATTGAAGAAAATTCAATATCTTGGAAAGAATATAAGTATCTGATATAAGAATAACACTTTTTTTAACTGTAAAAGTAGTAAATTCATTTCAGTTAGTTATTTATATATTAGTATTTTCAATTAGTTATATATATATTAGTATATTTTTAGTATTCAATATTCAAGAGTTTAATAATGTTTTTTTAGTAAATAATGTTTTTTTAGTATTATTAACAGGTATATGATATGCCAGCTAAGAAAGTAAAATGAGAATAATTTAATAAGAATAATAATTATTTAAAACTTTATAGTAATACAAGAGGTGATACTATTTCTTCTTTTCTTAAGAGCCGTTAAATTAAATTATTATCTGGCATTCCTTCTCACTAGCACAAACTAAGAGCAAAACCCGTCCGTAGATTATGTTATCTATAATTCGAGTGACAGTAGCGGTATATTGGAGAGGAGTGAACCAAACACACGGACTACGCGAGAAAGCCTAGTGTTTAAAGCACGAGGATTGTACTCGAGTTTAATTCTCGTCTCTGCCGAAACTCTCCCGGTGTTCTCGCAGAGTATGCGGAGTGGGCTCGTTAAATATGTGGGTCCGTAAGACATTCCAAGAGGTTGGAGGTAGGGGAGGGTGTACGGTCGATGTGGATGCTGTCCCTACTGAGCTCCGGTCAAGATTGGGTGGCACTTTCCGGCCATCCGAACGGATACCTTACACCTTCGGTAAACTCGAACGATTTGGTTCGAAGAAAAAGAAACCTGCAGTCTGGATGGGATAGCTAAGTGATTAAAACACGGGGGTTATAATTGGAGGATCAGAGTTCAATTCTCAGCTCTGCCCAAACTATCTCCGTGTTTACGAGGCGTTCGGTCACGTTAAATCTGTGGGTACAAAAGTCCTTTCGAGAGGTTGATGCTTGGAAAGGAAGGTATGGTCCCTGTTGATGTCACCCCTCCTGGTTCCAATCTATACTGTAGGACACTGTTACGACCATCGAAATAGATACCTCGCACCTTCGGGAAGGTCGGACGGTCTGGGTCGCAAGTAAGGAAGAAACCTTCGGTCTACATGCTACGAAGTCAAGACTACACGGTTATGGTCTGGTCAAACGTGTGGAATTCATAAAAATTAAATTTACTATTATCAAATAAGAGTAACTGATTTATAAATATTTTTAACTTAATAATTGAACATCATATTCAGAAGTCATTGTTTTCAAGCGTCGTTATAATGCTAAAGGACAAGAAAAGAAAAATTAAATATATGAATTAAGGTATAAAGACAATGAAAAATGGTTAAATATTTCACAAGGACTTCAAAAATGATACTGTGGCAAAATCCACAATTTAGATCATTTTACCAATAATTCAATACTTCCGATTCATAAATCATACACTGAAGATATTTTATTTCTATTGGGATCAAAAGCTACATTTGCCTTTTACCGATCAGACTTTTTTTATTTGTCAAAAATATAGAAAAAACATTTTCAATTTTTTCCAATTTCTTAAACTTCAAGAGCTAGAGCTGTAAAAGGTTTGGAGGAGGCAGAAGTTATCTGGATTTGGAAATATCAGATAAAGCGGTTTCGAAATTTAGAGAGAACTTCAAATCGCAGATCTATATAGATTTTTTTTATTGTGAAAGCACATCAGGGATATTTTTTGTGTGTTTCTATTTAAAATTTCTTTTATCAAAGATTTAGAATATCTTATTTATTTCTAAATGCTTTTATTTCTCAGTTTCCTGGATCTCGGCAAATGCTCAACTCAAAAATAAAAATTGCAAATTAAATGGAAAGCGCATGTCTTTCAGATGGTCGTGATTACATTTAATTTGGTTTATTACCAACTTACGGTTCAAAAATTTTCATTTTATTCTAAACATCTATCTCTCAAGATTAACTATAATTAGAACTTAGATGATAACTGATATGAACTTGGCATCAAATGCTAAAGGTGGTAGTGTTGTTTACAAATGATTTCCATTTATGAGCTCTTTTCCACTTCAGGTTTCAAAATTTTAGATGAATCATCTATTTCTTAAGCATGACTATAGAGCTTAGATGATGACTGATATGGATTCAGCATTAAAATTTTGAAGGGCATAGTATTCTTAGTAAGTATTTCAAATTTTGGTTCGGAAGATTTCACTTCCGAATAAAAAAATATTTTCCTTGCAAAATTTATCATTCAGTATCGGTTATAGATAGAACCGAGGACGGGGGGGGGAGGGAGATTCAATAAGATTATCCACTTCTGTTTCTGAAAATGTCACTTCCGGTATTCCGAAAGTTCCTATGACTGTAACAAAAAAGTGTGCAAAAGAATATGATAATGCTTAATAGTGTCGAAAATGAACTGCACACACCTCTTCTAACCCCATGAAGATTCCTTTACTTTATTTTTTGCCTCTGTACGGCAAAATTTTTACAAAATTTCAACCAATCATGCCTCATATGTTGCGATATGAGAAACCCAACCTTTACACAAGAAATTAACTGAGTCTTGCTCAATTCGACATCCCATACCAGAATGCATTTTTTTTTTTCAAATTTTAGAAGAAAAAATTTGAAAAATCGGCATTGTGGGTCCAAATGATTATAAATATATCGTATTATCCTTCACTTTCGAGAGCTAATGACATCACGAACAAAAGAAATTGTATTGCTGCTATTTTCCACAACAGTGGTTGAAACTATTTAGCGTCGTGAACATTGAGCCATAAGTAAACCTTTTTATGGCTGATCATATCAAATTTTGCCCTATGCTGTCATGCTAAAGAATTATAAAGTTTAGAATAAAATTCAAAGTTTCCGCTCGAATAAAACAAAATTACATCTGGTTCTAGATTTTTTGATAACAAAGCTGGATATAAAGTTTCGTGAAAATCCATTATTATTTGGAGTTGCAAGTGTACACAAGAAATCGACCACAGACATCGGACAGACAGACAGACGGACATCACTACAAAAATAGTCAAAACGCGTTCAGAAGATCTTCATATATTGGAATTAAAATTTCGAAATCGAAAATTTTCGGGAAAACAATGCGTTCTCAATACTACGTATGAGAAAGTAAAAATTGGTTTCGAACTAACAATGCTTGTTAAATTCAATCACACATTGCCACTCAATCACCAAGACATTAATACAAAGATATAAAACTAGGCAGCGCCATCTCTTGATATCTACAGGCAAATAATGTTCATTTCTTAATCAGTATGCGTGCAATGTCAGGTGACAATAAACAAAGGTCAATGTCATGTGACAATAACCAAAGATCAATGTCATGTGACAATAAACAAAGGTCAGTGTTATGTGATAATAAACAAAACAATGGTCACGTTGTCGTAGTAGGCAGAGTTTCCATTGAAAATCCAAAAGCACTGTAGTTAACTTTGTAAGAAAAGGATCGCGACAATACAATTTAGGTTCATCTGTATTAAAGTAGCCATACCAGATGGAATAGAAACTATTTCAGAGTCTTAGTGGAGGATTTTGAAAGTTAGGATGATGAACTCGGAAATAAAGCGAAATAGACGAAAAAAGCTAATTATAAACTTGTGGAGCAATGTCTTATGAGTAGATATCAGCCATAAAACTGTTATAGAATGCATTTATTTGGCACAGTATAAATTATTGACAAATGTGTATCCTATTCAAATATGTTAAAATAAACAACACTTACATGCATAGGACTATATTGTACATCTTGTTCCAAGTTCTCTACGCCAGCAGCAATGCGCACTTGAATTTGAGAAAGAATATGACAACGTATTTTGACAAATACTGTAGGTATCACCGTCTTACAATCTTTGATGATAGGACCTTTTGACAGGTATATTTTCTTCCGTATACGCGTTTCATCCGTTCCTGATATCAATTTATATGAATTTGATAGTCTTCTACTAATTAATTCGATAAGCATCATTATGAGAATAAGTATTTCATTCTGATAAACTAATTAAATAATAAATGAGATTAAGCACACAACTTTGATAGAAGATATTTTATTACACGTCTTAAAAGACGTACAAAATGGAAAATCCATTTTGTACGTCTTATAAGAAGTGTAATAAAAGACCTTCTATCAAAGTTATGTGCTTAATCTTATTTATTTACAATCAGACGTGATACCAACTTATTTATTTAATTAAATAATAATCACATTGGGAAGTCTTGTAGAGTTCATTGATAAAGCGACATTAAAAAAGTACGGTTTTCAGGCGATGATTTTATAATTTATATTTTTATTACTTGTAAGTTTTTCGAAAATATATATTTTATTAATTTATTTTATAGTAAAATTCACAGTCGATCCTGGTTAAAAATATTCCTAATTAGAACATATTTAGTCTGAAGTACTGTTTATATTTCAATATATTTAATATTATTTCCTTCCACTTAAACATTATTCTTTAAATATTACATCATTTACAAAATATTTATTCTTCTTATAATATTTCTGTCAAAAGGAACTGTTTATTAAAAAAGATGAAAATGATAGAAGAACCATTGTAAAAATTATGTTAGTTAAAATTGATTTTTTTGATGATTTTTCTGATTTATTTTTTATATCAACACATATAAAAATAAATTCTTTGGCATAAACGACATTTGTAAAATTATTTCTTTGAACTGTTTCCAAAATTTTAAGGCATATTTAAAATTATACCTTTTTTTTTTCAATTTAAGTGTTCAAAAATTGCTATTTCAAAAAAAAATATTTCTTTCATAAATATGGATGCTTTATATGATAATACATTTCACATTAAAGAATTAATGACATAAAGCAAACTATCATTAAAAATCATCTTTAAAAATATATTCATCATTAAAAAAAGCTTCACTAAAAAAATATTTTGCATAATGGAAAATTCCTTATGTACTTTTATAGAATAAATCTCAAATACCTTTAAAGTATATTTGTAGCAACTGTATATATCTTTATAGCATTATATCTGTACAGCATACCTATGAAGAGTATCTTTAAAGGGGGAGAAAAACTGGCGATATAATATTGTTGCAATTGTGGAGTTCCTTCTCGTTCTCCTTACTTTCGCCTTTTTCGACTACCAGACGGAAAAAACACTCAGACGGCTCCCATGACGTGAGACTAGGGTTGCTAAATACCGAAGTTTAAAGAATGGTTGCCAGATTTGGCGATTTATCCCCAATTTGGCGACTTTCCTCGTGTCTTCGTCTTCGTCCTTCCTTTCTTTCGACTACCAGACGGAAAAAAACACCCAGACGTGCTCCCATGACGTGAGATTAGGGTTACCAAATACCGAAGTTTAAAGAATGGATGTCAGATTTGGCGATTTATTCACAATTTGGCGATTTTTCTAAGATTTGAGAAGCACATCGAAATAATGATTATTCTATGAGATATTTCTAGAAGTTTCTACAGATATAGTTTATAAAAGGAGTCATCACTCAACTGAAGAGCAGTGGCCGTGATACGAGCTACATTAAACTGTGATTTTTGCAATGTTTTGAGAATAGTAGCTGCTGCTTTGTGAATTGACTTTCGTCAAAGTTTTTAGAATAATATCGGTAATTTTGTAAAATTAGTAGAGCATTTAAGTGCTGTTTTACTGCATATTGTCCCTGTTTACGCTGTGCTTGTGAATAAACGTGTTAGTTATCCAGAAATTTGGACTCAGTCTTGTATCCTGATCACACACTCCCGATTCCAAAAGATACTTCGTAACAATATTTATAAAATAAATTATTTACTAAAATGTGCCGTGAGATGTAATATTAAGACCTTTCCAGTTATTGATCATTAAGACATTTGTAAATTCTCCCTTCTGTTCTTTAAACAAGTTGTTTGGCAGTTTAATTTTAATTTTCAATCCGTACATCATCTAAATATTAATTTTATATTTTAACTGTGCATTTAACAATACATAGAAACATCTACAAATAAAAAAGGCATGTGCCTTTACCAAAGATATCATGCGGGACTGGGCATCAGGGAGACACAAGTATTGCTAATAAGTATCATCGATACAATATGTATCGAGTATTTGAGTATCGACTCTAATTTTTAAATGTATCTTAAATTTCATCCAGATACTTTTTTCGAAAGTATCGAATATCTTTTTCACTTTTTCCGATACTCGATACTTTCCAACTCGAGCTCTTAACTGGCCGACAGAATTCAAAGAATAAAATTATTCTGTATAGTACTCGGATATTTATAAATACCTTTCGGTAAAAGCATTTTTAGACCTTCTTGAAAGTGTAGTAGATTTCTGGATCTCTGCGGCTATTTTAATTCCTTATTACTTTTGTGAACTGTTTTATTTAATCCTTGTAAGTATGATCTGTGTTCTACATTGTGTTTGAAAACATTTTTCAATGATAATTTTATTAAAGTATAGTGTGCAAGAAACTTTGGTGCCTTTCTCCATAGCAAAAAGTCCGATTCCAAGTTTGAAAAGCATAAGTAAACATTAAGCATATTCTGTATTGTGTTCAGACATATATCTGGCAGTGTGTGGATCGCTCTATATTAAAAACAAATTCACTGACACCGCCTTCGCTGTTTGGCAGATTTCTCGTTCTTCGAGGTTCTGTGCTCCGTAACGCAAAAAATATACCATACAGAAATATAAAATTTGGTGCACTTCTAGAGAAAGCTTTCAAAAATATGCTGAAATAAACCGTTTTTCGATATATATTGTAGTTTAGGAAATACTTAATACCAAACTCAAAAACAAAATATTTAAGCTGCGATTTTGCGCCATGGATGGACTAACAATAGCAAGTCCACGAATTTTTGTAGGCAGGTACCTACATAGTTGAATTCTTACAGGGCAGAGCCCCTTTATTAATATCGATGAATCTTACGAGATATTTTACTTTCTTATGCACTACTGAAGTGAAATTTTTCTTTCGTATCGGCACGTCCATCGATTTTCTCTATCTCCTACCGCAAAAACTATAGCATACAAAAATATGAAATCTGGTACATTTATAGAGAAATAATTAAAAAACATGGTGAAATAAACCATTCATCGATTCAAACCTTAGTTTGGCTTGAAATAGCACGCCAAGCGAGGAGGCAAAGCCCCCCCCCCCCAGACTTGAGAAGCCAGTTACAGAGCTATGCGAAGCGTAGCTAGAAGGGGGCGGAGCCCCCCTATTTATATTAAAAACTAGCAGTATACCTGTTCTTCATTTGGAACATATAATGAAACCTAAAATTTACAATTATATGCAAAATTTCTATAGTATTCTAAATGAGATTGTTATTCAAAACATTCTATTAAAATATTTAATTTAATTCTAATAAAATAAGCATAAGAATCTCTGTTCTTGCTGTACAGGACTATCTTCACATGCAGATCTGAAGAATAAAACATCCTTGTGCTGTTTGTAAACAAATTTGCAAAAAATGTGAAATTTAATTAATATATGCTAAAATAAAAGTGCTGTGAAATTGGATCAGTATATGCCAAAATGACAGGAGCTAAAATGGTATTATAAAAATTACCCGTGCTATTTTTATTCTACTCAACACTTAACTAAATTAAATATATGAGTATGGAAAATATTTGCCAAAATAAAAAAAGATGACTTTAAAAATTGAAAATATCAATTATCCCCGTAAACTGTCAACTCTAAAGCAGTAATTGATATATTCCAGTAAAAGTATAATTTCGCTTAAATTTATTCTTATATATATTTCTCAGTTATTTAAATCTGAAAATATTTCATGAAAATTGTCTGATAATTGTATAAACTCATTGGGTTTATTTCCGTTGCTTAGCAACATGATATCATTTTTTTAAAAATAAATTTGCGGAAAAAATATTGTCTGTATAATACTATCTCTATGAGAGGCTCGTTTTTTACTAATATCTCGACAATCTGTGGTAATAGGTACTTAAAACATCGACCAAATTTTAATTGGAACTATTTCACAGCTACCCAAAAAATTTCATGAAATGTGGTGCAGACATTATCCCTTGATGACGAAACAAATACACACACACACATACAAATGAACAAACAATTTTTTTTTTGTTATTTATTTAGATATGACTGCTGACAATATCCGTGCCTTATATTCATTTCGCAAATTTAGGGAATAAGTTAATTAGAAAGTACCAGCATTTCCAAATTTCAAAAGATCCCAAAATTTCCAGTAACGAAATTGCCACATTCTGATTATATGCATTATTTCTTTTTTCTCTTATTAAAAATGTTGCTCCGAAGCATGTACTTTTCAGATAAAAAAAAGAATGAAAAAACAATTAGTAAAATTATAATACTAGAATTTAATAAAATACGTTCAGAGATAAGTTTACTGTAAGATCATTGTTTACTTCGTTCGATAATTAACGCGAAAGTAACAGTATACTATACAAATTATGGTAAGAAAAATATTAATAAAGCACAAACACCGCGTCAAGAACATGTTTGTTTCAAAGTGTTCTCTAAATGGATTATAAATTAATAAAGGAAATTCAGAATTTTTGTATCTTTCTATCGATCAATATTTTAATCAGTGTCTTGTATCTTTGGCTTCTTCTAAAAGTATTTAGTATACTGCATATAGATACAGTTTTATAAAGTATTGTGTATCAAGTAACGACGAAATTTTGAAAAGTATATTGTATCACGTATCTTTAGATTCCTCTAAATTTATTTAGCTTATTGTATTTTAGATACAGTTTCACAAATGATCTTGTATTTGGTATCAGCTATGCTTTTAAACAGCTTCTACCCCGGCACTGCAATATGTTATGGGGAATATTATATAAATTATTCATATTGCAAATCAAGCTTCGGTTATTGTATGGAAAGGTGGAATAGTCCACAGGTTAGCGCGAGGGGATTGCACTCGAATGACCCGAATTCGATCCCCGCCTCTTCCCAAACTGTCCCCGTGTTCACGCGAAGTACTGGCATGTTAAATATGTGGGGTCGTAAGGTCTTCCGAGAAGTTAATGATAGGGGAAGGATAGTACGGTACCTGCGGATAGAGCCCCCACAGAGTTGGAGTCTAAATTATATGACACTTCCCGGCCGTCCAAACAGATACCTTACATCTTTGGGTAGGTCGGACGGTCTGTGTCAAAGAAAAAGTTATTGCATAGGGTAGAAATAGTTAGAGCCCTATCTATTCAATTTACTAAAGAATCAAACTGTTATATAAACAGGTCTTAATTTCAGCCACAAACCAACAGCATTTGTTCATTATTTCTATTAAGTGAAAAATGAATTATATATATAACTGTCTTATTACGTGAAATGTCATGGAAAACAAATATATATACAATATGAAATTATATTGAATTCCCAGTCTTCTAATAATAGTACAAATGATATATCCAATTGACTATACGCCGTCAGCGCGGTTTTCAGCGTTCTAAGGACTCTAACTGTGGAAGGAACTGAAGGTGAACTCCAATTTCTTTACACACGAGTATATAGTCCTGAATATACCTTATATAAATGATATATACAGCATTAAATTGAGAAAGATATTGTTTTATCGCACTGCGTTGCTTACCTTAACACAAATAGCTTTATCATTAACTCAATGCTCAGCAAATAATATTTATCTTGACGTTTATAAGAATTATGTACAATGAAACACCACAATGTAGTTAATATCGGCTGCGAATATTGCTGATCAAATGAGACGCCAATATCCAGAAGAAATAGCTTATCTTGGGATGTCAATGTTGATACAATATTTTCTAAATGTCTATATTTCGATATTGGACGCTAATATTGACCCAATATTCTCACGCTAATCGGAACAAACCCAGAAACTATGGTTTGAAGGAGGTGTAAGAATGATTGCAATGTGAGGTACACCAGCTTTTCCAGCTCCCAAAGTTTTGTTGATGGTACACGCAGCTAATACAATGCGCAGTACGATTGGTGGTTGGAAGTAAATACTTAAATCCCGTTAAAAATACTCTAGACTTATTGCTTTAAATTTATGATCTTTGGTCATCGTGTTGCTAACCCCTTTTACCCAGACTCATATAGTGATAACTAAACTTTCTTGTTTATATATATTTATATATTCAGTATAATATTAATAATGGATACATTCACTTTTCATAGAAATTTTATTTTACATTTCATCATCGTCAGTTACTGGTCGCTACAACATGAGATGAGGAGAGTCACGGTAGGCTACCTTTCTGTTACTATTGACAAGATACCAGAAGAGATAATCGAGCCACCTGAAGGTATACGGCAGATAATAAGGCGCTACGGTCGCAACCCCTCTCATAACAGGGCATGGACCAGCGGCTTGCGGCCGAGGCCACCACTCCTAGGGGTACAACCAGACTCCCAGACGTGACCCCAATAACCACAGCAACAATACAACTTTCGATAAGCAGCTGGGCACAAGCTAAAAACAAAACCCAACGCAAACCATCATGCTAGTATGTTGTTACTCACCCCCTCCTAAACAGTTTATTAGGACTATACTTATAGAAAACTAATCGACTTGGTAAACAACAAAAGACAAATATCACATAATGGAAAGTACTTTCCCAATGGTCGAGATGCAGACATGCACCCCCACAAGAGAAATACAGAAAAAAACTATTGACAAGAATACACTATTGACCATAGAATACACTATTGACAAGATATATTTTATGTATGTGCAGGGAGTATAACCACAGTTCAGAGAGGAGACAGTAGTAAGACAGATCATTCAAAACCCGTAGTCTGGTAAATTTTACAAAATGATGAAAATATTCTGCAGCCAGTTTGCTGGGAAATTACCCTACGAATGGTCACAAGTGAGCGTGTGGACGAGAGAGAATATTTGCAGGTGAGAGAGGCCACGACTAAGAATGTTGTGTGAATTAACATATTTCACAATTAGGGTTAATTTATGGTGGTTAAAAGCATGCATTTTAGTACAGATGTAAATGGAAATTGGTAAGAAATAGTTAACTTGATTCACAAAATGAAGTGAGATATTAATGCGTTAGAATAAATTGGGTTTAGTGTAAGCTCGTGGCCTGATATTGGAAACTTTTTGATTAAGGGTAAATTTAAAAGGGCCGATTTTTAAAAGAAAGATAAAACATTGCGGTTCCATATGCTTAAGAAGTTTTCTCTCTTAAAATTTCTCTTTACATAAGAGCAACCGAAAATGTCTCAGCTGCACTTCAAGTGTAACGTATAACATATTACACATATTGTGTGCGTGGTTACTATGAGTTTGATTATTGGTTACATTGGTTGATACCGGTTTTTATTAGTTGCATGCTTTCTGTAGTATAACCAATTGGAGCGGTTTCTATTAAATATATGCTTTTTTAACAATGTTTTCATGAAATCTTCATGTATATAATGGCCATGAATTTCACAAACTCTCCCACAAAAAATAATTTATAATTTAATACAGATTAACAAGTTATAACATAGATTCAAAATCATCGTTTATACATATCAAAATAATTATGTATGAGCAGGCAGTCCCATAAAAGCGTTAATAGAGTTACCAATGCTTTCAGCGCTTAAATCATCTGCTTTCATCGACAAATGCATTGATATAGCAATAATATGAGTAGAATCGATCACTGGTTCGAAGATAAAATAACATCCTCATTAAATAGTTTTTTCCCGCTGCTTCCTTCAAGTGCCAAGCATTAAAGAGTAAGTTAAAAAAGTACATTTGTATTTATGTCAAAAATATCCAGATTGAAAAATTTCACTGGGATTTCTCATTTGGATTTCTAACTATGCTGCTGGCCATCCAAAATGCAACACCATGAAAGACAAGAGGTATCAAAGCCAAATTTATTGGACAAAAAACATAAAGTACAAGGATGAACTGATTGAAATAGAGCCCCCATTCGACTTGCGGAACACGAAGAAATCAGTATTTTATGCAGCCGCCATGGCTGACAATAACTGCTGCTACACGCCTCGGCATTGAAAGAAAGATACTTTGGATGTGTTCTTGGGGTATGTCAGTCCATACTGCTTCCACACGTTGCCAAACTTCATCTGTCGTAGCAGCTGGTGGTGTTTGCTGGGCCAATCGTTTGCCAATCATCGACCAGACGTGTTCAATGGGCGACAGATCTGGAGAACGGGCGGGTCAAGGGAGCAAAGGAACTTGGTGGGCAATGAAGAAATGCTAAACGATATGTACCACGTGTGGTCTCGCATTGTCCTGTTGAAACTTGGCCGCAGGGAAGACTTGAAGGTAAGGAAAAACAACAGGCTCCAAAACTTCAGGAACGTAGCGGTGGCTGTTGAGTGTACCTGCAATACGTATTAGGGGGGTGCGGGAGTAAAACAACATTCCTGTACTTAAAAACAGCCTTCTCTTCTCCCCTTACATAACGCTTGTAGGTGGTGCTACTGCCGCGCATGATTTGCATATGAGCTAAAAATTCTAATCATTTGTATTTCCTATCGAGGTCTACGTATGGTGCAAATTTCATGCTTATTGGATGCTTCCTTCATGGTGTTGCATTTTGGATGGCCAGCAGTGTAGTTGGATAGCGCTTCTAAGCAGACATTTGCCACAACTTTAAATTCAGAAAAGTTAGTTAAAAGTCGAAGGATAAACAAACAATTAGAAATCTCTGAGATAAATACAGGTGGATGCCAATGTAACTTCAGGCTAAAAAGGGGTATTATCTCAATTTCTCGAGCCAATTCTACTAAGTTTCAGAAATTATATCTCTTTTTGACTCCTAGATTTTACAATCTTCTGCCTCAGTCTTCTAAATGCATTGTTACCTTTTGTTCCTTTTCCAGGGCTTTGTAATTTTCCAGGGCTTTTTTTTACTTATAATTCAGTTAAAATCGAGAATATTTTTCATATTGGTAGCTAATTATTTACTTGCTTTGATTATCAACATTACCCCTTTCATTGTCTATGTTTAGCTTTTTAAATGTTATATTGGAATGATTTATTGTAATTGTTTTATCTGTAACTGATTTTATGCCATTTGATGACAATAATTACCGTCTTTATTCATTTCCTACTTTAAGGTTATATTTTAGGAGTGGACATTTATGTATCCTGAGAATGCAGACCGTTCAGTTCACTCGAGAGTATGGAGCATTTGAAGGCATTTATGAATCCTGTAAACTCCTTTGAATATTAAAGATATTTGAATATATTTAAACAATTCATGTTCGACACTCGATGAGTCGACGATGCAATTCGAACATCTTAGTGATTACATAGCATAATAAGGCGAATTTATATAAGAATCAGTCTTCTAACTCTTAAGATTTGAAAGAATGCTGCAATCATTCTGTTTGGGCACTCTACCTCTTTTTACCCCTTTAAGGGAGGGCCCACACCGAGGACGCATACTGCATCGTGCAAAATGCGGTTCGTTTATAACAATGATTGCAACCGACTGGCCACACATTGAAGACACACAGCTATAAGCTACATTAGAGAAGCAAAACAACATTAAAAATTTGAAGTGGACAGCACATGACTTTCCCTGCAGACTTATATCCACGTTATCTTTATCTTTAATTAAATTTAAATCACTTTTAATTCAATTTTCGATCTCATTTGGTAACTGGACTTATTTTCAAAGGCGGCGTTGAGAAAATACGATAAAACTAAAATATCTCTAGAACAACTAGTCCTAGTGTAATGGGGTTGGTCTTATTTTTTTTTTTCGTCAAGAATTACGTATAAAACAAGTATTTAATGGATATATTTGAGCATACGTAATTTTTTATTTTAGATTTTGAGGATTTTTGCGGGCCATTTTGCAAAAAAAGAAAGGCAGGTTATTTTTTTTTAATTGTACCTAAATCTAATCAGCACCAGGGTAACCGACAACCAATTTATGTACCGAATTTTGTGAAATTCGATTCATTAGTTTTTCAGCGAGAGTGGATACAGGATTTTGCGGGCCATTTCGCAAAAAAAGGCGAGTTCTTTTATCCTGAATCGTACCCAAAACCAATCAGCACCAGATTCGCCCACAAGTGACTTACCTACTAATTTTTATGAAATTCGGTCAATTAGTTTTTTAGTTAGAGTGGATACAAAATCCACTCTAACTACTACTAAGTGTTACTAAAGAGAAGCAAAAAGAGACAACCTTTAAAATGAAAAAAATACAAAACTGCAGAAATGCGATGCAGAAATAGAAAAACGACTGTATGCATGTATTAGAAAAGTATTTTATGTTATGTCATAGTTATTTAATTTCTTAATATTTCAACAAAACTGGATTGAAATTTGATGCTTTTTAAGGTCTTTTTGATGTCAAAACAACACCACTATGTAAATAATTTATATACGTACATTCAATATGTTGCACCATTGATTATTATTCAGAGGTAATACATACCAAAATGAAAACATATCATGATGAATCCCCCACTAATGTTTTAATAGCAAGCAGATATCGACAAATGCATTAGCATATCAATAATTTTAACAGAACAGAGCAAAGAGAAGAAACACCTTGTTATAAATATCCACGCTGTTTTACATTTCGTTATTGAAGTTACGCTTCAAATATTTACAAAGCCGTGGAAAAAGGTTATGATAGATGATTTTGATGCCATAAAACTTTGATGCCGACAAGATTTGACTTTCTCTGCATATTTAAAATGTTCGATATTGTGTTATCATCAATAGATTTATTGTTGTCAATGATTGCAATAACCCTATACAATTTTATGGAAATCGTTCTATTTTGGAAGATATCATGCTAAATGTCAAAAAGTAAACTTTCTAAAATCTCCAGAAAGGCTTATTACAATGCCTATAAATTTCTGACGAAAAATGTTCGTTTATTTCGGAATAAAAGTACTTATAAATGAAAAATTTTAGTGTGCATATATATATATATATATATATATATATATATATATATATATAAAGTACTAAAGGTGAAGAAAAATAGTAAAGATTCCGTAACAAAGCAAAGTATTCAAATACCAACCAGAAAAAACTCAAGAGAATTTGAGTTTTTCTGAAACTGCTCATTACATTTAGAACTGAAATATTAAAGAAAAATGGAATATCAGTTAATATACCGGAGGTGAAATAGTAAAATCTTTAGGGGGCGGCTACTATATACATCAGCCCCAATTAGCGCATTTCAGTTATTGACCTGTTACTGCGAACAGAAGGTCAATAGTAGCCCCTGGGTGCTAAAAATGGGAAAATGATCGAGAAATTTGAAAAATTTAAAAGATTTGAATGAATTGAAAAAATAGAATTGACTTAAACGTGTTTAGAAGTTAAAGCAACTAAACCATGCAGATAGTAAATCCATTCAAAAGTATTGATTCTAAACCCATTCCAAGATATTATCCATGGAATATAATATATATATATATATATATATATATTAGAAATATGTAATAATAAGAACAAATTATGTAATAATAAAAAAAAATCAAGTAATATTAACATCACCAAAGAAGCAAATTCACGGCCATAATGCCGATAAGAGAAGATAACAGCACCAGCCCAAATTCGATGATTTGTCAGAGTTAAATTCCTTCTCAGATCTGAGTATTTAACTCTAACCCAAACACATGCCTGTTTCAGATAGAGCAATAGTACATTACTATAAATACTCCAACCCAAACTACAGGCATCAAAAAATGAAAATAGGATACATTAACAAAATTTGTATTACCATGCGGCATGAACCCTTCTTCTTCCACCACGTGTATACACGATCAACCTCAACAGCTTAATTATCAAAAAGCACCGGAATGAACAAGTCGAAATTCTTCCAGGGAGGCAGTACGAACGTTCACAGTAATACTCCCAGACCCGTCCAGTGAGTCTAAGCTGGAGACCGGACAAGCAATTCAGAATATGAACATCCCATATATATGCAATCCTGAATATGAACATGAATCAAAGATGAAAATTCTTACTAAACAAGTAATTCATAGGAAAACTGGATAAACGAGAATGCCACTATACACCAAGAATGCCATTATACACCGAGAATGCCACTATACAAGGGCGGTCAAATCGTAGTTTCAATACTGGCAAAAGTTACAATTTTTTGCGAAAATAAAATTCAAAACATTAATGTTAATGCATCTTATTTTCCGATTTTTTGATTTTTCTAATTTTTTTGATTTAGTTTATTATTTTTCATTTTTATTTATTTATATAATTAATAAATAATTATACATAATATATATATATATATTTTTGTTAGCCACTATAATTGGGAAAGTTGATAGACTGAGTTGATAATTTTAATAACAAACTTGGGAGGATATGCATTATTAGTCGCTGTACTCAATAATTCCATAAAATGCGCTAATTTATAATATTCATCACAAATTTTATTGATTCTAAGAGCCTGGTTTATTATAATATTTTTAAATACAGATATATGCAAACAAGAGTCAAAATGTTGAATTTTTGAAGTATTAAATTTAAAATCCTGTCTTTTATCATACAAGTTTATAACCATATTACAATTTTGTAAATTTAAATTTAAATCTAAAAAGTTTGCAACCTTTGAGTCATTATTACTTGCATTTAATTGCAAATTTTTTGGATAAAAGTTTAATGCTATAGGGATATTATTTGGGGATACACATAATATGTCATCTAAATATCTAAACATGTGCATATTATGCAAGCTTGGATTAAT